>JAWNPG010000036.1:0-600000 GCA_035045145.1 Drosophila meridionalis
CGCATATGAACGTATGTATTTATTTATATGTGTACATACAAAAACGGTGGTCGGTTGAATGTATGCGTATAAAGGGCGATATTTGACAAATACAAAACTAAAGAAGCGGCTGAAAATGCAAGCACAACTCAATAACAATTTTGGTTGAAGAATATGCTAGAATGAATGGCGCTGAATTTATTTGTGACCATGCATAAGCAAACGCGCTTGCACGTTTCAATGTATGTACATATGTGTAAATGTAAATATATTTTGCTGTCGCTGCCTAACGCGTGCGTGTCATAATTGGCCAAACGTTTTGTTTAATAGATTGCGACTGACTTAACGGAACTTGATGAAACTTTCAGCATATGATTCTATTGAATTTTTTACATTTTATAAAAATGCTAATTCATTCACATAGTTATATTTGCAAAAATTGAAATTGCATAAAATTCACATGAATCTACATAAATGCAAAATTTGAGATAAATTATTGAATTTAAAATACCAGATGCCCCTGTGGGAAACGAGTATCACGCCTTAGGTCTCGCCCTAAGGCAACGTTCTTACTTGTTTATATTTATCTGATTGTTCATGTAATCCGTATGCCTGGACTTCCAATTACCTTTGGGATGAAGATTGACATGAAGGGCCCACCCAAATATGTTCTATGAAAACGGCATCCAGTCTACTCCAAACTGGGTCTACAATACATTATTGCCACTTGGGTCTCTTCACACGCCTGCTCAATTTTGCACTGGTTTATTTTCATAAGTTAACATAAAGCGCAGCTAGCGCATCTGGAGAGCGATCAGCTGGAGAGGGATTACAGGAAGACCGACTCTCTAGTTCTCCACACTATGACATCAATTACTACTCTGTACAGTGGTAATTGTTTATAACGTACACTGTACCACTTAAGTCACCGTACCCCCTGTTTGTTTTCACACAACACGCTGTAACTTCGTCAATTTTATATATAAAAAACAAGTAAGAACGTTGCCTTAGGGCGAGACCTAAGGCGTGATACTCGTTTCCCACAGGGGCATCTGGTATTTTAAATTCAATAATTTATCTCAAATTTTGCATTTATGTAGATTCATGTGAATTTTATGCAATTTCAATTTTTGCAAATATAACTATGTGAATGAATTAGCATTTTTATAAAATGTAAAAAATTCAATAGAATCATATGCTGAAAGTTTCATCAAGTTCCGTTAAGTCAGTCGCAATCTATTAAACAAAACGTTTGGCCAATTATGACACGCACGCGTTAGGCAGCGACAGCAAAATATATTTACATTTACACATATGTACATACATTGAAACGTGCAAGCGCGTTTGCTTACGCATGGTCACAAATAAATTCAGCGCCATTCATTCTAGCATATTCTTCAACCAAAATTGTTATTGAGTTGTGCTTGCATTTTCAGCCGCTTCTTTAGTTTTGTATTTGTCAAATATCGCCCTTTATACGCATACATTCAACCGACCACCGTTTTTGTATGTACACATATAAATAAATACATACGTTCATATGCGCGCATTTTAGCATTTTCTAAGAATCACAATTGCAATTGATTTATGTTTATATTATGTTTGCATTAACAGCAGCTTCTATAGTTTTGTATTTGTCAAAAGTCACCCTTGTAGTGAAGTAGTTTCGGATTTGCCAACAGACAATGCAAAACTGATGTGGCGCAGCAGGTAGATGAAAAGCGTGTAAGCAAAAGGGTCCGCGTTCGAGACGCGGCGGCGACGGCATGAAAATAGTTGCGCAGCTGTTCGTGCCTACATACATACATACCTGATGGGACCTATCGTCAATTTTTTTGTGTGTAAATAATTTTGTTCGGACTAAGTCGATTACACAAATATCGGTATTTGATATTTACATTTTTTGTCAGGGTCACACACACAAAAAGAAAATAACATAACTGACCTAGGCTATACGAAAAATGATAATTTTAGCAGATAAATTATTTGCAGAACTTCAACATTAAATCAAATTACATATATTTCTCAGAAATGCCGTTTGTCGTCTTAGCAATTCTTATTAAGCTTATTTATATAGGTGGCACAGGCATATGAATTTTGCAGCTGGGCGTTACAAATTTTGTTGCCAATTTGCCACGCCCCCAGTAGGCGTAGACATATCATATTTGGCAAGTTCCTAGAAGGAGTCTAGGGTAACGTAACTGCAAAGTTTGGATGCTTACACTCCAAAAATGTGAAAGTTACAGGGTATTTTTTCCATATACCACGCCCCAAAGGGGCGTAAGATTTATTTTTGGGGAATCAATAGAGGGGGCCCCCAGTAACACAAACATCCAATTTGGAATCGTCTAGCTCTAAAACTGTAGGAGCTATAAGCTTTTTCCGATTTGCCACGCCCCCTGAAGGCGTAGGTATGTCCGCCATATCTTTTTGATCTTGGCTTGCTTATCCGAGTATATATATCAAATTTCAAGTCTCTAGCATCAATAGTGCTCAAAATATAGCTGAATTTGTAAAATCACTCTATATTCAGATCCGATTTGCCACGCCCCCAGTGGGCGTGGACATAAAATTTTTTTATCAATCTTTATAGAATCGAAGCGTTAAGATACGTGCCAAATTTCAGCATTCTAGCTTTAAAACTGTAGAAGTTACAGTTTTCCCGATTTGCCACGCCCCCAATGGGCGTAGATATATCCGCCATATCCTTTTGAACTTGGGTGGTCAACGCAAGTATACATTCCAAATTTCAACTCTCTAGCTCTTCAACTAATATGATTTCTATGATTTCTATTAACTATGGGCGCAACCATTTTCCGATTTGCCACGCCCCTAGTGGGCGTATCCGGAAAATCTTGACACTTTATAATTCGAGGGTATACACGAGTATATGTTCCAAATTTCAAGTCTCTAGCTTCAATAGCGTAGAAAAATATTGCATTCATACGGACAGACGGACAGACGGACAGACGGACAGACAGACAGACGGACATTTCACAAAACCAATATACTCTTTTTCCCTTTGGGAAACGAGTATAAAAAGTTTTGATGGCGGTTGATAAAGTAATCTATTAACTACACAATAGCATTTTAATAATAGTGACATTTTATTTTAGTCTAATATTATAACAAAAAAACCAAAACCCCTCGTATTTAATAATTCAAGGTATTTTATAAAGGATCACAGGCCTTAATTACATTGCTAACAAATTTATAAAGTTATAATAATAAGGAATGAACGACCTTGAATTTATTTGTGCACATGCAAGCAGACGCGCTTGCACGTTTCAATGTATATGTGAATAAACATTTTTTTGCTATTCGTCGCTGCTTGCCACGTGTGCGTGAAAATTGGCCAAACATTGTGGTTGAGAGATTGGGACTGACTTAACGTAATTTAATGAAACCTTCAGCATTCGATTCTATTGAACTTTTTACATTTAAAAAAAATCAGAGGGGGTGTTGGAAGCTGCCAAGCTTTTTCAGTAACTCTGGCTCCAATCATTTATGAAGGCAAAATAATAGCAACATGAAATTTAGATTATTATTTATTAGTTTAATGCCGGGTCCGCAGATTTACATTGTAAGTAGGTGTTGCGTGCTTGAACGTGAATTTCGAACAGAACTTAAAGAATAGAATTTGAAGGTAATAGGAAAGCGACAGAGCGGCAGAAATTTATATATGTATGCTATACTTTCTTATGTGTGTGAGTGTACTAGAAACGAATGAGAATAAGATAAAGAACAGATGGCTTAAGAGAAGCTTATCTGAGAGCAATTATTGGGTGCTGCGCCGAACATCCGCCTCCCCCCGTTGAAAGACCAAGTCTTTTAACAGGATCGTCAACCGGAGGGACACACAGCTTATGGACAGGTCGACATGTAGCACAGCACCATCAGCTTCTTCACACATACGAGACCATTGACCTTGATAGAAGGCTGCGAGGTGAGCCATTTTCCACGCTGTTATAGAATTGTAATGTATTCCTCACTCCAGCGCTTTTAAAACAATTGTATGTAAGCAATGCGAAGCCATTGATCGAGAGGATTGTGGTCGAGCCCAGTTACGTCTGGCTCGGTGAAATCGATGAGTGGTGTACCGATAAACGACGAGAGTTTAGGGCATATTGCCCGCCACCTGGAATGATCCAGCCAAGTTGCGTTTTCTGCAAAACTGGTAATCCAGGTGATAATTGAATTTGCACAACAGCCAACAGCTTAAAGAACCGATGTAAAGATCAATCTGTTGTGACTTATGGAACAGAATATCAGCTAGCTGTTGTATAAGTAGAAATTGAGATCACAGGCTTGCCAGTAATAGTTTTGGCGACGATGGCAGTGATGTTAGTGGAATAATCAGAAATCCTCGATTTCAGATCCAGATTATTTATTTATTATTGAAAATATTGACACAACTGGAGTTAACGTAAAAGTAAACATTAAAAATATTATATATATTCAGCCTAAAATAACATAATAATTAATAACATCAATAATACAACCAACTCGTTGGGGTACTTTATTTGCCAGTACGGCCAGCTATGCCCCAATTCACAGCCATTTTAGTCAGTGATATTATCGAAGTATACAAGATATAGAGTATTTGTGGGAAACTTACAAAATAATTAATTATGGTCTTAGATTTAAGTACAAATTTATGGATTACAAGATGACCTGTAAGCAAGGATTTTATTAAAGGGGGAGAGATTTCACGGGATTATTAAAAAGAACCGGTATCCAAAATGTGACAAAAATTAAAATTGCATAAAATTCACATGAATCTACATGCAAAATTTGAGGGGTCTAGTTCTAAAGGTGTAGTATATATAATTTCGATCAAGTTTAAAATCGATAACATTACACCAAAAATAGTTATCGATATATAGCAATCTTGACCTGCGCATGCTATACACGGACTCACAAAAAAATAATTAAGGCTCTAGCTAGCCTAGTTTATGAAATCGACGCGTTCAAACTTACGGACAGACGGACGGACGGACAGGGCTAATTCGACTTAGCTCGTCGCCCTGATCAAGAATATATGTCGGGTCTGCCACGCCTCCTTCTGGCTGTTACATGCATTTAACAAAACCATTATACCCTGACTTCCCATTTTCAATGGGCTCAGGGTATAAATAGTCTTCACAATCTACGATTGCTTAATGATAGAGGATTAATAAGAAGAAGCCTAGGATCCCCGTTTAGATCACGCAACGCGAAGAGAAGAAACTGTTTCTGGACCGTTTTAATATGGACCTTATACAATTTATTTTGTGGAGACCATATATTTGAATAATATTCTAAAATAGGTCGTACCAGCGAAGTATATAATAGTTTCGTGATAAAAGGATCTTGAAACTGCATTGACCAACGTTTAATAAGACCAAGTGCACTCGTAGCTTCATTTATGATAGTAGAGTCATGAAGATTAAGAGAAAGTTTTGTGTCAAAAAGAGCACTCAGATCTTCGACAGTCGTTGCAAGGAAATGTTATTTATTGTCTAATTAACAATATGTAGAATGGTGCGACTGAAGCTCATTGTCATACACTTAATTTAAATGCAACTGATTAACCACACACCAAATATGAAAGGAATTAAGATCGTCTTGTAGTCGAATATGATCAAGTGAGTTGGAGTACGAAAGGCAGAGTTTAACATCATCTGCATACTTAAAACTTTTGAAGTGAGCAATATAGTTAGAAAGATCATTAATAACAAGTAAGACGAGACTGCTCGACTAGGAAATACCCTGAGCCCTGTGAAGAGCTAAATATCAAATCATTCTAAACTTTTTTTTACGCATACAGCAAACACGCAAACATAGGCGCGCGCTCTGCAACTTCACAGTTGATGCAGCGTCTGCGCTTGGGCTGTAATGTGGGCATTACTATGGGAACTTAATTGTTTGTTTTAACTTTATCCAACTTTCACAACTTATTAATGGCATTCATATGTGTGTATTTGCTAAAGCACAAGTCTCTAGTATTTTATTTACGTTTTTATCAAATTGGCGGCGATTGGAAGCGTATGGAGCATGGCATCCAAAATCTAAAGATTACGTTATCTTTGTATTCATTACACGCAACTACACAGCAAATTTAGTCTCTACCTCAAACGATGTACAAATTACGTCTTAAAATTACATTAAAATTATAGATAACTAATGATAAAATCAAAATGGAATGAGTTATCGAAAAAATTCAGCGTATGGTGATAACATGTAAAATTTCAAGTCTCTACGTTGCGTACTTAAAAATATCTCAGCGTCCACTAGGACGGACGATCAGACGGATAGACGGACAGGGCTATATCGACTCGTCTTGTCTCGCTGATGAAGAATATATATACTGTTCAGGCATGAACATAAAAATTTATATAAATATGTAAACATGCCTTCTACGCACTCAACGATTAGCATGCAGTGCGATATATAGATAAAGGCCACACGTGTAGAATATAAGAATAGCCAGATGATAGAATAGGATAAAAATAAATAATAGACGATCGCTGAGACGTACAATCTCAGTGATAATATTAGAATGCAATAGACCCATGCTGAGCCTTACACACTCAGCAATACACACATTAGATTTATGAGTTGAAATATGCATGAGGCTGGGTATATAAACCTAGCTTCAGAAGAATTAAGATCAGTACAGTATTCGACTAAACCCCAACATAGTCAAGTGTATTCATTCATCACAAACTAAACACCACTGTAGTCATTGTATTCACTCATCGAGCGGGATCTAGTAGTGAGTGAATCATTCATGGTCCTTCGAGTTTGATGCAGTAATGACTGGAAACCAACACAGCCAAGTACTGCGTGCTTCCAGCTGAGTGTATACTATATTCGATCCTGGTCATAAAAGCCGAAACAACAAATTTACTAAATGTTTGTGGAAAGTGCTTAAAAATTATCTTCGGCTTACCAACCCACGCTGTGAGTAGAGTCACAGCACAATCAACCAGGTGATCAAAACAGAAAACCTCCAACAGGTCAAGCCAAAGAGTAAAGAGATGCTCTTGAGTTGCTAAAGAAGCAATCAGAGATATATGACAGCTACCTGCAGGCCATAGCTAAAATGGATGAGTTTGAAAGCACTGCCAATCACTCACTGCTAAGCGAAATTGGTGTCGTCGACTGTCAGTATTTTACAGAGAAAATATATGATTAGATTATCGAATCAATCAGGATCTTCAAAGAGGCCCTGATGAAGATTGAAGTTGTCGACCATCTACCAGCAAAAATTGGCAAATGCGACCGAAAACATCTAGGGAAAAAATATTTTCAGCAGGAAATAATATTTTTACACAGAAGTGTGAGCCAAAAAGATTATATTCTTTCCAAATAGAAGGATAAACAGAAGTCTCCAGGGACAGATTGAATAGTTTTAATAAAGGTTACTGTAAAGAAGCACTACATTCCTTTATAACACAATTTGGAACATTATCAGCACCAGGGGAAAAAGATGATTTCAATGTCCGAATGGCTGAAACCAGAGAAGCAAGGGAAACAAATGAGTACGAAGGAGCGTGGGAGTCATCAGAAGAATAAGTGAATTGAAAAACAAGTAAGAAAACTCTAGTCGGAGGTGCCCGGCTAGGAGATCCCCTGAGCCCCGTCCGATTTGCATTGTTCAATACGCTATATAGCTTGCATATAACATTAAATTTTCCAAAATTAAATTATAATTTTGAAATTTTATTCAACTAGAATGTATGTAAATCAAAAATATTTAAATAATTAAATAAATAAACAAATCAACAAAAAAAGCAGAAAAACAAACATCACCGCACCTGAAATCGACCTGCATCTATTTACTACATATATAACGTTAGAGCGCATCATCTCAACTCAGAGCACTCAAAGCACAACCTTATCTTTATAAATAAAAAAAAAAATCTAAAAAGTTACGCTGTTGTCACTGTTGTCACTGAGTTTGAACTCGGGACCTTTCGTTCACGCGCTTTGCGTCTATCCACTACGCTACAACAGTACTGCGTTGCTTGTTGGCAAAACGCAAAGTAGTACTACAAGGGCGATATATGACAAATAAAAAACTAAAGGAGCAGATCAATCGCAATTGTAATTCTTAGAATATGCTGAAATGCGCGCATATGAACGTATGAGTATGTGTACATACAAAAACGGTGGTCTGTTTCAATGTATGCGTGTAAAGGGCGATATATGACAAATACAAATACAATTCAAATATAGATTTGGTTGAAGAATGTGCTAGAATTGAATTTATTTGTGCACATGCATAAGCAGACGCGCTTACTCGTTTCAATGTGTTTATGTGAGAATATATGTAAATGACTCTCCATGAGTCGAAATGGGAGGGGTGGTGGGGGGAGGGGGCTAATTAGTAAAAGAGCTGGTATCAAACAAGTAAGAAGACTCTATTCGGAAGTGCTCGACTAGGAGATACCCTGAGCCCCGTCCGATTCGCATTGTTTAATACGCTATATAGCTTGCATATAACATTCAATTTTCCAAAATTAAATTATAATATTGAAATTTTATTCCACTAGAGTGTATGTAAATCAAAAATAAATAAATTATTAAATAAATAAACAAATTATAAAAAACAAGTAAGAAGACTCTAGTCGGAGGTGCCCGACTAGGAGATACCCTGAGCCCCGTCCGATTCGCATTCTTTAATACGCTATATAGCTTGCATATAACATTAAATTTTCCAAAATTAAATTATAATTTTAAAATTTTATTCCACTAGAGTGTATGTAAATAAAAAATAAAAAAATAATTAAATAAAAAAACAAATCAACAAAAAAGATGAAGAAAAACAAACATCACCACACCTGGACTCGAACCTGTGTCTATTTACTACATATGTAACGTTAAAGCGCATCATCTAAACTAGCACAGCCACCTCATTTTAATAAATTTAAAAAAAAGTTACGCCATCGTCGTCTCTGAGATTCGATCTCGGGACCTTTCGCTTACGTGCTTTGCGTCTATCCAATGCGCCAAGCCAGTATTGCGTTGCTCGTTGGCAAAACCCAAAGTAGTACTACAAGGGCGATATGTGACAAATACAAAACTAAAAGAGCAGATCAATCGCAATTGTAATTCTTAGAATATGCTGAAATGCGCGCATATGTACGTATGAGTATGTGTACATAAAAAAACGGTGTTCTGTTTGAATGTATGCGTGTAAAGGGCGATATATGACAAATACAAAACTACAGAAGCAACTGAAAATGCAAAAACAGAATTCACACAGATTTGGTTGAAGAATATGCTAGAATAAATAGCTTTGAATTTATTTGTACACATGCATAAGCAGACGCGTTTGCACGTTTCAATGTATGTGTATGTGTAAATGTTTTTTGCTGCGCGTCGCTGCTTGCCATGTGCGTGTGTTAATTGGCCAAACGTTTTGTTTAATATCGGGACTGACTTAACGGAATTTGATGCAACTTTCAGCATTTGATTCTATTGAATTTTTTACATTTTATAAAAATGCTAATTTATTCACATAGTTATATTTACAATTGACTCTCATGAGTGGAGAAGGAGAGGAGGGAAGGGGGGTTAATTAGTAACAAGAGCCGGTATACAAAATATAAAAAATAGAAATTGCATAAAATTCACATGAATCTCTACGCAAAATTTGAGGGTCTAGCTCTAAAGGTGTGGGAGATATAATTTTATAACCTGTTTTCGATAAAGTTTAAAATCGATAACAAAACAACAAAAATAGATATCGTTTTTTGGTAACAAACTTGACCTGCGCGTGCTATCCACGGACCCAACAAAAAAAATCAAGTCTCTAGCTTGTCTAGATGCTTCAATCGACGCGTTCAAACTTACGGACAGACGGACGGACGGACAGACGGACGGACAGACAGACGGACAGGGCTAAATCGACTCAGCTCGTCGGCCTGATTAAGAATATATATACTTTGTGAGGTCTGACACGCCTCCTTCTGCCTGTTACATACATTTAACAAAACCATTATACCCTGATTTCCCATTTTCAATGGGCTCAGGGTATAAAAACATCTTGAGAAAATTACAAAAAGCCGGAATGCGGAGTTGTCACCGGAAACCGATGCGCGACCTCAGCAACAGTCATTCGAAACCTTTGACGTTGTTGACGCCCTGCCGTCGTGAGTTCAACGGCAGACAAGCCGAAACCGCCTACGCGACAGCCACCGCTGCCGTCGCTGGAGCCGCTATATCGTTGCGGGCCCAGCAGCGATCATACGGAAGCCGCTGACACTGCAGCAGCCGTTGCCCCCACCGCTGCCCCCCGCCGCTGCTATGTGGACGTCGCCGCCGCGACTCCAACTGCAGAGCGGGCCGCTTGGCGAAGAGCGCGACAGCTCTTATCGACTGGAGGAACTGACAAGACGAGAATTTTTCCATCTGGATTGGCCAACAACATCGTACCCTTTAAGAAGCATACTAACAGAATCTTTCATTAAAAATTAAAACATTATCAGAACAATGCTCCGAGCGTTGTTATTTCTACCAACTATGTTCATATCCGAAAGCTACCTACAGTAAGTAACCCTAAGATGTGGTCGCCACAGGGTATCAATGGCGGCAACATCGTTAACTGGCGCCCGAGCAGGGACCACTTCGGTCATAAAGTGCGTGATAAAAAAGTGAAATAAAGTGCCACAAAAATCTCTACATAAAAATGAATAAACAAGTAAGAAAACTCTAGTCGGAGGTGCCCGACTAGAAGATCCCCTGAGCCCCGTCCGACTAGGATTGTTTAATAAGCTCCATAGCTTGCATATAACATTAAATTTTCCAAAATTAAATTATAATTTTAAAATTTTTATCAACTAGAATGTATGTAAATCAAAAATAAATAAATAATTAAATAAATAAACAAATCAACAAAAACAAGTAAGAAAACTCTAGTCGGAGGTGCCCGACTAGGAGATCCCCTGAGCCCCGTCCCATTTGCATTGTTTAATACGCTATATAGCTTGCATATAATATTAAATTTTCCAAAATTAAATTATAATTTATTCAACTAGAATGTATGTAAATCAAAAATAAATAAACAATTAAATAAATAATCAAATCAACAAAAAAAGAAGAAGAAAAACAAACATCACCGCACCTGGACTCGAACCTGCATCTATTTACTACATATGTAACGTTAAAGTGCATCATCTCAACTATCACAACCACCTCATGTTTATAAATTTAAAAAAAAAATTAAAAAAGTTACGCTGTTGTCAACTGGGATTCAAACTCGGAACCTTTCGTTTACGCGCTTTGCGTAACCACTGTGGCAGTTTCGACCTGCAAGTGGTATTTTTAATTTTAAGAGATAACCACTGTGGCAGCTTCGACCTGCATGTGGCATTTGAAACATAAAAAGCAAAAGAAAAGAAAAGTAATATGAGTGCAGTGTGAGTGCAAGTGCGTTTCGTGTGAATAGAGGTGTACTGAATAGGTGTACTGTGTTCCGTTGGAAAGGCCTGGTAATCAAATAAAAATACAAATATTGCGTTTGACTGCCCAACGGTTCGTGGAGTTATCCTTACCCCAGTAGGCTAGGCTAAAAAGGATAATAAGGACCTACCGTTAAGTGCAAATTCACCCACACCTTGACACACGATACGCTGCAACTCACATCTGTGCACAAAATAAACACAGAAAGATACAATATGACACTATGAAGATACCCTATAAAAAACGAGTAAACGAAATAAATAAATTAACCAAATAACAAAAAAGAAAAAAGGAAAAAATATGTATTTTTCCTTTTCTAATTGTAACATTTATTTGATTTATTACTAATTCAACTTTATATCTCCAACAGATAGAAGGAAACAACACACACACAACAAAACACAATATCACCGTAACCACATCAAACGAACATAAGACACACTACTAACTTCGGGTAAGTGAGACGTTGTCCTACGTACTTGGCGAATAAGCATTAATAAAGAGAAAAGAGATAACTGGTTTTACTTCCCAATATTAATTTACATCCGCGAGAGATTCTTGCGAGAAACTTGTGTTACTACCATTAATATTCCATATTTCCCTTTACTGTCACTTTTGCACTATTTCACTGCACCAAAGACAATGGTATCCGATAATGAGCGAGGTTTGCTCTGCCCGTTGGTTTTAAATTTTCTCAAAACTTTGGGTATAGAAGTCTATCACGCGCCTCACAGAAGAATGAAGTAAACGGCCAAGTAGAAAGGTTTGATTCCACATTCTTGGAAATATATCGTCGTCTCAAGTAGGAATATCCGACTTGCACGATCGATGAACTTGTCGCTATTTCGGTCGATAGATACAATAATTTCATTCACTCTATGACGAGAGGAAACCCACGGAAATATTCTTTAACCGAGATACGACTCTAGATCTAGAAAAAATGTTAGAGGTGAAACGAAAAGAGCATGAGGATATTAGAGGTTTGCTACAACATAAGCAACAGATCTCGAATGATAGCAAGAATAGAAATAGGTCGGCACCGGTAGCCTATCCGTCCGGACAAGAAATATTCGTAAGAAATAAGCAGATTAAGAGCAAAGAAAAGAGACGAGAGGATAAAAACGTGACAGTAAAAACGCGATTAGGCCAAGTTCTTCACAAATCACACGTGAGGAAGTGAAGAGCAGCTTCCTGCCCCTAACACAAGTTTCATTCGCGAGAAATCTCCATACGTCTTAAAGCTGTTGAAGCCATTCTCTTTCATACATAGAGCCAAGCGGAGGACTTCGTGTCCTTATCGGTTTCGTTCACTCACACATTATCATTAGAAAATAAGAAATTAAAAACCTACAATTGTTTGCCTACATTCTCATATAGATCTAAGAATAAATTATTAAATAATTGTATACTAACACCTCTCATATCACTAGCATCTCATTATTTGCACTACTATGGTTAACGCCAACACGAGCGTTCCACGTCTTTAGATACGATGGGCCGTTGGTGACGCTGAGTCAAGGTAGTGGTTGGAGAGTGGATGGATATTTCAACTTAATCCACTTGGAAAAGTTGGATGAGATAGAGACAGCTATCGAGGAAACACGAGCGGAGGCACGGGAACTGGACGCTGGACAAACCCGAGTATTGACGTTCTACCACTTGGAACAAGCACAACAGATGCTCTCTAAGTTGGCGAGGGTCAGGAGAACGCGCTCAATCGACTGGCTGGGATCAGCATGGAAATGAATTGCAGGATCACCTGACGCCTCGGACTGGAACTCAATTCTGAACGTACGGGACAGTATCATCGAAAATAACAACCAGCAGTATCGGATCAATGACAGGCTCTTCGAAGCGTTGAAGCAGTCTCTGGAGAGACTCAACGCCATGATTGAAAGGGTCTATACGATGGTATACAACAACGAGCAAGCTGCCACGGTTGCCTTGCACAAGGCAATTCTACTGGAAAACCAAGTTGCTCAACTAAGTAGAGCCTGCCAGTTTGTGAAAGCCGGACTGGTGAATAGCAACCTATTAGATGAAGCGGAAATACGGGCTCTACTCAAAGAAATAGATTCGTTGCCCTATCAGAGCGCCGTGGAAGCAACGGAGTTCGCAAAGCCGATAATCGTGACGAACGGCACCACGCTGCTCTACATATTGGCGCTACCTAAGGTGGTCGCTAAGGAATACCAGATGTTGGTCATCCGACCAGCAATCTCTTCAGGAAAACAAATCGACGTCAACTACGGAAAACTGCTGGTGGCGCCAGACGAAACCTTCGCCATAACAAAGAGCTGCTTGACGATCGACAACACTAGCGTCTGCGCGGAAGAGCATCTAGCTCCATTAAACGAAGTAGAATAGAATCATATGCCGGCAGTTTCATCAAACTCCGTTAAGTCCCGATTTATTAAACAAAACGTTTAGCCAATAATCACACGCACGTGGCAAGCAGCGACGCGCAGCAAAAAACATTTACACATACACATACTTTGAAACGTGCAAGCGCGTCTGCTTATGCATGTGCACAGTCGCTTCTGTGCATTTTCAGCCGCTTCTATAGTTTTGTATTTGTCATATATCGCCCTTTACACGCATACATTGAAACAGACCACCGTTTTTGTATATACACATACGTTTATATGCGCGCATTTTACCATATTCTAAGAATTACAATTGCGATTAATCTGCTTCTTTGTACTACTTTGCGTTTTGCCAACAAGCAACGCAATACTGGTGTGGCGTAGTGGATAGACACAAAGCGCGTAAACGAAAAGTCCCGGGTTCAAAACTCAGTGACAACAGCATAACTTTTTTAATTTTTTTTTTAAATCTATAAACATGAGGTGGTCGTGCTAGTTGAGACGACGCGCTTTAACGTTACACATGTAGTAAATAGATGTAGGTTTTTTTTGTTTATTTATTTAATTATTAATTTATTATACTCGTTTCCCAAAGCGAAAAAGAGTATATTGGTTTTGTGAAATGTCCGTCTGTCTGTCTGTCCGTCTGTCCGTATGAATGCAATATTTTTCTACGCTATTGAAGCTAGAGACTTGAAATTTGGAACATATACTCGTGTATACCCTCGAATTATAAAGTGTCAAGATTTTCCGGATACGCCCACTAGGGGCGTGGCAAATCGGAAAATGGTTGCGCCCATAGTTAATAGAAATCATAGAAATCATATTAGTTGAAGAGCTAGAGAGTTGAAATTTGGAATGTATACTTGCGTTGACCACCCAAGTTCAAAAAGATATGGCGGATATATCTACGCCCATTGGGGGCGTGGCAAATCGGGAAAACTGTAACTTCTACAGTTTTAAAGCTAGAATGCTGAAATTTGGCACGTATCTTAACGCTTCGATTCTATAAAGATTGATAAAAAAATTTTATGTCCACGCCCACTGGGGGCGTGGCAAATCGGATCTGAATATAGAGTGATTTTACAAATTCAGCTATATTTTGAGCACTATTGATGCTAGAGACTTGAAATTTGATATATATACTCGGATAAGCAAGCCAAGATCAAAAAGATATGGCGGACATACCTACGCCTTCAGGGGGCGTGGCAAATCGGAAAAAGCATATATCTCCTACAGTTTTAGAGCTAGACGATTCCAAATTGGATGTTTGTGTTACTGGGGGCCCCCTCTATTGATTCCCCAAAAATAAATCTTACGCCCCTTTGGGGGCGTGGTATATGGAAAAAATACCCTGTAACTTTCACATTTTTGGAGTGTAAGCATCCAAACTTTGCAGTTACGTTACCCTAGACTCCTTCTAGGAACTTGCCAAATATGATATGTCTACGCCTACTGGGGGCGTGGCAAATTGGCAACAAAATTTGTAACGCCCAGCTGCAAAATTCATATGCCTGTGCCACCTATATAAATAAGCTTAATAAGAATTGCTAAGACGACAAACGGCATTTCTGAGAAATATATGTAATTTGATTTAATGTTGAAGTTCTGCAAATAATTTATCTGCTAAAATTATCATTTTTCGTATAGCCTAGGTCAGTTATGTTATTTTCTTTTTGTGTGTGTGACCCTGACAAAAAATGTAAATATCAAATACCGATATTTGTGTAATCGACTTAGTCCGAACAAAATTATTTACACACAAAAAAATTGACGATAGGTCCCATCAGGTATGTATGTATGTAGGCACGAACAGCTGCGCAACTATTTTCATGCCGTCGCCGCCGCGTCTCGAACGCGGACCCTTTTGCTTACACGCTTTTCATCTACCTGCTGCGCCACATCAGTTTTGCATTGTCTGTTGGCAAATCCGAAACTACTTCACTACAAGGGCGACTTTTGACAAATACAAAACTATAGAAGGTGCTGTTAATGCAAACATAATATAAACATAAATCAATTGCAATTGTGATTCTTAGAAAATGCTAAAATGCGCGCATATGAACGTATGTATTTATTTATATGTGTACATACAAAAACGGTGGTCGGTTGAATGTATGCGTATAAAGGGCGATATTTGACAAATACAAAACTAAAGAAGCGGCTGAAAATGCAAGCACAACTCAATAACAATTTTGGTTGAAGAATATGCTAGAATGAATGGCGCTGAATTTATTTGTGACCATGCATAAGCAAACGCGCTTGCACGTTTCAATGTATGTACATATGTGTAAATGTAAATATATTTTGCTGTCGCTGCCTAACGCGTGCGTGTCATAATTGGCCAAACGTTTTGTTTAATAGATTGCGACTGACTTAACGGAACTTGATGAAACTTTCAGCATATGATTCTATTGAATTTTTTACGTTTTATAAAAATGCTAATTCATTCACATAGTTATATTTGCAAAAATTGAAATTGCATAAAATTCACATGAATCTACATAAATGCAAAATTTGAGATAAATTATTGAATTTAAAATACCAAAAGCCCCTGTGGGAAACGAGTATCACGCCTTAGGTCTCGCACTAAGGCAACGTTCTTACTTGTTTTTTATTTACATACATTCCATTGAATAAAATTTCAAAATTATAATTTAATTTTGGAAAATTTAATATTATATGCAAGTTATATAGCGTATTAAACAATGCAAATCAGACGGGGCTCAGGGTATCTCCAAGTCGGGCACCTCCGACTAGAGTTTTCTTAATTGTTTTTATTCTCATTCTGTATGTTTTCATCATCATTCATCATAATAAAATACTTTTATATTTCTATATATATTAATATTGTTTTGTATTATTGTATTACGTTCATTATAGCCTAAATTAGTTCAGTGAAAAGGTAACACGACATTCTTTCACTGTTAGGCGGTACGAAGCTCGCCGGGTCACCTAATATATATATATATATATATATATATATATATATATATATGAACACAGGGTGGCCCATATTCAAAGGACCCATGTTTTTTTTTTTTATTCAAAGAAAAGCACAATTTTTTTGATGTTGACGATTATAATCATTTTATTTGTTTCAAGTAGATTTGTTGACATCACTTTTTGAATATGATATCTCTCAAATAGCCGCCTTGAGACTGTACGGCGTATTGTGCTCGTTTTGCAGTATTTTCCATAGTTTTAGCTAACATTTCGGCTGGAATAGCGGCTATTTCCTCACGGGTGTCGTTCTTGAGCTCTTCTATGGTCTTTGGCTTATTAATATAAACCTTTGATTTTAAATATTCCCAGAAGAAGAAGTCAGGTGGCGTTAAATCGGACGAACGCGGTGGCCAGTAAAAATCGCCATTATTTAATTTTGTATACGCACGTTGAGTTTTTACATTTGACTTCTTTTGTTGAATGTAAATTTCAAAAATTTGGGAGCACTTGCGTGGCGTGTACTGATCCCATGTAAAAATCTGCTTCGACTGATGCTTCCAACGCGGTATTTCATGAAGGGATCTAACGTTTTTGTCAAAAGATACAGGGTTGTCAGATAGGTCCGTCGAATATGGGCCACCCTGTATATATGTCGGAGCGTACCTTATGTACGCACTGTATGTGATTGTTGCTGCGTACTGCACGTACGCGCTGTGTGTGGATGTGTAAGTGTATGAGTATTCAGTGTTGGGTATTTCACCACAAGCATTTCAGCACACTAGTAATATTGCATCAGCTTCTAATTGTGTTGTGATTGGCCGCTTACATCCTGTCACTTAGCGGGGTAACAGCGTTGTGTCGCTGTCGCCGAGTGTGGTTCGGAGCTATGCTAAGGAATAACACTGGCCTTGTCAGGCAGTTTAGAAAGAAACGTGGAAGCATAAGCACCGAAACTTGTTTCGCTGAGTACGCGACTATGGACCAAATCAATGAAGTTCCAACATCAGAAGTGGGATCGGCGCCACCCCCTACATTTATTGAAGTACAGTGACGCGTAGTTTTGCAAATGAAAAATCAAAATATGTATGAGTTTGTAAAGACAATGCAAGCGTCAACATCAGAACAACAAGAAAAGCGTGAGGTCACATAGCCGAAATTTTTGCCAACGCCGCAGGCATAGACGCTTCAAAGTGGTGTGCGACTGCAGATATCATTTTAACTGAACAGCCGCTACAAGGAAGCAAGCTTATTATGGCATTAAGCAATGCGATGGAGGGCAGTGCATCCCAATGACTAACAGAAATCTTCTACCCTGGCATGAAGTGGAGCGAGTTTAAAGAATTGTTCCTTCATCGATACGAAAGCGATGAAACACCAGCAGCGATGTTTTTTAATTTGCTAAGCAGTCGTCCGGCTAATGAAGAGTGCTTGACAGTATATGCTAGCCGTTTGGTCTCATCGCTAACTACGACCTGGAAGGACAAAAACATGGAGGAGATCGGCGTTTCTGTTGCGCTTGCACATATGGCAAATATGGACCGCCGTTTACAACGAATTGTATTCACTTCAAGGGTGCAAACAAGAAGTGATCTGCAATCGGAGTTGAAGGCTTACAACTTTCAAAAGTCTTGCGATACCGGCCGTGATATCAGCCCTTGACCTGACAATCAAAGTCGGACACAAAATAGCAGAATGCAGAAAAAAAGCGCGACGAGAGGCCGAGGCGAAAGCCCAACGAGAGAAGACCCGTGTTGCCTGCTTCAAGTGTGGCCAACCCGGGCATTTTGCGAACCGATGCTCTGGAAGTGATGTCCCAACAAAACAAAAGCATGTAAACCAGTGCTCTGTGTCTGAGCCAACAGGAGTCATGTTACATCGAGGTGAGAGCTACCCAATTTGCATCCACTCTGGTGCCGCACACGTGAAGCATGTGGCTGTGTGTTCTGTGGCAGAGCTCCTTGGACAATTAATTGTACCTGGTGAGACAGTGTCATTTTGTTTAATTCTGGTTCTAAGTGCATTTTAATAAAAGTTCCAATAGGCAAGAAGTTTTCGGGATAAAGAAATAGATTTTGCAACATGGCAGTCTTAAAATGCATCAGAAATAGTTCAATTTATAGTAAAAACCAGATTCTATCCATGGTCATGATTAAAGATTACTCAATTGAAATTTCACGTTGTTGATGATGCTTTTCTGAAGCACGATATAATTCTTGGTTGAGAGATATTAAGAGAGATATTTGGAATAACAATTCAACCAAACGAGCTTAAAATGCATAAAGTTAAAACTATTAATAGTCCATCTAACAATAGTAACTATACGTCATGTATGAACAACGATCTGTTTTAAGTAGTGCTGATAAAGATCGGCTAATAGGAATTTTACGACAAAAATCGGACTGGTTTATGATGGAATACCAAATAAGCAAGTAATCCCTCGTAGCTAGCACGTTTAATAATTTTTAGATTTATATTTTTTATATTATCTAATAAATAAATAATAATAATAATAATAATAAAGCAAGTAATTGGATATTCGGTTTATTGATGAGAATAAAATTTTACAAAGGCGACCATATAGACTTGGCCCGGAAGATAAGGAGTTGGTATGATTCAAAATAAATGAGCTATTGGCAAATAACATAATACATCCAAGGTGCTTTCCATTTGCCAGTCCAATGTGGCCTGTGCGAAAGAAGAACGGTACTGACCGTTTGTGCGTCGATTATTGAGAACTAAACTCGAATATTGTTGCGACAAGTATCCACTGCCTTTAATTGCAGACCAGATTTCAAGACTAAAGGGCTCAAAGTACTTTTCTTGCTTAGATAGAGCGAACAGTCTTCGTAACCCCGAAAGGGCCAAGCCAGTTTTTGGTGATGCCATTCGGATTGAAGAATGCTCCGTCAGTTTTCCAACGTGCCGGCATTAAGGCATTAGGTGTCCTGTCCTATTCATACGTCATCGTCTATATTAGCGATATTTTGATCAGTTACAATCAGTTACACAAGTGAAACAGTCATAGGACTTGCCTCCTATTTTCGTCAATTCATACTAAAATTCTCAGAAATAATGAAGCCCCTTTTACAGCTTCTCACTAAAAATAGTGAATTTGTAAAGCGTATGGTGCAATATTACTGCACAAAATTGAACATAAGCGGCGTGTTGTCGAGTATTTTAGTAAGAACTTCTCTAAGTCTCTTAGTCTTACGAGTTGGAGACATTAACAGTGTTTAATGCAGTGAAGTATTTCCGCCACTATTTACTTGGCAATGATTTAATACTATTTACAGACTGCTATTGCCATTATTGGTACAACAATATGTCAAAATATGTACGAAAATATGTTGTAAGTTGCATTATCTGCAAATTATCCGAATATCAGAATTACATTCGATACCCAAGATTGAGATTGCATGCCCTGCACATTGATTTAACGCGAAAGTTAAGTGGGAAAAGCGGGGTTATATCACGCTACGCAGATTGACTCAGAAAACTGCAAAAAGACCACTTTCGTGAGTCTTGTAACTCCCTGAAAAAAATTTGCATTTGATAGCGACTGGTGCAAGTCAGGCTAATGGACAAGTAGAGCGCATCATGAGTATGATAAAGAGAGGGCATCAGAAAAAGTTGGATCCTAGGTTTGGGGGATCACTTGTAGTTACTGAATTAGAAGAAGGTGACAGTTATTTGTTGAAATCATTAACAAATAAGATGAAATATAAGTATTCTCATGAGTTTTTACGAGCATTATCAGATAAGCAAATCGAGACAGAAATGTTTGAGAAAAAAGATGCTGGTCTAGAGGTTACCTCTGCCACCCAGAATATATATATACATCATACACAGGGGCTAGGTTCAAGTGTCAATGGTCATGCTGGTGAAAGGTGACATTGTAAATGGCGGACAGTTCATCTAGTGAGAGATCATGGTAGCAATGATACGTATCGTCGCAGAGGGGCGGCAAGAGCCTGTTTAAATGTGGTATGATAAAATGGAAAGCCAAATGGTCGGGTTTGTCGCAGAAGAGTACAAGCTACTGAATTTGAATGATATCCTGCCAAACTGACATTTGATGGAAAGCCAAATGGGCGAGTTGTTGCGGAAGAATACGATGTACATTGAAAATGTAAATGAGATATTCCTTAACACTGACATTTGATGAATATTTTAGCTGTGGTACCAGAGATGTAGTTGCCAATGAATGTTGTTGCTGTGACACTAGAGATGTAGTTGCCAATGAATGTTGTTGCTGTGGCACCAGAGATGTAGTTGCCAATGAATGTTGTTGCTGTGACACTAGAGATGTAGTTGCCAATGAATGTTGTTGCTGTGGCACCAGAGATGTAGTTGCCAATGAATGTTGTTGCTGTGACACTAGAAATGTAGTTGCCAATGAATGTTGTTGCTGTGACACCAGAGATGTAGTTGCCAATGAATATTGTTGCTGTGGCACCAGAGATGTAGTTGCCAATGAATGTATTGCTGAGCCATCAGAGATGTGAATGTCAAGAATTGTATTGCTGAGGCATCAGAGATGTGAATGTCAAGAATTGTATTGCTGAGACATCACAGATGTGAATGTCAAAAATTTATTGCTGAGACATCACAGATGCGAATTTCAGAATGGTTATCCGTCTATGAGAGACGATGATTATCCGTCTATGAGAGACGATGGTTATCCGTCTGAGAGAGACGATGTTTATCCGTCTAAGACAGACGATGAATTAATTCAGCTTAGAATCTTTTGTTACGTAAGAAGAGAGAGAGAGAGAGACGATGGTTATCCGTCAGAGAGAGACGATGGTTATCCGTCTATGAGAGACGATGGTTATCCGTTTATGAGAGACGATGATTATCCGTCTATGAGAGACGATGGTTATCCGTCTGAGAGAGACGATGGTTATCCGTCTAAGACAGACGATGAATTCAGCTTAGAATCTTTTGTTACGTAATAAATTTGAATCTAAAATTGGGAGTACTACACGAGGACGTGTCAAGGTCAGGATAGCCGTGTCGGAGCGTACTGTATGTACGCACTGTATGTGATTGTTGCTGCGTACTGCACGTACGCGCTGTGTGTGGATGTGTAAGCGTATGAGTATTCAGTGTTGGGTATTTCACCACAAGAATTCCAACACACTAGTAATATTGCATCAGCTTCTAATTGTGTTGTGATTGGTCGCTCACATCCTGTCACTTAGCGGGGCAACAGCGTTGTGTCGCTGTCGCCGAGTATGGTTCGGAGCTATGCTGGCCTTGTCAGGCAGTTTAGAAAGAAACGTGGAAGCATAAGCACCGAACGCTTCGCTGAGTACGCGACTATGGACCAAATCGATGAAGTTCCAACATATATAAATTATTAAAAACCCTTCACGGATATGTTTAAAAAAGCCAACTGGCTGGTTTATTAATTAAAACTTAACTGAAGTGAACAAAAATGCAACTTATGGCTGCCGCTGCTGCCTACGCTGCTATCGCTGCCGCTGCTGCCTACGCTGCTGTCGCTGCCGATGCCGCTGCTGCTGGTGCCGCCGCGGTTGGTTGTTGTAGTCGCTGCCTCCGTGGGAATGCTGACGCAGCGTACGTGTCGGAGGCCTGTTGTTGTTGTTGCCTTCGACTCCGTGAGAACGCTGACGTTAGTTAGTTACTTGGAGCGCGCTCGGTGTAACTCTGTGTGTTAACTCCTCCCCCTTTAAGATGCTGCCGTCCCCGGTAGCGATGTATAAGCCTGTTTGGGTTATGGTTGAAATTTTAGGCTCATTTGATGCTTACTTAGCGGTGCACGATGCTTGCTTCAGCTTCCAGATGATTATGGCTGCGATGATGGCCACCAGGATCGTTGAAAACGTAATGTTCGCCGCTGATAGTGTTGAATTGTCTTCTCTTATTTGTTCAATATCCAAGGTGTTGTTGATGTTTATTTCCTTCAGCATCTGAAGAGAGAGTACCTCCTCCACTTGGCTCCTTTGTGGTTTTGGTTTTGGTTGTAAGAGGGGTGGTATCGCTTGGGCATATGATATAACTTTCATTTCGTATACGTCGTTTGCTACTTTGATTGTCGCATTTGAGGCTTGGATTAGAGAAGATGTTCAGCAGAATCGTACCCGGCAGCAGTTCTTCGTGGTCGGCTATGTGTTGGCTGTTTATGAGTCTGCAGAGCGGTTTCCGGTTGGTCATGAGCGGGGTGACGCAGGTATCGTTACTTAAATCTATTAAATTTTCTTTGTTACATATTGTCTTATCAGTATGGGTTTCACAATTTGATTTTAGTCCGTAATTTATCTTATTACATTGGATAATATTGTTATATTTTATTTCGTTAATAAGTTTTCCCTGCTTAATTGGTTTTAGAAGTGTGGATATACAATTTTCGTTAGTAATCAGTGGTATGTCAATGATGTACAATAAGTTTTTGCCGTTGGTGGCTATCCTGACTTTTGAAAATTCTAGCAATTTCTCAATGTTGATGAATATAACCTCTTTGCCGTACAATTGTTCGATTTTTTCTACTTCATATTCTGATAGTTTCATAGAGTTTATAGTATTCGTTTTTGCCCAATTAACGGCATGAATTAAGTTATTCAATTCTTCCTTCAGAATGTAAAGTTTGTATCGTAACAAAGAGATTCTTTCATCGTTACAGGTTTAACTCTCTACATTTGCTTTGACAATGTTGTTGTAGCTAAGGGTCGTTGTCTATTATTGTTTTTGAGATGCTCGTTTATTTTGTTCGTTATTATTTCTTGATCGTGGTGGTCCGGTGAACCGGCCAACCATTTCCAAGCAGTACCCAATGCGTCAATTGCCCTGGTCCTCCTTTTAAATGGTTTAAGCCGTCTTAACTCGTTTTCGGCCTTTGCTAATTCGAATTTGAGGAAAGGAAAGAGTGGGTGTGAGCTATTTACTTCGCTGAGTCTGTCGGCTATGTCGATGAATGCAGATTCGTATTCTGTTATGTTGAAAGCATGAATGATTTTAAACGTCCCATTTTGAATGTTCGCAGTCCCTGTCTTTATGGGAATTAGCTGCGAATACGAGTAGTCTAATATGGTGGCCAACCCTAGGCAGGTTGGCAGGAAGAGAATTCTGTAAATAAACATTATGTCTTTAAGTTATTTTTGTGGACAATTTTCCCTGACTGTGTTTTTATTGTAGTGTTCCTGTCTTCTGAAACTATTTCTTCTCTGAACTTCGGGGTTAACTTTGACCATAGTCGCTTATCTACCCTAACGTAGACTCTTTCTCCTATCTGGTACTTTCTGGTGGGTGTTTTCTTTTTGTTATAATAATTCAGATCTATATCTTGCTTGTGTTTTAATTTCTCAGTGATTTTTTCTCTACTAATTTGTAATTTCAGCGGGTCTTTTGCTAATCTATTTCCAAAAAAAAAACCTCTATTGGCTTGGTTTTTGTAGTTGAATGTACTGAGGCATTATATTCCTGTACGGCTCTATAAATCAAGTCTTCGAAATCTAGTAAGCCCTCGTCATTTTTCAGGCATCTCATGATTTCGGTCAGAGTCGAGTGGAATCTCTCAACCTGACCGTTGCTAGTGGAGTTATACGGCGGTGTTATGTAGATTTCTGCTTGTAGCTGATCCTGAAGAAGGAATCTTATGTCTGCTAAATATAGCGCTCGTTCGTTATCCATCACTACTAATCTAGCCATACCAAAAGCTGTCATAATTTCTCTCAACGGGCTTTTTATATCTTCAGACGCTTTTGATTTTATTATCTTTATTTGTGAGAATTTTGAAAATTTATCAATTGCTGTGAGGACTAATTTCTTTTGTGTTGTGTAGATGTCAATATGAATTATCTCCCCGGGGTAAGTTGGAACTGGGGTGGGTTGAATTTCCCCATGAGGCGGGTGTCTATCGTATTTTGCAACCTTGCAGGTTTTACATGATTTGGCAGTGGCATCTGTTTTCTTTCGAAGGTTAGGGAAAAAATATTTGCTAAGTATTTTTATTTTATTTTCTATGGCGTTTCTATGGGCTCTCATGTGCTCCGCAGTTACTATATTATTTTGTTCCTCCTCGGAGGTGACGTCGATAACTTGTCTTTGGGTGTATCTACTTTTGAAACAGCTGAAGTGGAGAGGGTAGATATTTTGTATTTTTCCCATGATCCTTTCGGAAGTGAAATGCCATTTATGATTTTGGGGTCTAGGTGTTTTTTTAGAATGTCTACCATGGTATGCCTATGGTAGGTGGGGAAGCGATTCTATTATAACAATTTGATTTTTGAAGATAGTGTCATCGATAGGTTGGCACCTCCATTATTCATATAGAACTGATTTGACAAAGGGAATGAATACAAGACTAAAGCTAAGTACATAAGAGGGAAATATATAACTATACACTGCGCGTCATCAGGTTAGCGCAATCCTCAATAAAATCTAAACCATCAGAGCTCCAGCTTTAATTTTTTATACCCTGAGCCCATTGAAAATGGGAAATCAGGGTATAATGGTTTTCTGAAAATGTATGTAACAGGTAGAAGGAGGCGTGCCACACCCCATAAAGTATATATATTCTTGATCAGAGCGACAAGACGAGTCGATATAGCCCTGTCCGTCTGTCCGTCCGTCCGTCCGTCTGTCCGTTCGTGTGAACGCTGAGATATTTTGAAGTACGCAACGTAAAAATTTGAAATTTTACATGAATACCCGATATTACCATACGCTGCAAAAGTTTATAAAATTTTTCCGATAACTCATTCCATTTCGATTTTATGAGCATTTATCGATAATTTTAATGTGTTTTTAAGGCTTGGTTTGTACATCTTTTGAGTTAGAGACTTCGAATTTGCTGTCTAGTTGCATTGAATGAATACGGAGATAACGTTATCTTTAGGTTTTGGATGCCACGCCCAATTCGCCCCAATAGCCCCGCTATTTGTAACTATTTGTAACAACTTAAATAAATACTAGAGACGTGTTTTGGCACATACACACATATGAATGTCATAAATAAGTTGTGAAAGTTTGATGCACTTAGTCCATCGCTAAGAACAGTTATTAAACAATTAAGTTTCCATAGTATTGCCCACATTGCAGCCCAAGCGCAGTCGCTGCGTCAACTGCGCAGTTGGCAGAGCGCGCGCTTATGCTTGCGTGCATATGTATGTGTGTATGTGTTGTTTGTATGTATGCATACAAAATCGTAGAATGATTTGATATTTGGCTCTTCACAGGGCTCAGGGTATCCCCTAGTCGAGCAGTCTCGACTAGAGCACTCTTACTTGTTTTATATTATGCTACATTCATTTCTCCTTAAAATAAAACAATAATGGCTTTTGTAGCAATAAGGAATATTTTTTAATAAATGTTTTTGAGAAAGATACAAACAAATTTAACAAAAATTTGGTCATCAGGTTAGCGAATCCTGTGTTAAATTCAATTTAAGTTGTTGTTAAGTTGTTGGCGAATAATGCTAGTTTATAGCACCTGTATATTAAATTTCATTCCTTTTTAAGTAATATTAGTAGTGCGTAGTCCCGCCTTTGTTTAAAACTACTTCAAAAATTCGATTGGGAATTGAATTATAAAGTTGTTGAATATAATTCAATGAAATGGTTGACCAAGCGCGTTTGATTCCTTCGACTAACTCTGTCTTTGTACTATACTGCTTTCCAGACTCATACACTTTCCTGACCAACTATCTCCAGACGTTTTCAATGATGTTAAGGTCGGGTGAATATGGTGGCCACTCCATGAGATCAACATTTTGACCCTGCATTGGAAAAGGTTTTGGAAATGCGGAAAAGCCGTTTTCAACACGTTGTTGTAGCCATGTGCGTTCATACGCGATGCCAAAAATTGAAGCTAGCAAGTGCCCTAGTATGATAATGCTCCCCACACTATAACCCCACCCCACCCGGCTATGCAACCGATCCAAGTGATGTTCTTCTTTGCGTAGATCATGGAAATAATAGTTATAACCATCAGGTCCTTCCAAATTAAATTTGTTTTCATCTGAAAAGACAACATACCGCCATTGGGTAGACCACGTCATGTGCGCTTGGACAAAATTTAAGCGCATTTGTTTTCTCAGCATAGTGAGTGAAGGTTAATGAAGATGTTAATGGGAACGTTCTCGACTGGATTGAGATTGTGGGACGAGCTTTCGTGGCTATGAATCGTGGCTGTAGTAATATTTATTTGTGGAGTTGGCGGGATTCTAGATAAGGCGTCAGCTACTACATTTGTTGCGCCTAGCTTGTATCTTAGTTCGTGATTGTATTCCTCTAAATAACTCTTCCAGCGATTCAGTTTACCGTTGTGGTTTTTGGAACTAAGGGCAAAAGTCAGAGGTTGATGATCTGTGAATATTGTCACCTTGGCGTTACCGTAGAGGTACATTCGCAGGTTTTGAAGTGCCCAGACTATCGCCAGCATTTCTTTTTCATTTGCTGCGTAGTTTTGTTCCGTTTTTGTGAGAGTGCGTGATATGAAGGTGATGGGACGGGATTCTTGTTCTAGCACCGCTCCGATTGCTCCGATTGGTAGGATAGAACTACGTCTCCTGAGACTAAAGCTCTTTTGACTTTGTTAAAGGAATCTATTGCGTCCTGGTCTAGCGTTATGGTTGTCTTATTAGATATATTTTACGGAAGACGTCCGTTTTCGCCCCTTAATAGGCTAGCTAAAAGTTTAGCGAGCTTGTCGCGAATAAACCTTCTATAGTAACTAACAAGTCCTAGAAAAGATCTCAGGTCTTTCAAAGTTCTAGGCGTTGGGAATTTTTCTATTGCTTTTACTTTGTCGATGTTTGTTTTCACATCCTGCCGGGATATGGTGAAGCCCAAGAAATTTACTTCTTCTTTGAAAAATTCGCATTTGTCTATTTGAACTTTCATGTTGGCTTCGTCTAGTGTTGCGAATATTGCATCTAG
The DNA here is from genome assembly GCA_035045145.1 of Drosophila meridionalis. Lineage (NCBI taxonomy): Eukaryota > Metazoa > Arthropoda > Insecta > Diptera > Drosophilidae > Drosophila > Drosophila meridionalis. The sequence continues at coordinate 27,644 of JAWNPG010000036.1, forward strand.
ATATTTGGCGTGTTCGCTTTCGGACCGACTAAAGACGACAATATCGTCGATGTAGACGTAGCATATTTTTCCTATGTGATTCCTTAGGATATCGTCTAACGTCCTTTGGAAAATCTTTCAAAGGGATTTGGTGAAATCCGCTCTTGAGATTTAGTACGGAGAAATATTTGTTATCGCCCAACTGTGCGATTATCTCACCGATCTCGGGGATAGGGTACCTATCCGAAATGGTTATAGAATTGAGTTTCCGGTAGTCTATTACTACACTGAACTTCTTTTCACCAGAGGCGTTGCTTATTTTTGATACTATCCATACAAGTGCGTTGTACGGTGACCGTGAAGGTCTGATAATGCCGTCTTGCAGCAGTTGTTGCATCTGTTTTTCGACTTCTGTTCTAAGTGAAGCCGGGTAAGGAAAATGTTTACTGTACACCGGAATATCCGATGATGTTCTGATTTCCCCTTTCACCCTAGTAGTGTAAGTCAATTTTTCGTCCGAGTTTGCGAAAAGGTCGGGATGTTTCTGCGTAAGAGAATCTAATAGTTCGACTTGGGCTGGAGTCATGTGTTCTGTTCTGACTTTTATGTTGTTTACTGATTGGATATTTAATTGATCAAAATGAAGCTTGTAATTGCCATCTATCGTCATGGTATTGTCCTTGACGTTTATTACGGCCTTGAATTCTTTTAGAGCATCGTTCCCAAGGATACCATGGGAGGTTTTTAAGGTTGGTAATAGGAAGAATTTTAGAGGGACGTCTTGACGTCCAAATAGAGCGATATAAGTGTGGTGAGTAATTAGTGTTTGTCCGCCAACAGAGTTGACAAAGAATTTATTTTTTGTTTATTTTCGGATTTTTAATTAGATGGGGTTGAATATAATTTTGGCTTGAACCGGTGTTAATAAGGAAATTAAGTGTGGTACCGTCTTGCGTTACACACTTGAAATAGGGTAACGATGATCTGTTTAGTCTAAAAAAATGGACGTCCGAAGCATAGATTGTATTATCTTCTTGCTCTCGCTGTTTTACATGCGGCACCTTGCTCGTAGAAAGCTACTGCTTCAGCTACCTCGGGGTCCGCGTAGTAAGCCTGTTCTTCGGGGCTAATATAATTCAAACTATTTGGCTCTACTTCTTCGTTCGCTTGATCGGGTACTCCCGCGGCAAGATGGAACTGCCTTTGTAACTTGGGTTGCGGCCCGCCTGGGGAAGGGGGCCGCTTTCCGAAGCGATCATTGGGCGAAGGCCTGTTCATATAATTGATACGGCCGGAGCAAAGAGACATAGAGTATTGGGGTTACGGAAGTCTGGGTTTCTCCAGTTATTCGCTGGGATTCCCATTGGATTGGGATTATAATAAAGTCTGGGGCTAAAAGCCTGCCAGTTACTTGGTTTATTCGGTAACTGCTGTTTATGGGGTGCGAACCTAGGAGTGGAGGACTGTCTAGGGGGCAGTGTTGGGGGTGTTTGACAGAGCTTCGGGGTAAAAGCGTTTCGCTGTTCTTGATTCTCTACCAGTTCGCACAGGTGTAGGGCGTGGCTGAGTTCGCGAGGCTCTTTGATAGCTAGTAGTGTGGGTAAATAACCATTTAGTCTTCTAACAAAAGTATCCAAAGCCTTTTCTCGATAACTCTGAGTCAAAGCCCTAATGCTTTCGTGTGTCAACTCTTGGACAGTGATCTGGTTTAGTATCAACGAGAGTTGATAGTAGACCGTCTGATAGAATTCGGCAATGGTCAATTTGCCTAGGGTGTGCGAGAATAGTTGAATGAATACACTTGACTATGTTGGGGTTTGGTCGAATACTGTACTCATCTTTATTCTTCTGAGGCTGGGTATATATACCCAGCCTCATGCATTATTTCAACCCTTAAAACTAGTGGGTCTATTGCTGAGTTTGTAAGGCTCAGCATTGGTCTATTGTATTCTTATACTATCGCTGGGGTTGTAGGGCTCAGCGTTCGTCTATTATCTATTATTATCCTATCGCTGACGTTGTAAGGATCAGCGTTCATCTGGCTATTTTAAGATTCCACACATGTGGCCTTTCTTCATCTATCGCACTGCATGCTAGTCGTCAAGTGCGTAGAAGGCATGTTTAAATATTTATATATATTTTTATGTTTATGCCTGAACATTCTGCCGGGGCCAGAAAAGGTGACAGTCAGTGATCGCTGTCTCTGGTTTCTTTTCTTAATTATATACAAGACAATGACAATTATTACTATTCCAATCCTTGTATAGTTTATGTTCGTGCCTGATCATTCTGCGGGGCCCGGAAAATGCGATAGCCAGATATGGGAGTACTCAGCTGCTTCCTTGGTCTTCTGCGCTGGTGGCGGTTCCCATTCCAAGTGAAGTCGATTCTCTTTAAAATGTGTACACCCTTTGTAGATGTCGTCAACTGTTGAGTGTGCTGAGGAGGAGGCCGCTGAAGCGGTGTTTGCTGAATTTGAGACGATACCATAATTTTTATCTCCAGCTGAACTTCTAGTTGCAGTTGTAGTTTCGGCAGAAGTGTTCTGGACATTTTTCGGGCTGCTATCAATGGAAGTATCGTCAATCGACTGATCTTCCAATAAGATATCTGTTGATGTCGATATCGAAGATGTGGCAGCAATTACACACTCTTCCCCATCTTCTATGTCCTCTTCCTTCGGTGGTTGATCCTTTTTAGATATATTTCCCACTGACCCTTTATCTTCTCCTAATCCTCCCATGTTAGGGCTTGCCGGCGGGATGAAATGCCACTCGCTGTTCCGTTTTTCTGGCAGTGGTTCCAGACCACTATTTTCTTTTTTAGCGGCGGTTTTATGGCTTGATAGCTTCTGATCAGCGATGACGGTGTCCCTATTAACGGAGGTGCTCTCGAACTTGCGGATACTGCCTTCATAATTGCTCTTCAGTTCCTTGTTCATTGGCTGGTTAATGGAGATATCCAATAGTTGGCACCTTTTTGCATAGCGCTTGCACAAATAGTCCCACGCTGCATTGTAGTTGCCAACTGCAATTGAGAAATGGCTTATGACCACTGTTGTGTCTCCCTTGATACACATTTTGAGGTATATCAACTTTCTATTGTCGCTGATATCATTCCTCTTGTGAATCATGTTCGAGAATATCTTGAAGAACGCTGGCCATTTTTTTGAATTTCCATACAAATGAGGAAGTTTTGGTTTCTGGGGCTTTGGATCTTGGAACAGCGGAAGGTCTTCTTCTATGTTCTGCAAGTCACTTACTCTTCTGTTAAGTTTATCTGACAGCCTGTCGACGAGGAATTCCAATTCTTCTATATAGTCGCTGTCGTAGGCAGATTTTCCATATCTTGCCTGTAAGCCCGTGAACAGTGTCTGGACTTCGTTCAATCGGAAGTTTAGCTTATCTTTATGTTCAAAGATTTCTTCCTGGTTGCTTGACTTTAGGTAGGCATACACTTCTTTGATGTACTGCCTTACTTTTAGACGTTTTTCGTCAACAAGTTTAATCCACTCATCCTTTATGCTCATACTTCTGTGTGAAAATATTATTCCCTGTTAAGAATTTTCTTGCCTGGATGTTTCCGGTCGTATTTGCCAATTTTTGCTTGTAGATGGTTTGTCGGTGTCCATAGTGTGGTCAGCAACTTCGACCTTCATTAGGGCCTTCTTGTAGCTCCTGATTGATTCCATAATCCAATCATATATTTTCTCTGTAAAATATTGATGGTTGATGACACCGATTTGCTTCAGCAGTGACTGATTGGCAGTGAATTCTGCTGCCAACTTATCCACAACTGCAAACTCCTCCTTTTTAGCTATGGCCTGCAGGATGCTGTCATATATCTCTGATTGTTTCTCTACAGTTTTCGTTAACAGCATCTCTTTATTCTTTGGCTTGACCCGTTGGAAGTTTTTTTTGTTTTGATCACCAGGTTGATCGTACTGTGCCTCTACTCACAGCATGGGTTGGTAAGCCAAAGATATTATTTAAGCACTTTCCACAAACATTTATTAAATTTGTGGTTTCGGCTTTTATGACCGGGATCGAATACAGTAATCAATCAGCTGGAAGCACGCAGTACTTGACTGTGTTGATTTCCAGTCAATACTGTATCCGGCTCAAAGTACCATGAATGAATACAATCACTACTAGATCCAGCTCGGTTGAGTGAATACACGGACTTTGATGTTGTTTATGATTAGTCCGAACTGTACTCCGACTTGATGATTGAATACACGGACTGTGATGGTGTTTAGTCCGTATTGCACTCATCTTTATTCTTCTGAGGCTGGGTATATATACTCAGCCTCATGCATAATTTCAACTCTTAAAACTAGTGGATCTATTGCTGAGTTTGTAAGGCTCAGCATTGGTCTATTATATTCTTATACTATCGCTGGGGTTGTAGGGCTCAGCGTTCGTCTATTATCTATTCTTATCCTATCGCTGACGTTGTAAGGATCAGCGTTCATCTGGCTATTTTAAGATTCCACACATGTGGCCTTTCTTAATCTATTGCACTGAATGCTAGTCGTCAAGTGCATAGAAGGCATGTTTATATATTTATATATATTTTTATGTTCATGCCTGAACAATAGTTGATACTCTAGTGTTTTCAGATCGCGCTTATCAGTGAAATGATCTGTTAAGCACTTTGAAATAGCCTTCCAGTTCAGAGGCGTGTTATACGATTCCAGGACTACGTCAGCTTCACCGGTAACCTTGTTACGGATCGCTAGCGTTATGAGATAGTAAGCGTGTGTATCTTCCCTACCCTCGTATAAGCTCATAATACGTGACACGTTCTTCTTCCATGAGCCGAATTCGGTACGATTTCCAGAGAATTCCCTAATCAACTTTGCTAAGTCTGGCAGCTTTTCTTGGTCTCCTGGAGGACGTACGACCGGTACGTCGGCTAGCGTTTCCGCCCTATCGTTCTGGCCCTGGAAAATATCCCCTTTTCCTTATGTTTCCTTAATCAGGCTCACAATACCCTCCTTTAGTTCTGGGCTAGCTACGGGAGTACTTGTTGCGATTGGTTCTTTTGAATTGGTGCCTATTCTAAGGGCAGCCAACGAGCTAGCTAGTTCTTTATCCACTTTGTTTCTATTTGATTAGGCACTGTTTCGGTTTCAGACGGACAATGGGTAGGTTACGTGGAAATGTGTGTGTTTTAGTATATAATAAATTCTTAACGTAATATTTTCTATTATTATAAATTTATCAAATTTATCGAAAGAAAAAATTTCTTCTTATTGAGCGTTGTTAATTATTGTTTTTTTCTTAAATGTTAACTTTCACCTTAATTATTTACTTTTTCGCAAGATTTTAATAATTTTTATACACAAGTATTTTTTTCTTCTTTGTTTTCGTATTCGTATTCAAGGATTTAATTATTTTTTGTTCGCAAGTATTTTTTTCTAATTTTTTTTTTCGTATTCACTTAAACTTATTTCATTCTTATTCACTAGCTTACGTAATTATCCTATGCATTCGGCGACTCTCCGCGTCGGCTCATCGGGTTTACCCTTTATGTCCTGTTTCCGGCGATGTAGGTGGCGTTCCAGGTGACTCGGGACCCTCTGGCAGCACTGAATTCTACGCGTTCTTCTGCGGACGGACACTACAAAAGAGGTCGGCTATTATTATTGACACGCGGAATAGCGAACAACTGTGTGGCGATGGGGCACAATCTAAATGTTGAACGCGATCCTGAGGTTACGAACAACGCGTGGCGATGGGGCACGATCTAACGAAATCCTTTACTAGGATACAATTCCGCGTTCGGGCGCCAATTATTAAAAACTGTTCAAGGATTTGTTTATAAAAAAGCCAACTGGCTGGTTTATTAATTAAAACTTAACTGAACTGAACAAAAATGCAACTTATGGCTATGGGTCACCGCTGTTGTTGCGTCGATGCCGCTGCTGCTGGTGCTGCCGCTGCTGCCTACGTTGCCAATGCCGCTGCTGCTGGTGCCGCCGCGGTTGGTTGTTGTAGTCGCTGCCTCCGTCGGAATGCTGATGCAGCGCCCGTGGTGGAGGCCTGTTGTTGTTGTTCTTTTCGACTCCGTGGGAATGCTGACGCAGCGCACGTGTCGGAGGCCTGTTGTTGTTGTTCTTTTCGACTCCGTGGGAATGTTGACGCAGCGCACGTGGCGGAAGCCGCCTCGGGTTCAGTGCACTAACACTGTTGCTGAATTACTTGGAGCGCGCTCGGTGTAACTCTGTGTGTTAACTTATATATATATGTATTAAACAAGTAAGAGTGCTCTGGTCGAGACTTAGGAGATACCCTGAGCCCTGTGAAGAGGCAAATATCAAATCTTTTTATGTGTGTATTTGCGCTTATTGCAAATAGAGGGCTATTGCAGGCGAATGGGGTGTGTCTTGCTTAAACAATGGACAAACTATGCCTTAAAATCGTTTTTTCGATAAGCATTAAAATCGATAACATTACAACAAAAATAGTTATCGAACAGTAGCAAACTTGACCTGTGCGTGCTATACACGGACTCAACAAAAACAAGTAAGAACGTTGCCTTAGGGCGAGACCTAAGGCGTGATACTCGTTTCCCACAGGGGCATCTGGTATTTTAAATTCAATAATTTATCTCAAATTTTGCATTTATGTAGATTCATGTGAATTTTATGCAATTTCAATTTTTGCAAATATAACTATGTGAATGAATTAGCATTTTTATAAAATGTAAAAAATTCAATAGAATCATATGCTGAAAGTTTCATCAAGTTCCGTTAAGTCAGTCGCAATCTATTAAACAAAACGTTTGGCCAATTATGACACGCACGCGTTAGGCAGCGACAGCAAAATATATTTACATTTACACATATGTACATACATTGAAACGTGCAAGCGCGTTTGCTTATGCATGGTCACAAATAAATTCAGCGCCATTCATTCTAGCATATTCTTCAACCAAAATTGTTATTGAGTTGTGCTTGCATTTTCAGCCGCTTCTTTAGTTTTGTATTTGTCAAATATCGCCCTTTATACGCATACATTCAACCGACCACCGTTTTTGTATGTACACATATAAATAAATACATACGTTCATATGCGCGCATTTTAGCATTTTCTAAGAATCACAATTGCAATTGATTTATGTTTATATTATGTTTGCATTAACAGCAGCTTCTATAGTTTTGTATTTGTCAAAAGTCGCCCTTGTAGTGAAGTAGTTTCGGATTTGCCAACAGACAATGCAAAACTGATGTGGCGCAGCAGGTAGATGAAAAGCGTGTAAGCAAAAGGGTCCGCGTTCGAGACGCGGCGGCGACGGCATGAAAATAGTTGCGCAGCTGTTCGTGCCTACATACATACATACCTGATGGGACCTATCGTCAATTTTTTTGTGTGTAAATAATTTTGTTCGGACTAAGTCGATTACACAAATATCGGTATTTGATATTTACATTTTTTGTCAGGGTCACACACACAAAAAGAAAATAACATAACTGACCTAGGCTATACGAAAAATGATAATTTTAGCAGATAAATTATTTGCAGAACTTCAACATTAAATCGAATTACATATATTTCTCAGAAATGCCGTTTGTCGTCTTAGCAATTCTTATTAAGCTTATTTATATAGGTGGCACAGGCATATGAATTTTGCAGCTGGGCGTTACAAATTTTGTTGCCAATTTGCCACGCCCCCAGTAGGCGTAGACATATCATATTTGGCAAGTTCCTAGAAGGAGTCTAGGGTAACGTAACTGCAAAGTTTGGATGCTTACACTCCAAAAATGTGAAAGTTACAGGGTATTTTTTCCATATACCACGCCCCCAAAGGGGCGTAAGATTTACTTTTGGGGAATCAATAGAGGGGGCCCCCAGTAACACAAACATCCAATTTGGAATCGTCTAGCTCTAAAACTGTAGGAGCTATAAGCTTTTTCCGATTTGCCACGCCCCCTGAAGGCGTAGGTATGTCCGCCATATCTTTTTGACCTTGGGTAGTTTATTCGAGTATATATATCAAATTTCAAGTCTCTAGCATCAACAGTGCTCAAAATATAGCTGAATTTGTAAAATCACTCTATATTCAGATCCGATTTGCCACGCCCCCAGTGAGCGTGGACATAAAATTTTTTTATCAATCTTTATAGAATCGAAGCGTTAAGATACGTGCCAAATTTCAGCATTCTAGCTTTAAAACTGTAGAAGTTACAGTTTTCCCGATTTGCCACGCCCCCAATGGGCGTAGATATATCCGCCATATCTTTTTGAACTTGGGTGGTCAACGCAAGTATACATTCCAAATTTCAACTCTCTAGCTCTTCAACTAATATGATTTCTATGATTTCTATTAACTATGGGCGCAACCATTTTCCGATTTGCCACGCCCCTAGTGGGCGTATCCGGAAAATCTTGACACTTTATAATTCGAGGGTATACACGAGTATATGTTCCAAATTTCAAGTCTCTAGCTTCAATAGCGTAGAAAAATATTGCATTCATACGGACAGACGGACAGACGGACAGACGGACAGACAGACAGACGGACATTTCACAAAACCAATATACTCTTTTTCCCTTTGGGAAACGAGTATAAAAATTAGTCTCTAGGTCGACTACGTTCTGAGATCGACGCGCTCAAACATATGGACAGACGGCCAGACGGACGGCCGGACGGACGGATGGACAGACAGACGGACAGGGCTAAATCGACTCAGCTCGTCGCCCTGATCAAGAATATATATACTTTGTGGGGTCTGACATGCCTCCTTCTGCCTGTTACATACATTTAACAAAACCATTATACCTTGATTTCCCATTTTCTATGGGCTCAGGGTATAAAAAGGAAAAAATAAACACATATCCTTATTTATCAATACACATATCTACAACACACACACACATATATTAAAAGAATTAACCCAACACATATCTTAATTTGCCAATACACTTGCACTAATACACACAAACATATATTACACCTAGTTGTACACCCACTACATAGGTACAATAATACATATTAACTATAAGTAACCATCAAATGTCGAATATCAATAGAGTAACTAAACGTATACCAAAGACTAGAAACAAGACTAGGAATCTAATAGTTACGGAAATCAGTATACTTAGGGCGTCAACTTCAAGTAGCAGCATGCCTTCTCCTACGAACTCCCCTCCCCCCAATCAGAATATGAATGGGGTAAATCCAATGGACATTTTCACATCAATGAGAATTCCTGACGCAATTCGATTCTTGCCATTTTACGATGGAAATTCTAAGACATTAACCGATTTTATAACCAATGTTGAAGAAATCTATTTATTAGAGGAACTGAGGAGATGTCCGTATGGGCTCTTCTCAAGGCTATTAGGAACAAAATTGAAGAAAAGGCTAATGATGTGGTTATCGCTTCAGGTGCCACAATTGGAACAAAATCAGGGAAGCATTTATCCTCGAATGTTCAGACAAAAGGGACGAACCGACCCTGATGTTTGAACTTAACCCTTTATATGGCACCTTGTCGGATTTTGATGTAGTTTATTTCATTAGATAGAAAAAAAAAAATAAAAAATTCAACTTCTTTCATTTTTTTGAAATTTTTTTTTTTAGACATTTATTTAAGGATAATAGGATTTTTGCATATATGCAACAGATAGGCTTGTGGAGAAAATAATTGAAATATTTCATAGTATATTGAAAGAAGTAAAACTTGATAGCACATGCATTTCAAACATATTTACCTTTGTTTTTCTTAAGTTTTTCGTAAAGAAATATCTATATTTTTAATAAAATGTTGCAACACAATTTTTTCAGCACACATGGGCTTTTCACAAAATTGGCGGGAAAGTGAACATATGTTTTGCAAAACATCTAGTAGTGCACCCAAAGTAAATTATATATAAAATGCGTATGTTTCAGATGTACAGCAAATAGCCACATTCGATTTTTTTCGATTTGCATTGCGAAAAAATACCTTTTAAACGGTATGTTGCAGATATGCAACACGGCCATATAAAGGGTTAATAACCTAGCACAAATGGACTGTCAGCTTCAAGACTTTTCGAACAAGTGACCGAACTCAAGCTAGCATTGTTTAAAGTTACAAAAACCTAAGAAACAGATTAAATGCTAATACTAATAATAATAATAATAAAAACAAAAAAGACTTATTTGCTGACACATGCTTAAAGACATTTCTTACGTCAGTTAGGGGCCCTCTAGGAGCCACAGTTAGGTACATGAGACCAAAGACTTTGCAAGAGGCATACGATTTTGCCATTAAAGAAAGAGATATTTATTTCCAAGAACATAGGAAGAAACAAGAATCGAACAGGTCAATTAATCAAAGACAGAACAATAATAGACGAGATTATAAACCGGATCGACACGAAAAAGGAACATACTAAAGTCAAGCAGGCAAAAAAAAAATGCGTATAGAACTTATTTTATAAAAGAAAGTCGGGTTTGTTACAACACTCATAACTCGAGATCTGCTGGACCAATTTTCATGGTTTTTGATTTGTTGGATTTGTCTCCGCCACGAATAGCAGAATATATCTTAAAAATACAGAAAAATTGACGAATACTTGAAAAATACGCTATTTTCCCTAAAAGTACTTTAATTTCAGAGCTGTCAAATTTTTTTCAACAAATGCTCATTTGTATATTACATGTCAAACATTTGTTGTCCAATCCTGTCAAATACTGTAACAACTATTTATGTGTGCATTCAGAAATTTATTTTGAACAACCGACATGTAAAATTTCGAAACACTCCGCAATGGCCAAAGTTTTAGTAGCATCAAAAATTATCATATGGGACGAATACACAATGGCGCACAAACGCGCATTGGAAGCACTAGACCGAACATTAAAAGATCAGCGCAATGACTTGAGATGTTTTGGTGGTTCAATGATTTTATTATCTGACGATTTCCGACAAACACTACCAGTAATTCCAAAATCTACTGCTGCCGACGAAATAAACGCTTGCCTCAAAGCATCAAATCTGTGGCAATATGTAAACAAACTTCAACTGTCTGTAAATATGAGAGTTGCATTGTTGAACGATCTATCTGCTGATGATTTCTCGAAGCAATTGCTGAATATCGGTAATGGCCGTGTTCCTCTCATTTCCTCCAAGTTTTTGCAATTTCGTCTCATCAAAAGATGAGCTTATCAACAAAGTATATCCGGATATCATTGCAAACAACAAAAATACTAAATGGTTAAGTGAGCGAGTAATTTTGGCGGCTAAAAATAAAGATATCATCTACATCTCAATTTTATAATTCAAAATCAAATCGTACTCTGTATTCATTCAAATCTATCAACTTTGTAACAAACGAAGAAGAAGCCACTAATTATCCAACTGAATTTTTGAACTCCTTAGATGTGCCTGGCTTACCACTGCACAATTTACAACTGAAGGTTGGCTCGGTAGTTATCATGCTTAGAAATTTAAATCAACCAAAACTGTGCAATGGAACGCGTTTGGTGATAAGAAAACTGATGAGTAATGTGATTCACGCGTCGATACTCAAAGGAAAATTTAAAAATGAGAAAGTTCTTATTCCAAGGATTCCTATGATCCCAACAGATATGTCCTTTGAGTTTAAACGAATTCAATTCCCGATTCGTCTTGCTTTCGCCATGACGATCAATAAATCACAGGGCCAATCCTTGACTATTTGTGGCCTCAATCTAGAAAATGCGTGTTGTTCTTATGGTCAATTGTACGTGGCATGCTCACGTGTCGGCAAACCATCCGCATTATTTGTTCTTGCATCTGACCAAAAAACGAAGAATGTCTACCACAAGGTGCTTGAATGAAAATCCGATTAATAAATTAATCAGAGTGTATCCCAACCTGAACAACATAGTTTTCAATGATTTTTTTCTGACATGTGTTTGGAAAACTTAATTATTTCTTTTTTTTAATTTTTATTCTCATTCTGTATGTTTTCATCATCATTCATCATACAAAAATACTTGTATATTTCTATCTATATTAATATTGTTTTGTATTATTGTATTACGTTCATTATAGCCTAAATTAGTTCAGTTAAAAGGTAACACGATATTCTTTGACTGTTAGGCGGTACGAGGTTCGGCGGTCACATAGCTTATATATATAAAGCCTAAAATAAAGCCCCACCAACTCGGTGGGGGTACTTTATTTGCCAGTACGGCCAGCTATGCCCCAATTCACAGCCATTTTAGTCTGTGATATTATTGAAGCTATACAAGATATAGAGTATTTGTGGGAAACTTACAAAATAATTAATTATAGTCTTAGATTTAAGTACAAATTTAAAATTTACAGGCTACCACGAAGATGATCTGTAAGAAATGATTTTATTAAGGGAGAACACTTGATAAAATTTACTATAATTACTACATAACACGTAAAACGTGCTATGCAAAGAATAATCCGATGTGCATAAAGGTAAATACAACGAACGAAAGTGTCTGCTTGTTCTGGAGGGAACAGAAAAATTAAGCTGAACTAACAGACATGGCAAATCAATTTTATCAATAATCGAATTATGTAGGAAAACATTCCCCAGAATTGTTCTACGATTGATTAATGAAGGAAGATTAATAAGAAGAAGCCTACTCTGGTAAGATGGTAAACGAAGATTACGATCCCAGTTTAAATCACGCAACGCAAAAATAAGAAACTGTTTCTGGACCGATTCGATACGATCCTGATACAGTTTATGCTGTAGAGACCAAATAATTGAACAATATTCTAAAATAGGTCGAACCAGCGAAGTATATAATAGTTTTGTGATAAAGGGATCTTTAAACTCCTTTGACCAGCGTTTAATAAAACCAAGAGCACCTTTAGCTTCATTTACGATAGTAGAGACATGAAGATTGAAAGAAAATTTTGTGTCAAAAATAACACCCAGATCTTTGACAGACAAAATTCATTGCAAGGAAATGTTGTTAATAGTGTAATTAACAATATGTGGGATGGTACGACTGAAGGTCATTGTCATACACTTAGAGCAATTTAAATGCAACTGATTAGTCACACACCAACGCTGAAACGCTGTCCTGAGGTACGCTTGATGAAACAGAGATAAGCTTCGAAATTGATGTCCGCAACAATATCCTTTGAGTCCTGCCTATCAAATAGGATGAAATCCAAGACACAATTTTTGGGTGAAATCCTAAATGATCAAGTTTGCAAGTTAAGATATTATGATTAACTGAATCAAATGCTTTGCTGAAATCAGTATAAATAACATCAGTTTGCATTTTATTTAAAAAGCTATCGTTAATTAGAGAAGAAAATTCAAATAAATTAGTTGAAGTTGTTCGATTCTGGAAAAAACCATATTGAAATGGCGAAATAATCGATTTACAAAAGTGTTGTAAGTTTGATGTTAAAATTTTTTCAAATAATTTTGGGATAACAGACAGTTTAGCTATGCCTCTATAATTTGAAATGTCAGACCTTCCGCCTTTTTTATGTAATGGAATAATAAATGATTCTTTCCAAATAGATGGAAAAACAGAAGTCTCCAGGGACAAATTGAATAGTTTTAATAAAAGTAACTGTAACGAAACACTGCATTCCTTTATAACACAACTTGGAATATTATCAGCACCAGGAGAAAAAGATGATTTCAATGTCCGAATGGCTGAAACCAGAGAAACAAGGGAAACACTAGGAACATTGATAAAATTCGTTGCAGGACTTCCAAATGAGTAAGACGGGGCGTGGGAATCATCGGGAGAATAAGTGGATTGAAAAAATTTTGCAAAAAGATCTGAGGAATCTTGATCATTTACAAGTTTTTTCTTCTCCAAAGAAAAACATGGAGGGTAAATTGTATGATTTACGCTTCAAGTTTACAAATGAATAAAATTGCTTGGGATCATGAACGAAGTCCGTTTTGCAAAGTAAAAGGTAATTCTCATAACACCTAGCATTAAAAAGATTAAAATTTCTCTGGGCTATTGAGTATTTAGACCAGTCAACAATTGAACCATACTTTTTAAAATTCTTAAAACATATGCTTCTAATGTTTCTAAAATTAGAAAGAGTCTGAGTAAACCAGGGGGGCTTATTAGAAGCAGGCCCAGAGTGGTACAAAGGGACACAGACATCAAGGATAGAGCTTAAAGTTTCATAGAAAATGTTAGCTGCCAAATTAACATCAACTGAGTCGTATAAAAGCGTCCAGTCAGTTGCATTAATTACATCATTAAGCAAGACAAAATTGCATTTATAAAAACAGCGACGCTTTATTTGAGGAATCGGGGCAGAAATAGGTGACATCTTTATGGAAAACAAGACATCTAAGGTGGGATGATGCAAATCTTCTGGCATACAGATAGGAGTTGATCTGGTAACATTAATGACAGAATCATCATTAATTAAAACCATATCAAGTGAACGATTCAAATGATTCAAGATAGAGCTCTTTAGACGGAATAAGGTAGTTAAAGTTGGGAGCTGACGACCAAGTAGTGGTATATTAAAGTCACCTAGCACTATAAATAAATAATATAAATAAATGCTCAAAAATGTTATTAATACAAGTTATATGTTGTGCATAGACTTGTACATCAGAAGAGGGGGGAACATATAAGCAAGTGACATATATGCAAAGAGATGGGAGAGTTATTTTAACCCCAATAATCTCAGCATCATGAAGTGCTTTGAAACTTAATGATTCGGAGAGGATATCGGCCTTAACAGCTTTTAAGACACCCCCACCTCTGCGAATCAATCGATCACATCTATAAATAGTGAAGTTATTAGAGAGAATCTTACTATTATAAATTTTAGGACTCAGCCACGTTTCAGTGAACACAATGACATCATATTGAAAACTGAAACTGCTCAAAAATAGACCATTAACTTTAGAATTTAGCTGCAGACTTACTAGCAATAAAAGTTGATATTGCTTCGCACGTTGTGTCAGATGAAAGCCTGGATAAGAAAACATGCTTTCGAGGAGACACAACTGATAAAGTGGGAACTATGAATTCAGAGGTCGCTAACAGATTGTTATTCACTGTTTGAACAATGACCGGAGACGCTCTTACTTTTATAGTATGACTTAGATTAGGCTCGACAGTTTTATTACAAGTACCAGTAGCCCCAGGTGGTGTAGACAAGTCTACAGAACGTGGATTGGAAATGGAGTCAGAGATAGGTGAAGTAGCAGCTAATGAATTTGGAGACAACCGATAATGTTGTAGTCTCCATTGGAGTGTATTGAGTTTCTTCACCAGCTTCTAAATCATTGGAAAGCTGTTTTGAAATAGTGCTCAGTTTTAAAAATTGAACTGTCACCGAATTATACATCTTGGAAAAATTAATTTGTTTTTCCAAGCAACTCGGGCAAGACCAACGTAAACCACCGCAACCAATTTTGGTAGTGCATGAAGTTCTCACACAACCAGCAATTAACGAATTGTGCTTGTGCAGAATCAACAACCTGCCTTAAAGAACATGATTTCTTACAGCATGTCATATTGGCAATTGGGGTTAAACAAAATTGAAGCGAGAAAAAAATAAAAAGAGAAAGAATGCAAAAAGGGATAAGAGCGCGCTGAGAGCACTAAAAACAAACAACAACAAAAACAGCGGCAATACTAATAAGAATCGCGCACAAATAAGAATACCGTGCATAAAACAAACTAATGAGAGAAAATTCAGACACAAGTGTGTATGCAAGCAAAATGTAACATACAACAACAAGTGAGAGCAGATGAAACAGAAAGCCGGCAAACAGCGACGCAAAACAAAAACGATAATAGAAATCAAAATCGCCGATGCACCAAAACCGAAAATGAAAATCGGTAATAACTGAAGCACAAAGCACAACGGATCAAACCTTGCACAGCAATGTAATGATAGTTATCCAAAGTTAACCGAACGCGATAGTGTGACAATTAGAGTGAAATAATAAGTGATAATTTAATTAAAACTCAAGAGCACAAAAAAAGACGCGTCAACACTCTCAACTGAGAACTTTATCTCTGGTCAATGACAGAGCTTTTTTTAGCTCGCTTAGACTGGTTGATTTGTGGAGAAAGTAAATTACATACAGAAAAAAATTACTGTTGTTCGGTCGTTGGGATAAACTTGACACCTGTACATTGAAGTCCCATTTTGATAAGATTATCTCTAACCTCATCAGCCGGAATATAATCAAGGCCCCTAAGTACCGAATTGTAAGGTTTATTATGTTTAATAGCAAAGAAGTCTCGGCAAAGATTAAAAAAGCATATTTCTCTTCCTCATTTAGACGATTTGTTCTGAGTTGTGTGATTGAACTTGAGCCATTTGGTACAATAGTATCTTCATAATTTGCCAGTACGTTAACTATTACAAATTCATTATCGTTAAATTTGTCAACCTTTAGTTGCGAATCAAGGTGAATTTTTTGTTCTGTAGGCGAATAGTTTACTATTTCCATTTAACTGAAATTATTTTCAGCTAAATAGAGTCCATCCGAAATAAATACGTCAGACTTGAACTGTATTTGTTTTGAATGAAAATATCCGTTTTTTAAATTTACAGCAACTTTAGGGATCGTTTTGGAATGTTCTTCGAATAAATTAATGTCGGATGCCCTATTTCCTTCGGATAGTAGTTAATAGAAAAATGTGGTGTAATTAACCTGTTGATGTTAATGTTTACAGTTGCGCTAATTTGCTTCAAAATATCCATTCCAATTAAATCGTCCCTCGACGGGTGAAAATCAAATACCAATAGTGAAAATATGGAGTTGTCTTTATGTTCTTTAAAAAGTTCGATGGTTGTTTTCTTTTCTTTTGATTGAAACTGTTTTTTAAAATTTAATCTGTTCTTTGGCAGACATAAGTTGTGGTTTGATAAAAGAGTGTTCAGCTCCTGTGTAAATTAAAAATTTATATGAATTTGGGGTGTTCAGTTTAAGTTGAATGTAGGGTAAGAGGGTACCATGGGATTTGTTTAACCTGTTTGATTTTCGAGGCTTTCCTCTGAAAATTTGCGTCCTCGTTCAAATTATGTAATTTAGCACTCGGTTGATCATCGTTGTTATTCTCGATATTATGCAAGGTTCTTTCCTGTCTGAAACTGTCGTTATATTTTCGTTTATAGTTCTGATTATCCTCTTTGGCCAATAAACTCAAAGGGCTTATCTGTTGGGATCATAGGAATCCTTGGAATAAGAACTTCCTTATCTTTAAATTTTCCTTTGAGTATCGACGCGTGAATCACATTGCTCATCAGTTTTCTTATCACCAAACGCGTTCCATTGCATAGTTTTGGTTGATTTAAATTTCTAAGCATAATAACTACCGAGCCAACCTTCAGTTGTAAATTGTGCAGTGGTAAACCAGGCATATCCAAGGAGTTCAAAAATTCAGTTGGATAATTAGTGGCTTCTTTTTCATTTGTTACACAGTTGATAGATTTGAATGAATACAGAGAACTTACGATTTGATTTTGAATTATAAAATTGAGGTCATCTACATCTTTATTTTTAGCCGCCAAAATTACTCGCTCACTTAACCATTTAGTATTTTTGTTATTTGCAATGATATCCGGAAATACTTTGTTGATAAGCTCATCTTTTGATGAGACGAAATTGCAAAAATTTGGAGGAAATGAGAGGAACACGGCCATTACCGATATTCAGCAATTGCTTCGAGAAATCATCAGCAGATAGATCGTTCAACAATGCAACTCTCATATTTACAGACAGTTGAAGTTTGTTTACATATTGCCACAGATTTGATGCTTTGAGGCAAGCGTTTATTTCGTCGGCAGCAGTAGATTTTGGAATTACTGGTAGTGTTTGTTGGAAATCGTCAGATAATAAAATCATTGAACCACCAAAACATCTCAAGTCATTGCGCTGATCTTTTAATGTTCGGTCTAGTGCTTCCAATGCGCGTTTGTGCGCCATTGTGTATTCGTCCCATATGATAATTTTTGATGCTACTAAAACTTTGGCCATTGCGGAGTGTTTCGAAATTTTACATGTCGGTTGTTCAAAATAAATTTCTGAATGCACACATAAATAGTTGTTACAGTATTTGACAGGATTGGACAACAAATGTTTGACATGTAATATACAAATGAGCATTTGTTGAAAAAAATTTGACAGCTCTGAAATTAAAGTACTTTTAGGGAAAATAGCGCATTTTTCAAGTATTCGTCAATATTTCGGAGACAAATCCAACAAATCAAAAACCATGAAAATTGTTCCAGCACATCGCGAGTTATAAGTGTTGTAACAATCTCGACTTTCTTTTATATATATAGATATTTTTATTGTTTACATTTAAGTTGACTCCAGTTTTGTCAATGTCTTTTTAATAATAAATAAATAAATATTAAAGTCAAATGGGACTACCAAAGACACAAGCGAAAAAACATTACTCAGAGCCATAACTGTCAAATACTCGGGTACGGATCGTCCTATTGTTGTGTAAAATCATATTGTATGAATTGCACAGGAAACCTGAAGACTATAGAGTGTGCAGAATAATTCCCCGTTAAGTGTGCAAATATTCACGGCTCTCATAAGGCTAACTCAGTGGAGTGCCCAGGCAGAATAAACTATGTAAAGACTAGAGATAAAGGCATCACGAAAGCATGAGTAGTCAGATGCCTTTACAGGCATCACAGATAAACTGCGTTAAAACGTTTTCAAATAAGAATGTCGTCACTTTCTGTGCAATAACGACATTGATATCTGCCTTGTATCTGAAACCTAGTTAAAAAATGGAGCCTTCCTTAAGATTCGTAATTATAGATGTTACAGGAACTGTACAACTAGCAGAGGGGGAAAGGTAGCAATCTTCATTAAAATAACTATTCGCCTCTCTTTGCTAGCTCTCCCAAATACTAAAATTATTGAAACAATTGGCGTAAAAATCTTAATTAGAGATGGCACAGAGACGTACATTGCAATTTCCCAGGGGGCCGCGAAAGTCCCTCTAAAAACAGCTTATACAGGCCGATTTACATAAGTTGTATAGTATAAATGGAACATTCATTCTGGGAAGTGATTTTAATTGCAAATATCAGTCATGAGGATGCTCCAGAGCGTACTCATTGGGTAACCTACAAAAGACAAGGTAGGAATTTTTATGTAATGCATCCCTGTGAACATACATTATTTGGCGCAGCAGCTTATAATTGCTCTTAGATAAGCTTCTCTTAAGCCATATGTTCCTTATCTTTTTCTCATTCGCTTTTAGTGCACACACGCACATAAGAAAGTATAACATAAATAAATAAATTGTATGCCGCTCCGTCGCATTCCAATTACTTGTAAATTCTATTCTTTCTGTTCTCTTTGAAAATCACCTTCAAGCGCGCAACACCTACATAGAATGTAACTTTTGATTACATATTAACTTTGCCTATACGACTAGAAACACCCGGCATTAAAATAATGAATAATAAGCTACATTAAATCTTGCTATTATTATTTGCCTTCGTAAATGATTAGAGCCAGAGTTGCCGAAAATGCTCAGCAGCTTCCAACATTTTGGTGACACCGACGTGATCAATACATTCCGTGGTGTTCGATTAATGCATCAAAAGTGTGTACTCTACTTCGTCGTAATACAATGGAGTAAATCATAAACATTTGTGCACAATCTATTTAGTTCAAAGTGCATACAATAGTGTATGAAATTGTGCATGCATTATCTTGAGCATTTTTAATCCTCTTTAATCGTCTGTTTCGTTCGTCGTGCTTGGCGCCCTTTTTGCATCGTCTGCATAGAACGCCCACTAAGCCGAAAAAAGCTGTGTCAATCGTAGAAGACACACATACATAAATATAAAAGCTCAGATAATCTTGCATGGGTCGTAGAAGACATACATACATTAATATAAAAGCTCAGGTAATCTTGAATGCGGTCGCGTTTACTTATCTTCAGCATTGACCTTTTCGTCGGTTGTTCGTCGCTCTTGGAGCATTTTGTGCATCATCTGCATAGAGGTCCCGCTAATCCGCAAATAATAGCTATTTCGATCACATACATACATACATACGCACTCACAGTGAACTTGCATATTAGAGCAGCTAAGCTCGAACTGCACAAGAGGGTCTATTAGCTTGTGCATTAGCTTTGTAACTCTAGTGAATAAAATGAATAACTCTGTTTCGAATGATTTTCAAGTGCCTGCATCTCAGGTCACTTTTTTGAGACTTGAGAGGTTTTAATCGGATATGGACATTAGTAAACTAAGCCATATGGATTCGTGTGATTTACGTGTACTTTTGGATTCGCTAATCAAGTTGGAATCAAATTTTGATTCAGTCCACACTAGCTTAGAGGAGTCTGACTTTGAGTCCTTATCTAGTGATTGACCTGCGAGAGTTGAACCAACTCTGCTAAAGCTTAAGACCTTCAACATGAACTAGGAAGTCGGCAGAATCAACAGCTTTCATCAACGCTTAATACAAGTTGTACAAATGCCCATCCAATGCTTGTTGCTGGAGTTGCCAAATTTTAGTGCAATCTATACTGAGTGGTATAAATTTCTACTATATGTTCAAGACAATCAAAGATGCTGATCCGGATCTCAACCCTATAGAGTAGTTTCACCATCTTCGATCCTGCTTAAGTGGTTTTGCGTTGTATACCATCAGCATTGGAAATGAACAAGGTCAACTATATCGTCGCTCTGGATGTTCTGCAACGTCGATTTGTTAATAAACGTTTTATTTTACAGGCACACATCAGAGCGAAATTCCGGCTTAAGAATGCTGATGAATCTGTGGGCAGGCTGAGGCAGTTGGTGGATAAAGTTACATCTCACATTCATGCCATGGATTCTTTAGCATCGAGGGAAGAAGCTGCGGATTGGATCATCGTGCAAACTGTGTTGCACAAGTTGGACAAGTTGGACAAGTTTACTTAGGCTAAAGAGGAGGAAAGCTCGAAAAATTGTCAGAATTCTTGCAAGGACGTGTCCAATTCATGAAAATGTAGATCAATTCTTGCAGGACGGTCAGGTTGGCAAGTTAGGGAAGATCGTGAGTACGCATTTCAAAAAAAACATTTATTGCTTCCAAGACTCCTATTCGTTGTGTCTTTTGCGAAGATCCAAATCACGCGATATTCCAATGTAAGCGCTTTGGTCAATTGTCGCCAGTTGCAAAGCATAAGGAAGCCACGACACTCGCCCTTTGCTTCAATTGCCTAAGAGAGAGTTCAGAGAAGAATACATAATAAAATTTATTATAATTACTGCATAGCACGTGAAAAGAGCTATGCAGAGAATAATCCGATGTGCAGAAAGGTAAATACAACGGGCGAAATTGTCGGGTTGATCTGGATGGAACAGGCAAATTAAGCTGCTCTCATTGAGTACGGACGCGCACGCGCATAGTAACTGAATTCGTAATAAAAAAAAAAAATAAAAAATAAAATAAAATAAAATATACAAACCAAAACAAAACAGCAAAATAGTAAAACAACAACTTACAGCAAAGTACCGGTCGCCCGTTCTTCAAATACAATTTGCTGATAAGCGGCTGCAAGTTTGCTGCTGCTAAGCAGCAAAAGATCATGTCTCCAGACGACGATGACAACAAGTTAGCATGGCAAAAAGTGCCCACTAATCCACGATTAACGAAAAGAAGAAATGAAAGTTCCCCAGCTTTAGTGCGAAAGATCATGGCTATAGACGAACCTTCAACATCTAAACGAGCCAACCACTTTGCCCTATTAGCAGACTCAAAAGATGACAACCCAAAACTAGATAAAGAAATGGAAGCCGACTAGCCAACACCTGAAAAACCACCTCCCATTTTCGTGTCCAATGTCAATGATATAAATGGATTGCTGAATTACCTCAATTCATACCTTGATGCTACTGAATTTACTTACAAAACACAGCGAGACGGCCATATTCGAATCATGCTAAAAAGCATTAAAAAATATAGGGATATAATTAAAGTTTTAAAGACTGATAAAGTAAATTACCATACATTTCAGCTTAAACAAGGGAAGGGCATTTAGGGTTGTATTAAAAAATATCCATCATTCCACATGTTCGGCGCAGCAGCTAATAATTGCTCTTAAATAAGCTTCTCTTAAGCCATCTGCTCTTTATCACATTCTCATTCGCTCATAGTGCAGTTAGGCACAAAAAGAAACTGTAACACACATACATATGTAGATTTATGTTGCTCGGTCTCTTGCTTATCAGTTTGTATTCTATTCTTTGAGTTCGAAATTCACCTTCAAGCGAGCAACACCTACATCTCTCTATTGTAAACTGTATTAACTTTGCCTACACGATCATCGCGGACTAGGCATTAAACTAATAAATAATAAGCTAAATTAAATCGTGGTTTTATTATTTTGCCTTCGTAAATGATTGGAGCCAGAGTTGCCGAAAAAGCTCGGCAGCTTCCAACATTTTGGTGACCCCGACGTGATTTATGCACTCCGTGGTGTTTCGTTTAGTGTATCAAGTTAGTACTCAGCTTCGTCAAAGTACAACGGTGTGAATCATTAACATTTGTGCAAAATAGTGCATTCAAATTAATAACACATCGCGTTGTACGACGAAGCAGTGTAAAGCATTAACATTTGTGCAAAATAGTGCATTCAAATTAACAATAAACTTCGTCGTACACGACATTGCATAGCGTTAAAATTTGTGCAACATAGTGCATTCAAATTAATAACAAATCTCGTCGTGTAAAACATTAACATTTATGCTCAAGTTATATATTAATTTGTGTATATAATAGTACATGGCATTGTGCGTACATTATCTCGAGTTTTTCTTATTCCTCTTTAATCGTCTGTTTCGTTCGTCGCGTTTGGCGCCTGCTGTGCATCGTCTGCATATGGGGCCCGCTAAGCCGAAAAAGCTGTGTCAATCATAGAAGACACACATACAGACATATATAAAAGCTCAGATAAGCTTGCGGTCGCGCTTGCGTTGTGCTTATCTTTATCATTTTCTTGTTCGTCGGTTGTTCGTCGCGGTTTTGGCGCTTCTTTGTGCAGCGTTTGCATAGAAGGCCCGCTAATCCGAAAATAGCTGTGTCGATCATACACATACAAACACACGCATTTACAGTGAAAGAGTGAACCTGCATATTAGATCAGCTAAACTCGAAGTGCATTAGAGAGTATATTAGCTTGTGCATTCATTTTGTAACCAAACGTTTTTTCGCGAGTAAACAAACTCTAATGAATAACTCAGAGTCGAATGTTGATCAAGTGCCTGCATCTCAGGTTACTTTCTTAAAACTCAAAACAAACGCGCTTTTCGATAGACTTGAAAGGTTATATGCCGATATGGACATTGACAAATTAAGTCACATGGACTCGTGTGATTTACGTGTGCTTTTGGATTCGCTAACCAAGTTAGAGTCAAACTTTGATTCAGTCCATACTAGCCTAGAAGAATCTAATTTTGAGTCCATATCTAGTGATTTGCCTGCGCGGTTTGAATCAACCTTGTTAAAGTTTAAAGCCTTGCTTCAACGTGAACTAGGAAATCGGTCGGATCAACAACTTTCGTCGACGCTTAATACAAGTGGTTCAAATGCTCATCCAACACTCGTCATGGCTAATCGATCGCGTTTGCCGCAGCTGGAGCTGCCAAAATTTAGTGGAGTCTACACTGAGTGGGAAAACTTCTACTCTATGTTTAAGACGATAATAGATGCTGATCCGGATCTCAGTCCTATTGAGAAGTTCCAGCATCTTCGATCCTGCTTAAGTGGTTCTGCGTTGGATACCATCAGCTCATTGGAAATCAACAAAGCCAACTATCTCGTCGCTCTGGATATTCTTCAACGTCGATTTGATAATAAGCGTTTTATTGTACAGGCACACATCAGAGCAATCTTCCGGCTTGAGAAAGTTGATGCATCTGTGGGCAGGCTGAGGCAGTTGGTGGATAAAGTTACGTCTCACATTCGGGCTATGGATTCTTTAGCATCGCGGGAAGAAGTTGCTGACTGTGTCATCGTGCAAACAGTGTTGCAAAAGCTGGACAAGGCTACTCAGGCTAAATGGGAGGAAGGCTCATCTACTAATGAGTTGCCATCTTGGTCGAGATTGTCAGAATTCTTGCAAGGACGGTGTCGAGTCCTTGAAAATGTGGATCAAGTCTTGCAGGATGGTCAGGTTGGCAAGTCAGGAAAGATCGTGAGTACTCCTTTAAGAAAAGCATTTGTTGCTTCGAAGACTCCCATTCGTTGTGTCTTTTGTGACGATCCAAGTCACGCGCTATTCCAATGTAAGCGTTTTGAGCAATTGTCCCCAATGGCAAGGCATAAGGAGGCCAAGAGGCTCGCCCTTTGCCTCAATTGCCTAAGAAAAGGACATCAGCTGAAGGATTGCAAATCTGGTTCCTGCCGTACCTGCCAATTGAAGCACCATACTTTATTGCATTACAATCAGTCTTCAACAGTTACATCGAACGTAGTCCCTCAACTTAAACAACAAGCAAATGCAATACATTCCACTGCCATGGTTGCAATGTCACCTTCTCTGCCTCAAGTCCACATATCTCCTAACTCGTCTGATGTGGTGCTTCTAGCCACTGCTATAATCCTTGTCAAGAACCGAGCTGGCACATTCGTTCCGTGTCGTGCACTCTTGGACTCAGGATCTCAACTTCACTTCGTCACCAGTCGGTTTGCAAATCAGCTTCAGCTTCGAAAATGTAAATCATTGACTGCAGTGTCTGGCATTGGAGATGCCAGCTTCTCAACTGAAGGATATTCAGTCAATCTCGTTCTGAAATCGCGGATTTCTGATTATTCTGCCTCCATCACTGGCATCGTCGCCCAGACTATTACTGACAACCAGCCTGGCATCTCAATTTCTACTAACACTTGGAATATACCCTCAAACCTACAGCTAGCTGATCCTTTGTTCCATAAGTCACAACGGATTGATCTTCTCATCGGAGCTGGTCTCTTCTTCGAGCTGATGTGTGTTGGGCAAATTCAGTTGGCACCTGGATTACCAGTTGTGCAGAAAACGCAGCTCGGCTGGATCATTTCAGGTGGCGGGCAACATGCCCCCAAACTCTGTTCATTTATCGCAACCCAAAGAAATTCGGATCACGCCAATCACAGCACTCGGCTTGATGAGTTGGTGCGTCAGTTTTGGGAAGTGGAACACGTTTTCGAGCCTATTGCCAAGGTAACCACGGAAGAACTTAATTGCGAGCAGCATTTCATTACAAACTATCGTCGATTACCTTCTGGGGAATATTCAGTCTGCTTGCCAAAAAAGCAAGGCGTTGAATCTTTGGGCGATTCCTATTTGCAGGCCAAGCGTCGATTGTTGAATTTAGAGCGTAAGTTCGCTCGAAATCAAACTTTAAGGGAGAAATACTCAGCATTTATAAAGGAGTATATTGATCTCAATCATATGTCTTTGGTTCCCAGCGAAGAGATCAATGAATGCAAATATTTCTTACCTCATCATTGCGTATACAAAGAAGAGAGTTCGACAACAAAGCTGAGAGTTGTCTTCGATGGCTCGGCAGCTACCACATCTGGTTTCTCATTAAACGATTTGCTTATGTCAGGACCGACTATTCAAGCTACCTTGTTTCACACACTCGTTCGTTTTCGTACATTTTCGATTGCACTTACTGGTGATATTAGTAAAATGTATAGGTGTGTGAAGGTCGCAGAGCCTGATTCTATGCTCCAGTGCATTTTATGGCGAAACTCATCAGATGATGCTATCGAAGTCTTCAAATTGAATACCGTCACTTATGGGACCAAACCCGCTTCATTTTTGGCCATTCGTGCAATGCTTCAACTAGCAATAGATGAGTCGTCGGCATACCCATTAGGATCCAAAACGGTTTTGCGAGATTTCTACGTTGATGACTTGATCTCAGGAGGCAACTCAGTTGAAGAAGTTCGCGACATAATGCAACAAACCACAGGTCTTCTTGCTCGAGGAAACTTTAAGTTGAGAAAATGGTGTTCCAATTCAAGAGAAGTACTTCGCGGAGTTCCAGAAACCGAACAGGAAAGTTTTCTCAAGCTCGATGACGGCAGTGACGTAACCAAGGCGCTTGGACTCATCTGGGAACCTCGAAAGGACAGCTTCGTGTTCACTTTCGAGCCCAAAGGTAGTGTAATCAATCACACAAAACGTTCGGTTCTGTCAACCATCGCGCGATGTTACGATCCGCTAGGTTTGATTGGACCAACTTTAACTAGAGCAAAAATAATCTTGCAACGCATGTGGAGAGACAAGCTGCAATGGGATGAAAGCCTGCCACAACCTTTAGAATCAGTTTGGAGTGAGTTTTGTCAGGACTTTCATCAAGTGCGCAATGCAACATTTCCTCGTTATGTACTCCAACCCAAGGCAAGAATCGAGCTACATGCCTTCTGCGATGCCAGTCTTGAGGCTTACGGCTCTTGTGTCTATGTTCGTTCAGCGAAGAATAATGCTGTTAAGGTTCACTTACTCTGTTCTAAGGCAAGAGTCGCCCCATTAAAGACCCTCACGGTGCCTAAGCTTGAGCTATGCGCGGCATTTCTGCTTGCGAACTTGGTAAGCGAAATAAACAAAATGAACTTGTTTGAATGTGAGATGCATTGTTGGTCAGATTCATCCGTAGTCTTGTCTTGGTTAAAAGAAGAGCCATCCAATTTCAATGTATTTGTCGCCAATAAGATTTGCGCCATACAGCAGCTGACGACCGGCATGGAGTGGCATTACGTGCCCACTGGGATGAATCCAGCGGATATATTATCGAAAGGAGCAGCACCGTTGGAGCTTTTACATTCGAGATTATGGATGCACGGACCTTCGTTTTTGCAAATGGAAAGACATTGTTGGCCTAGGCACTGCGTATCTGAAGCATGCCTTCCTGAAATGCGTCAAAGAGTTCTGTTCTCGGCAGAGCATGTGGATATCTCTTTGTCATTCAAACACATAAATTCATTCGGAACAATGAAGCGTATTTTTGGTTACATCAACAAATTCATTAGGAGAACAAAGACACCTGGATTGTCAGCGGACGATCTTCGTCAAGGATCGCACATATTGTGTCGTCTTGTTCAAAGGACTCAGCTGCACCGAGAATACTCTGCACTACGAAATGGAAAGAATGTTCATTCGTCAAGCGCCATTTTTTCGCTCTCTCCGTTTATGGATGACTTTGGTCTACTTCGAGTTGGTGGCCGCTTGCGGCACTCTACTCTCGGCTTCGATGCGCGCCACCCAATTATCTTGCCCAAAGAACATCCCTTGACCTTCTCTATAGTATCTCATCTTCATCTGGCGCATCATCATGCAGGACCGCAGGCCTTGCTTGGAGTAATTCGACTCCAGTTTTGGCCCATAGGCGGCATGAAAACTGTCTCCCGAGCATTGCGAAAATGTGTCATATGCTGTAGATCCCGGCCTCGTCTAGTGGAGCATATAATGGCAGACTTGCCTAAGGATCGTATACAGTTTTCACCGGCATTTACTGTCACTGGAATCGACTACTGTGGACCCTTTTACTACAAACCCGATGGACGAAACCGAACTTCAATAAAATGCTACATCTGCGTATTCGTTTGCTTCGCAACTAAGGCTGTATGGTTGGAGCTCGCAAAGGATCTGTCGACCGCAGCTTTCTTGGGCGCCCTTAAGCGTTTCATCAGTACGCGCGGCATTCCAAGATGCATTTGGTCTGACAACGCTACTAACTTTGTGGGTGCACGGAACGAGTTAGCGGATCTGAAGCGTTTATTGTTGAGCCAGGAACATCGCACTGAAGTTCAGAACTACTGCATCAACAACAGTTTTGATTGGAAGTTCATACCTCCTCGCTCGCCACATTTCGGTGGCCTATGGGAAGCAGCAGTGAAGACCGCAAAGAGTCATCTATACCGCGCTATGGGATCATCACTTCTCGGCTTCGATGAACTTCGCACCTTGGTATGCCAAATTCAGGCTATAATCAATTCTCGTAATCTTGTTCCACTTTCAGAAAATCCCGATGATCTTGGAGTTCTCACTCCAGGACATTTTTGGATTGGTCGACCACTCATCGATTTTCCCGAGCCAGACGTAACTGGGCTCGACCACAATCGCCTCGGTCAATGGCAACGCATTGCTTACATACAGCAATTGTTCTGGAAGCGCTGGAGTGAGGAGTACCTTACTATTCTTCAACAACGTGGAAAATGGGTCACCTCGCATCCTCCGATCAAGATCAATGATGTCGTATGTGTGAAGGACGAAAACTTGCCGCCATTGAAATGGCCATTAGCTCGAGTCGTTGAGACCATCGCTGGAGCTGATGGTGCTGTGAGAGTCGCTGTTCTGCGCACACCCACTGGAACTACACGTCGAGCTGTCAATAAGCTGTGCGTCCTTCCGGTTGATGATCCTGTTAAAAGACTTGGTCTTTCAACGGGGGGGGGAGGATGTTCGGCGCAGCAGCTAATAATTGCTCTTAAATAAGCTTCTCTTAAGCCATCTGCTCTTTATCACATTCTCATTCGCTCATAGTGCAGTTAGGCACAAAAAGAAACTGTAACACACATACATATGTAGATTTATGTTGCTCGGTCTCTTGCTTATCAGTTTGTATTCTATTCTTTGAGTTCGAAATTCACCTTCAAGCGAGCAACACCTACATCTCTCTATTGTAAACTGTATTAACTTTGCCTACACGATCATCGCGGACTAGGCATTAAACTAATAAATAATAAGCTAAATTAAATCGTGGTTTTATTATTTTGCCTTCGTAAATGATTGGAGCCAGAGTTGCCGAAAAAGCTCGGCAGCTTCCAACACCACACAAACTGAGTCAATAAAGCGAGCTATTGAAATGCAAGCTCATGTAGTTAGATCGATTCAAAACATAAGGAGTCGTATTACCAAGGAGCCGCTACCCATGTTTTTCATAGGCTTAGAGCCAAACAAAAACAATCATGAAATCTACAACATAAAACATATAAACAATGCCATTGTTACTGTTGAGCCTCCAAGAAAAGTGAATGACATGGTGCAGTGTTACCGATGCCAAGAGTTCGGGCACACTAAAACATATTGCAACAAGCGGTACAAGTGCGTTAAATGTGCTAAAAAATCATAAAAGCGTCAACTGTCCCAAAGAAAACAAGTAAGAACGTTGCCTTAGGACGAAACCTAAAGCGTGATACTCGTTTCCCACAAGGGCATCTCGTATTTTAAATTTAATAATTTATCTCAAGTTTTGCATTTATGTAGATTCATGTGAATTTTATGCAATTTCAATTTTTGAAAATATAACTATGTGCATAAATTAGCATTTTTATAAAATGTAACAAATTGAATAGAATCATATGCTGAAAGTTTCATCAAATTCCGTTAAGTCAGTCGCAATCTATTAAACAAAACGTTTGGCCAATTATGACACGCACGCGTTAAGCAGCGACAGCAAAATATATTTACATTTACACATATGTACATACATTGAAACGTGCAAGCGCGTTTGCTTATGCACGGTCACAAATAAATTCAGCGCCATTCATTCTAGCATATTCTTCAACCAAAATTGTTATTGAGTTGTGTTTGCATTTTAAACCGCTTCTTTAGTTTTGTATTTGTCAAATATCGCCCTTTATATGCATGCATTCAAACCGACCACCGTTTTTGTATGTACACATATAAATATATACGTTCATATGCGCGAATTTCAGCATTTTCTAAGAATCACAATTGCGATTGATTTATGTTTATATTATGTTTGCATTAACAGCAGCTTCTATAGTTTTGTATTTGTCAAAAGTCGCCCTCGTAGTGAAGTAGTTTCGGATTTGCCAACAGGCAATGCAAAACTGATGTGGCGCAGCAGGTATTTGAAAAGCGTGTAGGCAAAAGGGTCCGCGTTCGAGACGCGGCGGCGACGGCATGATAATAGTTGCGCAGCTGTTCGTGCCTACATACATATGTATGTACATACATGATGGGTCCTATCGTCAATTTTTTTGTGTGTGAATAATTTTGTTCGGACTAAGTCGATATTTTTGTAATCGATATTTGATATTTACATTTTTTGTCACAAAAAGAAAATAACATAACTGACCTAGGCTATACGAAAAATGATAATTTCTGCAGATAAATTATTTGCAGAACTTCAACATTAAATCGAATTACATATATTTCTTAATATTTCTCAGAAATGCCGTTTGTCGTCTTAGCAATTCTTATTAAGCTTATTTATATAGGTGGCACAGGCATATGAATTTTGCAGCTGGGCGTTACAAATTTTGTTGCCAATTTGCCACGCCCCCAGTAGGCGTAGACATATCATATTTGGCAAGTTCGTAGAAGGAGTCGAGAGTAACGTAACTATAAAGTTTGGATGCTTACACTCCAAAAATGTGAAAGTAACAGGGTATTTTTTCGATATACCACGCCCCCAAAGGGGCGTAAGATTTATTTTTGGGGAATCAATAGAGGAAGCCCCCTCCAATTTTGTATCGTCTAGCTCTAAAGCTGTAGGAGCTATCCGCCATATCTTTTTGAACTTGGGTGGTCAACGCAAGTATACATTCCAAATTTCAACTCTCTAGCTCTTCAACTAATATGATTTCTTGACTATGGGCGCAACCATTTTCCGATTTGTCGCGCCCCTAGTGGGCGTATCCGGAAAATCTTGACACTTTATAATTCGAGGGTATACACGAGTATATGTTCCAAATTTCAAGTCTCTAGCTTCAATAGCGTAGAAAAATATTGCATTCATACGGACAGACGGACAGACGGACGGACAGCAAGACGGACATTTCATAAAACCAATATACTCTTTTTCCCTATGGGAAACGAGTATAAAAATCAACCAGCAACTTGTGCCAACTGCAATGAGAATCACGCTGCCAGCTACAAAGGTTGTAAAATCTATCAAGAGATTACCAAAGGAAAATCTGGTGTACTGAATAACAGGCCAACTACATCTGCTCTTCGTGATCGACCGTCTGCGACAGCTAATATACAAGCAAAACCAAATCAAGAGAATTATGCACAAGCACTACGAGGTGAGACAGTTACACAAGAAAAATCAGCACTGGATAGAATCGAGCAACTACTAGTAAAACAGTCTGAGCTTACTACTAATCTACTTAACATGATAATGATGTTAGTGAACAAGTTATGCAAGTAGATCTTCGAATAACCATATGGAATGCCAATGGTCTTTCCCACCATCGAAACGAAATAGAAGTATTTATAAAAACCAACAACATTGACATGTTTCTAATATCAGAAACGCACTTCACAAAGAAAACTTATATAAATATCAAAGGGTACGATGTTATAAATTCCAATAATCCATCAGAGTAGAGCACAGGGTGGAAGTGCCATTATTATTAAAGGTACTCTTAAATACAAAATATTGGACAGCATTAGCACAAATATAATGCAAGCTGCAGCGATTCAAATTCAATGTTTGCAGTTTAGTATTTACGTTGCAGCAGTTTATCTACCACCTAGATATCAGTGCAAGCTGGCCGACTTTAACACTCTATTTCAAGGGTTTGGTAGGCACTTTATTGCTGGAGGCGACTATAATGCTAAACACCTCTGGTGGGGATCAAGGCTGGTAAACCCAAAAGGTGCCGAGCTATATAAATGTATACAAAATAACAACTATTCAACATTATCTACCGGAAAGCCAACATACTGGCCTAGTGATCTGAATAAAATGCCAGATTTACTGGATTTTATTGTATACTCTGGACTACCGCAGAACAATTTCAAAATAGAGGAGAATTTCGATCTGAGCTCTGATCATTCACCAATTATTGTGACCTACGGCTCTACAGTTTGTTTCAAGCAGAGACCTTAATGCAAAAACAAACATAGATGCATTTCAGAACTGACTTGAAGAACGAACTAGACGTATCACTAAAGTCAGGGGATGAAATTGAATCTGTGATTGAAAAACTCACTAACTCAATTCACGTGGCTGGATGCATGTTCACACCACCACCAAATGGAAATGTTCATCAGCAAACTTTTCTGCCACTAGAACTGAGAGCACAAATAGCTGAAAAAAGAAGACTTCGGAAAATATGGCAATCAACTCGAAGCCCGATTGACAGGAACAGATTCAAAAAGGCTGCCAAAGACCTAAACAAGAGACTTTGGGAAATAAAAAATGAAGCGACATCAGAATATCTAAGGAATCTTGATCCATATACGAGTGACCTAAATTATAGTCTCTGGAAAGCGACGAAATATTTGAAGAGACCGGCCAGAAGAATGACCACAATTGTCGACAGCAGGGGCCACCGCTTCAGACATAATGCTGAGAAGGCTGAAGCATTCGCAGAACACTTATGCTCGGTTTTTAAGCCCAATGATGTACATGATACTCAAACCGTAGAAATGGTAGAACATTTTTGAGAATCACCTTGTCAAATGAGTCTACCGATATACCAAACGACTCTATCTGAAGTAGAAGAGAATATAAAAAACCTAAATAGGAAAAAATCCCCAGGATACGACAAAATTGGCGCGACTACAATTAGGTATCTCCCAAGAAAATGCATTCGTCTGCTTACATATATATTTAATGCGATGCTCAGATTGGAATACTTTCCAAGTCAATGGAAATCCGAGGAAGTAATAATGATTGCTAAGCCCAACAAGCCGGAAGACTGCACATCGTCGTACCGTCCCATTAGTTTGCTGGTGACGTTCTCTAAAGTATTCGAAAGGATACTTTTAAGAAGAATGTTACCAGTGCTGGACAAACTAAACATCATACCCGAACACCAGTTTGGGTTTAGAAGAGGACACGGTACGATAGAGCAATGCCATCGCATCACAAACATAATTATATATGCGTTTGAATCAAAAAAGTATTGCACAGGAGTATTCCTAGATGTCAAACAGGCCTTCGACAAAGTGTGGCATGCAGGTCTACTGTATAAAATTAAGAAATGGTTGCCTGCACCATACTTTTTGATTATCAAGTCCTATCTGGAAAACAGGAGTTTTTACGTCCAAGAGCAGGATGAATCGTCCAGTATACGCACTGCAAACGCTGGAGTCCCTCAAGGCAGTGTATTAGGCCCAGTCCTCTAAACTGTTTTTACAGCCGACTTGTCTTCTACCAATGCTGTAGAACTAGCAACATATGCTGACGACACCGCAGTCGTTGCTACCAGCACTGCCCCAACAGCTGCATCCAATCTTATTCAAGAGGAACTTGGTCTGATTGAAGCTTGGCTGAACAAATGGAGAATTGTGGTGTACGCCCAAAAGTCTGTGCAAGTAACATTCGCTCTCAGACCCGAGAACTGTCCTACAGTCTCACTCAATGGAATCACCATTCCAGTTAGCGAAACGGTTAAATACCTGGGAGTGCATATGGATCCGAGGCTTACCTGGAGGCAGCATATAAATGCAAAGAAATTACAACTCAAAATCAAGACAACAAAAATGTACTGGCTATTAGGACCGCGCTCGCAGCTTAGCCTTGAAAACAAAATACGGCTATATAAGGCTGTTTTAAAACCAATATGGACCTACGCGTTGCACCTTTGGGGAACAGCCTGTAAATCAAACATTGAAATTCTTCAGCGTAACTAGTCTAAAACACTGAGAACAATAACAGGTGCTCCATGCTATATGACAAACTTTGACATCCATAAAGACCTCAAACTTCCTCTTATCAAAGAGGAAATACAAACAAGTAAGAACGTTGCCTTAGGGCGCGACCTAAGGCGTGATACTCGTTTCCCACAGGGGCATCTGGTATTTTAAATTCAATAATTTATCTCAAATTTTGCATTTATGTAGATTCATGTGAATTTTATGCAATTTCAATTTTTGCAAATATAACTATGTGAATGAATTAGCATTTTTATAAAATGTAAAAAATTCAATAGAATCATATGCTGAAAGTTTCATCAAGTTCCGTTAAGTCAGTCGCAATCTATTAAACAAAACGTTTGGCCAATTATGACACGCACGCGTTAGGCAGCGACAGCAAAATATATTTACATTTACACATATGTACATACATTGAAACGTGCAAGCGCGTTTGCTTATGCATGGTCACAAATAAATTCAGCGCCATTCATTCTAGCATATTCTTCAACCAAAATTGTTATTGAGCTGTGCTTGCATTTTCAGCCGCTTCTTTAGTTTTGTATTTGTCAAATATCGCCCTTTATACGCATACATTCAACCGACCACCGTTTTTGTATGTACACATATAAATAAATACATACGTTCATATGCGCGCATTTTAGCATTTTCTAAGAATCACAATTGCAATTGATTTATGTTTATATTATGTTTGCATTAACAGCAGCTTCTATAGTTTTGTATTTGTCAAAAGTCGCCCTTGTAGTGAAGTAGTTTCGGATTTGCCAACAGACAATGCAAAACTGATGTGGCGCAGCAGGTAGATGAAAAGCGTGTAAGCAAAAGGGTCCGCGTTCGAGACGCGGCGGCGACGGCATGAAAATAGTTGCGCAGCTGTTCGTGCCTACATACATACCTACCTGATGGGACCTATCGTCAATTTTTTTGTGTGTAAATAATTTTGTTCGGACTAAGTCGATTACACAAATATCGGTATTTGATATTTACATTTTTTGTCAGGGTCACACAGACACGCTATACGAAAAATGATAATTTTAGCAGATAAATTATTTGCAGAACTTCAACATTAGATCGAATTACATATATTTCTCAGAAATGCCGTTTGTCGTCTTAGCAATTCTTATTAAGCTTATTTATATAGGTGGCACAGGCATATGAATTTTGCAGCTGGGCGTTACAAATTTTGTTGCCAATTTGCCACGCCCCCAGTAGGCGTAGACATATCATATTTGGCAAGTTCCTAGAAGGAGTCTAGGGTAACGTAACTGCAAAGTTTGGATGCTTACACTCCAAAAATGTGAAAGTTACAGGGTATTTTTTCCATATACCACGCCCCCAAAGGGGCGTAAGATTTATTTTTGGGGAATCAATAGAGGGGGCCCCCAGTAACACAAACATCCAATTTGGAATCGTCTAGCTCTAAAACTGTAGGAGCTATAAGCTTTTTCCGATTTGCACGCCCCCTGAAGGCGTAGGTATGTCCGCCATATCTTTTTGATCTTGGCTTGCTTATCCGAGTATATATATTAAATTTCAAGTCTCTAGCATCAATAGTGCTCAAAATATAGCTGAATTTGTAAAATCACTCTATATTCAGATCCGATTTGCCACGCCCCCAGTGGGCGTGGACATAAAATTTTTTTTATCAATCTTTATAGAATCGAAGCGTTAAGATACGTGCCAAATTTCAGCATTCTAGCTTTAAAACTGTAGAAGTTACAGTTTTCCCGATTTGCCACGCCCCCAATGGGCGTAGATATATCCGCCATATCTTTTTGAACTTGGGTGGTCAACGCAAGTATACATTCCAAATTTCAACTCTCTAGCTCTTCAACTAATATGATTTCTATGATTTCTATTAACTATGGGCGCAACCATTTTCCGATTTGCCACGCCCCTAGTGGGCGTATCCGGAAAATCTTGACACTTTATAATTCGAGGGTATACACGAGTATATGTTCCAAATTTCAAGTCTCTAGCTTCAATAGCGTAGAAAAATATTGCATTCATACGGACAGACGGACAGACAGGCAGACGGACATTTCACAAAACCAATATACTCTTTTTCCCTTTGGGGAAACGAGTATAAAAACCGCAGAAAGGTATTTAAATAGGCTACATGACCACTGCAATGCTCTAGCTTCTGGACTCCTCAACAACACAAATAACAGCGAACGGCGCTTAAAAAGATTCCACGTATTAGATTTGCCAAATAGAGAATAGACTAGTAGAGAGTTAAACTAGTAGATTAGCTATAAATATGTAAATATATGGATTGATCTCGTTGCAGTTCAAACCATCCGGTTATTTATAGTTATAGTTTAAAGATTTGCTTATTGTTTTGTATAAGACTAATTGCAAATAAAATATATACATATATAAAACAAGTAAGAGTGCTCTAGTCGAGACTGCTCGACTAGGAGATACCCTGAGCCCTGTGAGCCAAATATCATATCATTCTATGCTCTTTTTAAGCATGCATAAAAACATCATATACACACGCATACATACATATGTACGCACGCATAGGCGCGCGCTCTGCCAACTGCGCAGTTGACGCAGCGACTTAATTGCTTAATAACTTTCCTTAGCGATGGACTAACTGCATAAAACTTTCACAACCTATTAATGGCATTTATATGTGTTTTTGCCAAAGCACAAGTCTCTAGTATTTGATTTACGCTTTTTACAAATAGGGGACTATTGGGGGCGAATGGGGCGTGGCATCCAAAATCTAAAGATTACGTAATCTCCGTATTCATTACACGCATCTACACAGCAAATTTGAAGTCTCTAGCTCAAACAATGTACAAACTACACCTTAAAAACTTATTTTCGATAAGCATTAAAATCGATAACATTACAACAAAAATAGTTATCGTTCATACGAAGCAAACTTGACCTGCGCGTGCTATACACGGACCTACAAAAAAAATTTCAGCTGTCTAGCTCGTCTACGTTCTAAGATCGACGCGTTCAAACATACGGACAGACGGACGGACGGACGGACGGACGGACGGACAGACGGACAGACAGACAGACGGACAGGGATAAATCGACTCAGCTCGTCGCTCTGATCAAGAATATATATACTTTGTGGGGTCTGACACGCCTCCTTCTGCCTGTTACATACATTTAACAAAACCATTATACCCTGATTTCCCATTTTCAATGGGCTCAGGGTATAAAAATAACAAGTAAGAAAACTCTAGTCGGAGGTGCCCGACTAGGAGATACCCTGAGCCCCGTCCGATTTGCATTGTTTAATACGCTATAGAGCTTGCATATAATATTAAATTTTCCAAAATTAAACTATAATTTTGAAATTTTATTCAACTAAAATGTATGTAAACCAAAAATAAATAAATAATTTAATAAATAAACAAATTATCAAAACAAGTAAGAACGTTGCCTTAGGGCGAGACCTAAGGCGTGATACTCGTTTCCCACAGGGGCATCTGGTATTTTAAATTCAATAATTTATCTCAAATTTTGCATTTATGTAGATTCATGTGAATTTTATGCAATTTCAATTTTTGCAAATATAACTATGTGAATGAATTAGCATTTTTATAAAATGTAAAAAATTCAATAGAATCATATGCTGAAAGTTTCATCAAGTTCCGTTAAGTCAGTCGCAATCTATTAAACAAAACGTTTGGCCAATTATGACACGCACGCGTTAGGCAGCGACAGCAAAATATATTTACATTTACACATATGTACATACATTGAAACGTGCAAGCGCGTTTGCTTATGCATGGTCACAAATAAATTCAGCGCCATTCATTCTAGCATATTCTTCAACCAAAATTGTTATTGAGTTGTGCTTGCATTTTCAGCCGCTTCTTTAGTTTTGTATTTGTCAAATATCGCCCTTTATACGCATACATTCAACCGACCACCGTTTTTGTATGTACACATATAAATAAATACATACGTTCATATGCGCGCATTTTAGCATTTTCTAAGAATCACAATTGCAATTGATTTATATTTATATTATGTTTGCATTAACAGCAGCTTCTATAGTTTTGTATTTGTCAAAAGTCGCCCTTGTAGTGAAGTAGTTTCGGATTTGCCAACAGACAATGCAAAACTGATGTGGCGCAGCAGGTAGATGAAAAGCGTGTAAGCAAAAGGGTCCGCGTTCGAGACGCGGCGGCGACGGCATGAAAATAGGTGCGCAGCTGTTCGTGCCTACATACATACATACCTGATGGGACCTATCGTCAATTTTTTTGTGTGTAAATAATTTTGTTCGGACTAAGTCGATTACACAAATATCGGTATTTGATATTTACATTTTTTGTCAGGGTCACACACACAAAAAGAAAATAACATAACTGACCTAGGCTATACGAAAAATGATAATTTTAGCAGATAAATTATTTTCAACATTAAATCAAATTACATATATTTCTCAGAAATGCCGTTTGTCGTCTTAGCAATTCTTATTAAGCTTATTTATATAGGTGGCACAGGCATATGAATTTTGCAGCTGGGCGTTACAAATTTTGTTGCCAATTTGCCACGCCCCCAGTAGGCGTAGACATATCATATTTGGCAAGTTCCTAGAAGGAGTCTAGGGTAACGTAACTGCAAAGTTTGGATGCTTACACTCAAAAAATGTGAAAGTTACAGGGTATTTTTTCCATATACCACGCCCCCAAAGGGGCGTAAGATTTATTTTTGGGGAATCAATAGAGGGGGCCCCCAGTAACACAAACATCCAATTTGGAATCGTCTAGCTCTAAAACTGTAGGAGCTATAAGCTTTTTCCGATTTGCCACGCCCCCTGAAGGCGTAGGTATGTCCGCCATATCTTTTTGATCTTGGCTTGCTTATCCTAGTATATATATCAAATTTCAAGTCTCTAGCATCAATAGTGCTCAAAATATAGCTGAATTTGTAAAATCACTCTATATTCAGATCCGATTTGCCACGCCCCCAGTGGGCGTGGACATAAAATTTTTTTATCAAACTTTATAGAATCGAAGCGTTAAGATACGTGCCAAATTTCAGCATTCTAGCTTTAAAACTGTAGAAGTTACAGTTTTCCCGATTTGCCACGCCCCCAATGGGCGTAGATATATCCGCCATATCTTTTTGAGCTTGGGTGGTCAACGCAAGTATACATTCCAAATTTCAACTCTCTAGCTCTTCAACTAATATGATTTCTATGATTTCTATTAACTATGGGCGCAACCATTTTCCGATTTGCCACGCCCCTAGTGGGCGTATCCGGAAAATCTTGACACTTTATAATTCGAGGGTATACACGAGTATATGTTCCAAATTTCAAGTCTCTAGCTTCAATAGCGTAGAAAAATATTGCATTCATACGGACAGACGGACAGACGGACAGACAGACAGACGGACATTTCACAAAACCAATATACTCTTTTTCCCTTTGGGAAACGAGTATAAAAAAAAAAGCAGATAAACAAATATCACCGCACCTGGACTCGAACCTGCATCTATTTACTACATATGTAACGTTAAAGCGCGTCATCTCAACTAGCACGACCACCTCATGTTTATAAATTAAAAAAAAAAAAATTTAAAAAGTGACGCTGTCGTCATTGAGATTCGAACCCGGGACCTCTCGTTCACGCGCTTCGTGTCTACCCACTACACCACACCAGTATTGCGTTACATGTTGGCAAAACGCAAAGTAGTACTACAAGGGCAATATGTGACAAATAAAAAACTAAAGAAGCTAAAGAAGTAGATCAATCGCAATTGTGATTCTTAGAATATGCTGAAAAGCGCGCATATGAATGTATGAGTTGAGTACATAAAAAAACGGTGGTCTGTTTGAATGTATGCGTGTAAAGGGCGATATATGACAAATACAAAACTACAGAAGCGGCTGAAAATGCTCAGAAGCGGCTGTGCACATTCATAAGCAGACGAGCTTGCACGCTTCAATGTATGTGTATGTGTAAATGTTTTTTGCTGCGCGTCGCTGCTTGCCACGTGCGTGTGATATTTGGCCAAACGTTTTGTTTAATAAATCAGGGCTGACTTAACGGAATTTGATGAAACTTTCGGCATATGATTCTATTGAATTTTTTACATTTTATAAAAATGCAAATTTATTCACATGCTTATATTTGCAACAGACTCTCAATGGGTGTTTGCGGGCAGGGGGGGAGGGGGTTAATTAGTAAAAAGAGCCTATATCAAAAAAATAAAAAAATAGAAATTGCATAAAATTCACGTGAATCTATATGCAAAATTTGAGGGGTCTAGCTCTAAAGGTGTGGCAGATAGAATTTTATAACCTGTTTTCGATAAGGTTTAAAATCGATAACAAAACAACAAAAATAGATATAGTTTTTTGGTAACAAACTTGACCTGCGCGTGCTATCCACGGACCCAACAAAAAACAAGTAAGAACGTTGCCTTAGGGCGAGACCTAAGGCGTGATACTCGTTTCCCACAGGGGCATCTGGTATTTTAAATTCAATAATTTATCTCAAATTTTGCATTTATGTAGATTCATGTGAATTTTATGCAATTTCAATTTTTGCAAATATAACTATGTGAATGAATTAGCATTTTTATAAAATGTAAAAAATTCAATAGAATCATATGCTGAAAGTTTCATCAAGTTCCGTTAAGTCAGTCGCAATCTATTAAACAAAACGTTTGGCCAATTATGACACGCACGCGTTAGGCAGCGACAGCAAAATATATTTACATTTACATATATGTACATACATTGAAACGTGTATTATGTTTGCATTAACAGCAGCTTCTATAGTTTTGTATTTGTCAAAAGTCGCCCTTGTAGTGAAGTAGTTTCGGATTTGCCAACAGACAATGCAAAACTGATGTGGCGCAGCAGGTAGATGAAAAGCGTGTAAGCAAAAGGGTCCGCGTTCGAGACGCGGCGGCGACGGCATGAAAATAGTTGCGCAGCTGTTCGTGCCTACATACATACATACCTGATGGGACCTATCGTCAATTTTTTTGTGTGTAAATAATTTTGTTCGGACTAAGTCGATTACACAAATATCGGTATTTGATATTTACATTTTTTGTCAGGGTCACACACACAAAAAGAAAATAACATAACTGACCTAGGCTATACGAAAAATGATAATTTTAGCAGATAAATTATTTGCAGAACTTCAACATTAAATCAAATTACATATATTTCTCAGAAATGCCGTTTGTCGTCTTAGCAATTCTTATTAAGCTTATTTATATATCATATTTGGCAAGTTCCTAGAAGGAGTCTAGGGTAACGTAACTGCAAAGTTTGGATGCTTACACTCCAAAAATGTGAAAGTTACAGGGTATTTTTTCCATATACCACGCCCCAAAGGGGCGTAAGATTTATTTTTGGGGAATCAATAGAGGGGGCCCCCAGTAACACAAACATCCAATTTGGAATCGTCTAGCTCTAAAACTGTAGGAGCTATAAGCTTTTTCCGATTTGCCACGCCCCCTGAAGGCGTAGGTATGTCCGCCATATCTTTTTGATCTTGGCTTGCTTATCCGAGTATATATATCAAATTTCAAGTCTCTAGCATCAATAGTGCTCAAAATATAGCTGAATTTGTAAAATCACTCTATATTCAGATCCGATTTGCCACGCCCCCAGTGGGCGTGGACATAAAATTTTTTTTATCAATCTTTATAGAA
Source organism: Drosophila meridionalis (assembly GCA_035045145.1). Classification (NCBI taxonomy): domain Eukaryota; kingdom Metazoa; phylum Arthropoda; class Insecta; order Diptera; family Drosophilidae; genus Drosophila; species Drosophila meridionalis. Next base: position 68,858 of record JAWNPG010000036.1, read on the forward strand.
TCGAAGCGTTAAGATACGTGCCAAATTTCAGCATTCTAGCTTTAAAACTGTAGAAGTTACAGTTTTCCCGATTTGCCACGCCCCCAATGGGCGTAGATATATCCGCCATATCCTTTTGAACTTGGGTGGTCAACGCAAGTATACATTCCAAATTTCAACTCTCTAGCTCTTCAACTAATATGATTTCTATGATTTCTATTAACTATGGGCGCAACCATTTTCCGATTTGCCACGCCCCTAGTGGGCGTATCCGGAAAATCTTGACACTTTATAATTCGAGGGTATACACGAGTATATGTTCCAAATTTCAAGTCTCTAGCTTCAATAGCGTAGAAAAATATTGCATTCATACGGACAGACGGACAGACGGACAGACAGACAGACGGACATTTCACAAAACCAATATACTCTTTTTCCCTTTGGGAAACGAGTATAAAAATTCAAGTCTCTAGGTCAACTACGTTCTGAGATCGACGCGTTCAAACATACGGACAGACGGACGGACGGACAGACAGACAGACGGACAGGGCTAAATCGACTCAGCTCGTCGCCCTGATCAAGAATATATATACTTTGTGGGGTCTGACACGCCTCCTTCTGCCTGTTACATACATTTAACAAAACCATTATACCCTGATTTCCCATTTTCAATGGGCTCAGGGTATAAAAAAAAATTTTACCAATAATCAAATTATGTAGGAAAATAATCCTGTTCTACGGTTGAAAAATATTGTAAAATAGTTCGGGCCAGCGAATTATATAATAATTTGGTGATAAAGGGATCTTTAATCTCCTTTGACCAACGTTTAATGCAACCAAGAGCACCTTTAGCTTCATTTACGATAGTAGAGACATGAAGATTGAAAGAAAGTTTTGTGTCAAAAAAACCACCAAGATCTTTGACATTCAAAATTCGTTAAAAGATAATTTTGTTAATAGAGTAATTAACAATATGTGGAATGGTACGACTGAAGGTCATTGCCATACAATTGGAGCAATTTGAATGCAACTGATTAGGCACACACCAAAGATGAAAGGAATTAAGATCACCTTGTAGGCGAAGATGATCAATTGAGTTTGAGTTCGAGAGGCAGAGCTTAACATCATCTGCATACCTAAAAATTTTGGAATGAGCAAAACAGCTAGGAAAATCATTAATAACAAGTAAGAGTGCTCTAGTCGAGACTGCTCGACCAGGAGATACCCTGAATCAAATATGAAATCATTCTACGCTTTATTTGTGCATACATACAAACAACATTCATACACACATCCATATGCATGCACGCATAAGCACGCGCTCTGCCAACTGCGCAGTTGACGCAGCGACTTAACAAGAGTGTTCTAGTCGAGACTGCTCGACTAGGGTATACCCTGAGCCTTGTGAAGAGCCAAATATCAGATCATTCTACTCTTTTTTTTATGCATACATACAAACAACACACGCACACACACATATACACGCACGCAAATGTCCGCGCTCTGCCAACTACGCAGTTGACGCAGCATTACTATGGGAACTTAATTGCTTAATAACTTTTCTAAGCGATGGACTAACTGTATCCAAATCTTACAACTTATTTATGGCATTAATATGAGTGCTTGCCAAAGCAGTATTAATTTGCGCTTTTTACAAATAGGGGGCTATTGGGGGCGAATGGGGCGTGGCATCCAAAATCTAAAGATTATTATTAACAAGTATTCATTTAAAATTTAAAGTCTCTACGTTGCGTACTTAAAAATATCATAGCGTTCACACGGACGGTCGGACGGACGTACGGACGTACGGACGGACGGACAGACGAACAGAGCTATATCGACTCGTCTTGTCGCGCTGATCAAATATGTGAAAAAAAAACTATGCGTTGATTTCCAATTTTAATTTTTTTTGTAAGAAAACTTATTCAATAATTAACTTTCCACAGTAATGAAGTGTGTGTGCATGTGTTGTTTATATGATAGCATAAAAGAAGTGCAAAATGATTGTAATATTAGCTCACAGGGTTCAGGGTATCCCTTACGTGAGCAGTCTCGACTAGAGCATTCTTGATTATGTTTGAGGACTTTTGTTATGAAGTTTCAAAAAAATTCTTGTAATACATAGTATATACAAACATTAACCAATAAACAGTATCAGCGGATTAAGAATTCACTCCATCCTATGGTTATATAAAAAAGTAACCTTGCGTTTTTAACGATTTCAGTAATCTACTATTATTAAAAGAGGAATTAATGGGCTTAATTATATGTAAATAACATTTCTGAATGTATCCATATTAATATATCTGATGGTATATTGGGTTTTCCGGAGACTAATTGCCGATTTTTTAAAAGGCAATAAATACATTTTCATTAAAACTTAGAAGATCGATAATTTGAATTGGTTTTTATACTCGTTCCCCAAAGGGAAAAAGAGTATATTGGTTTTGTGCAATGTCCGTTTGCTGCCCGTCTGTCTGTCCGTCTGTCCGTATGAATGCAATATTTTTCTACGCTGTTGAGCCTAGAGACTTGAAATTTTGAACATATACTCGTGTATACCCTCGAATTATAAAGTGTCAAGATTTTCCCGATACGCCCACTAGGGGAGTGGCAAATCGGAAAAGGCTTGCGTCCATAGTCAAGAGATCATATTAGTTAAAGAGCTAGAGAGTTGAAATTTGGAATGTATACTTGCGTTGACCACCCAAGTTCAAAAAGATATGGCGGATATATCTACACTACGGCGTGGCTAATCGGGAAAACTGTATCTTCTACAGTTTTAAAGCTAGAATGCTGAAATTGGCACGTAACTTAACGCTACGATTATATAAAGATTGATGAAAAGATTTTATGTCCACGTCCACTATGGGCGTGGCAAATCGGATCTCAATATATGGTGATCTGAATACAAGTTCAGCTATATTTTGAGCACTATTGATGCCAGATACTTGAAATTTGATATATATACTCGGATAAGCAACCCAAGATCAAAAATATATGGCGGACATACCTACGCCTTCAGGGGGCGTGGTAAATCGCAAAACCTTATAGCTCCTACAGTTTTAGAGCTAGACGCTTCAAATTAGATGCTTGTGATACTGGAGACCTCCCCTATCTATTACCCAAAAATAAATCTTACGCCCCTTTGGGGGCGTGATATATCGAAAAATACCCTGTAACTTTCACATTTTTGGAGTATAAGCATCCAAGTTTTACAGTTACGTTACCCTCAACTTCTTTTAGGAACTTGTCAAATATGATAAGTCTACGCATACTGGAGGCGTGGCAAATTGGCAACAAGTTTTGTAACGCCCAGCTACAAAATTCATATGCCTGTGCCACCTATATAAATAAGCTTAATAAGAATATCTAACACGATAAACGGCATTTCTATGAAATATTAAGAAATATATGTAATTCGATTTAATGTTGAAGTTCTGCAAATAATTTATCGGCTAAAATTGTCATTTTTCGTATAGCCTAGGTCAGTTGGGTTTTTTTTTTTTTTTTTTTTTGTCTGTGACCATACCGTCATTTTAAATTTTTTGTATCGATTACACATAGACTCGTCAATCAAAACAAAATTATTCCACACAAAAAAATTGACGATGAACCCATCATGTATGTATGTATGTAGGCACGAGCAGCACCGCACAAGAATTGAATTTGAATTTGTTATGATGATGTACTCGTTAGTTACACTTACATTCGCTTGCTTACATGTGCATATGTACATGCATTTATCTCCCCATGTGCAAAACGCTTGCGAAAGTCTTGCATTATGTTATACCTTAATGTATATGAAGTAAGAAAGCTCTGGTCGGAGGGGCCCGACAGGAGATTTGTATGTCAATCAAAAATAATTATATAATTAAATAAATAATTAAATAAGCAAAATAAATAGAAGAAAAACAAACATCACTGCAGCTGGATTTGAACCTACATCTACTACAAATTTAAGTACATCATCTCAACTAGCAAAGCCACTTCCTATTTATTAACGGAAAAAAAAGAAAAAAAAAACAAGTAAGAACGTTGCCTTAGGGCGAGACCTAAGGCGTGATACTCGTTTCCCACAGGGGCATCTGGTATTTTAAATTCAATAATTTATCTCAAATTTTGCATTTATGTAGATTCATGTGAATTTTATGCAATTTCAATTTTTGCAAATATAACTATGTGAATGAATTAGCATTTTTATAAAATGTAAAAAATTCAATAGAATCATATGCTGAAAGTTTCATCAAGTTCCGTTAAGTCAGTCGCAATCTATTAAACAAAACGTTTGGCCAATTATGACACGCACGCGTTAGGCAGCGACAGCAAAATATATTTACATTTACACATATGTACATACATTGAAACGTGCAAGCGCGTTTGCTTATGCATGGTCACAAATAAATTCAGCGCCATTCATTCTAGCATATTCTTCAACCAAAATTGTTATTGAGTTGTGCTTGCATTTTCAGCCGCTTCTTTAGTTTTGTATTTGTCAAATATCGCCCTTTATACGCATACATTCAACCGACCACCGTTTTTGTATGTACACATATAAATAAATACATACGTTCATATGCGCGCATTTTAGCATTTTCTAAGAATCACAATTGCAATTGATTTATGTTTATATTATGTTTGCATTAACAGCAGCTTCTATAGTTTTGTATTTGTCAAAAGTCGCCCTTGTAGTGAAGTAGTTTCGGATTTGCCAACAGACAATGCAAAACTGATGTGGCGCAGCAGGTAGATGAAAAGCGTGTAAGCAAAAGGGTCCGCGTTCGAGACGCGGCGGCGACGGCATGAAAATAGTTGCGCAGCTGTTCGTGCCTACATACATACATACCTGATGGGACCTATCGTCAATTTTTTTTGTGTGTAAATAATTTTGTTCGGACTAAGTCGATTACACAAATATCGGTATTTGATATTTACATTTTTTGTCAGGGTCACACACACAAAAAGAAAATAACATAACTGACCTAGGCTATACGAAAAATGATAATTTTAGCAGATTAATTATTTGCAGAACTTCAAAATTAAATCAAATTACATATATTTCTCAGAAATGCCGTTTGTCGTCTTAGCAATTCTTATTAAGCTTATTTATATAGGTGGCACAGGCATGTGAATTTTGCAGCTGGGCGTTACAAATTTTGTTGCCAATTTGCCACGCCCCCAGTAGGCGTAGACATATCATATTTGGCAAGTTCCTAGAAGGAGTCTAGGGTAACGTAACTGCAAAGTTCTGACACGCCTCATTCTGCCTGTTACATACATTTAACAAAACCATTATACCCTGATTTCCCATTTTCAATGGGCTCAGGGTATAAAAAAAAATTTTACCAATAATCAAATTATGTAGGAAAATAATCCTGTTCTACGGTTGAAAAATATTGTAAAATAGTTCGGGCCAGCGAATTATATAATAATTTGGTGATAAAGGGATCTTTAATCTCCTTTGACCAACGTTTAATGCAACCAAGAGCACCTTTAGCTTCATTTACGATAGTAGAGACATGAAGATTGAAAGAAAGTTTTGTGTCAAAAAAACCACCAAGATCTTTGACATTCAAAATTCGTTAAAAGATAATTTTGTTAATAGAGTAATTAACAATATGTGGAATGGTACGACTGAAGGTCATTGCCATACAATTGGAGCAATTTGAATGCAACTGATTAGGCACACACCAAAGATGAAAGGAATTAAGATCACCTTGTAGGCGAAGATGATCAATTGAGTTTGAGTTCGAGAGGCAGAGCTTAACATCATCTGCATACCTAAAAATTTTGGAATGAGCAAAACAGCTAGGAAAATCATTAATAACAAGTAAGAGTGCTCTAGTCGAGACTGCTCGACCAGGAGATACCCTGAATCAAATATGAAATCATTCTACGCTTTATTTGTGCATACATACAAACAACATTCATACACACATCCATATGCATGCACGCATAAGCACGCGCTCTGCCAACTGCGCAGTTGACGCAGCGACTTAACAAGAGTGTTCTAGTCGAGACTGCTCGACTAGGGTATACCCTGAGCCTTGTGAAGAGCCAAATATCAGATCATTCTACTCTTTTTTTTATGCATACATACAAACAACACACGCACACACACATATACACGCACGCAAATGTCCGCGCTCTGCCAACTACGCAGTTGACGCAGCATTACTATGGGAACTTAATTGCTTAATAACTTTTCTAAGCGATGGACTAACTGTATCCAAATCTTACAACTTATTTATGGCATTAATATGAGTGCTTGCCAAAGCAGTATTAATTTGCGCTTTTTACAAATAGGGGGCTATTGGGGGCGAATGGGGCGTGGCATCCAAAATCTAAAGATTATTATTAACAAGTATTCATTTAAAATTTAAAGTCTCTACGTTGCGTACTTAAAAATATCATAGCGTTCACACGGACGGTCGGACGGACGTACGGACGTACGGACGGACGGACAGACGAACAGAGCTATATCGACTCGTCTTGTCGCGCTGATCAAATATGTGAAAAAAAAACTATGCGTTGATTTCCAATTTTAATTTTTTTTGTAAGAAAACTTATTCAATAATTAACTTTCCACAGTAATGAAGTGTGTGTGCATGTGTTGTTTATATGATAGCATAAAAGAAGTGCAAAATGATTGTAATATTAGCTCACAGGGTTCAGGGTATCCCTTACGTGAGCAGTCTCGACTAGAGCATTCTTGATTATGTTTGAGGACTTTTGTTATGAAGTTTCAAAAAAAATTCTTGTAATACATAGTATATACAAACATTAACCAATAAACAGTATCAGCGGATTAAGAATTCACTCCATCCTATGGTTATATAAAAAAGTAACCTTGCGTTTTTAACGATTTCAGTAATCTACTATTATTAAAAGAGGAATTAATGGGCTTAATTATATGTAAATAACATTTCTGAATGTATCCATATTAATATATCTGATGGTATATTGGGTTTTCCGGAGACTAATTGCCGATTTTTTAAAAGGCAATAAATACATTTTCATTAAAACTTAGAAGATCGATAATTTGAATTGGTTTTTATACTCGTTCCCCAAAGGGAAAAAGAGTATATTGGTTTTGTGCAATGTCCGTTTGCTGCCCGTCTGTCTGTCCGTCTGTCCGTATGAATGCAATATTTTTCTACGCTGTTGAGCCTAGAGACTTGAAATTTTGAACATATACTCGTGTATACCCTCGAATTATAAAGTGTCAAGATTTTCCCGATACGCCCACTAGGGGAGTGGCAAATCGGAAAAGGCTTGCGTCCATAGTCAAGAGATCATATTAGTTAAAGAGCTAGAGAGTTGAAATTTGGAATGTATACTTGCGTTGACCACCCAAGTTCAAAAAGATATGGCGGATATATCTACACTACGGCGTGGCTAATCGGGAAAACTGTATCTTCTACAGTTTTAAAGCTAGAATGCTGAAATTGGCACGTAACTTAACGCTACGATTATATAAAGATTGATGAAAAGATTTTATGTCCACGTCCACTATGGGCGTGGCAAATCGGATCTCAATATATGGTGATCTGAATACAAGTTCAGCTATATTTTGAGCACTATTGATGCCAGATACTTGAAATTTGATATATATACTCGGATAAGCAACCCAAGATCAAAAATATATGGCGGACATACCTACGCCTTCAGGGGGCGTGGTAAATCGCAAAACCTTATAGCTCCTACAGTTTTAGAGCTAGACGCTTCAAATTAGATGCTTGTGATACTGGAGACCTCCCTTATCTATTACCCAAAAATAAATCTTACGCCCCTTTGGGGGCGTGATATATCGAAAAATACCCTGTAACTTTCACATTTTTGGAGTATAAGCATCCAAGTTTTACAGTTACGTTACCCTCAACTTCTTTTAGGAACTTGTCAAATATGATAAGTCTACGCATACTGGAGGCGTGGCAAATTGGCAACAAGTTTTGTAACGCCCAGCTACAAAATTCATATGCCTGTGCCACCTATATAAATAAGCTTAATAAGAATATCTAACACGATAAACGGCATTTCTATGAAATATTAAGAAATATATGTAATTCGATTTAATGTTGAAGTTCTGCAAATAATTTATCGGCTAAAATTGTCATTTTTCGTATAGCCTAGGTCAGTTGGGTTTTTTTTTTTTTTTTTTTTGTGTGTGACCATACCGTCATTTTAAATTTTTTGTATCGATTACACATAGACTCGTCAATCAAAACAAAATTATTCCACACAAAAAAATTGACGATGAACCCATCATGTATGTATGTATGTAGGCACGAGCAGCACCGCACAAGAATTGAATTTGAATTTGTTATGATGATGTACTCGTTAGTTACACTTACATTCGCTTGCTTACATGTGCATATGTACATGCATTTATCTCCCCATGTGCAAAACGCTTGCGAAAGTCTTGCATTATGTTATACCTTAATGTATATGAAGTAAGAAAGCTCTGGTCGGAGGGGCCCGACAGGAGATTTGTATGTCAATCAAAAATAATTATATAATTAAATAAATAATTAAATAAGCAAAATAAATAGAAGAAAAACAAACATCACTGCAGCTGGATTTGAACCTACATCTACTACAAATTTAAGTACATCATCTCAACTAGCAAAGCCACTTCCTATTTATTAACGGAAAAAAAAGAAAAAAAAACAAGTAAGAACGTTGCCTTAGGGCGAGACCTAAGGCGTGATACTCGTTTCCCACAGGGGCATCTGGTATTTTAAATTCAATAATTTATCTCAAATTTTGCATTTATGTAGATTCATGTGAATTTTATGCAATTTCAATTTTTGCAAATATAACTATGTGAATGAATTAGCATTTTTATAAAATGTAAAAAATTCAATAGAATCATATGCTGAAAGTTTCATCAAGTTCCGTTAAGTCAGTCGCAATCTATTAAACAAAACGTTTGGCCAATTATGACACGCACGCGTTAGGCAGCGACAGCAAAATATATTTACATTTACACATATGTACATACATTGAAACGTGCAAGCGCGTTTGCTTATGCATGGTCACAAATAAATTCAGCGCCATTCATTCTAGCATATTCTTCAACCAAAATTGTTATTGAGTTGTGCTTGCATTTTCAGCCGCTTCTTTAGTTTTGTATTTGTCAAATATCGCCCTTTATACGCATACATTCAACCGACCACCGTTTTTGTATGTACACATATAAATAAATACATACGTTCATATGCGCGCATTTTAGCATTTTCTAAGAATCACAATTGCAATTGATTTATGTTTATATTATGTTTGCATTAACAGCAGCTTCTATAGTTTTGTATTTGTCAAAAGTCGCCCTTGTAGTGAAGTAGTTTCGGATTTGCCAACAGACAATGCAAAACTGATGTGGCGCAGCAGGTAGATGAAAAGCGTGTAAGCAAAAGGGTCCGCGTTCGAGACGCGGCGGCGACGGCATGAAAATAGTTGCGCAGCTGTTCGTGCCTACATACATACATACCTGATGGGACCTATCGTCAATTTTTTTTGTGTGTAAATAATTTTGTTCGGACTAAGTCGATTACACAAATATCGGTATTTGATATTTACATTTTTTGTCAGGGTCACACACACAAAAAGAAAATAACATAACTGACCTAGGCTATACGAAAAATGATAATTTTAGCAGATTAATTATTTGCAGAACTTCAACATTAAATCAAATTACATATATTTCTCAGAAATGCCGTTTGTCGTCTTAGCAATTCTTATTAAGCTTATTTATATAGGTGGCACAGGCATGTGAATTTTGCAGCTGGGCGTTACAAATTTTGTTGCCAATTTGCCACGCCCCCAGTAGGCGTAGACATATCATATTTGGCAAGTTCCTAGAAGGAGTCTAGGGTAACGTAACTGCAAAGTTTGGATGCTTACACTCAAAAAATGTGAAAGTTACAGGGTATTTTTTCCATATACCACGCCCCCAAAGGGGCGTAAGATTTATTTTTGGGGAATCAATAGAGGGGGCCCCCAGTAACACAAACATCCAATTTGGAATCGTCTAGCTCTAAAACTGTAGGAGCTATAAGCTTTTTCCGATTTGCCACGCCCCCTGAAGGCGTAGGTATGTCCGCCATATCTTTTTGATCTTGGCTTGCTTATCCGAGTATATATATCAAATTTCAAGTCTCTAGCATCAATAGTGCTCAAAATATAGCTGAATTTGTAAAATCACTCTATATTCAGATCCGATTTGCCACGCCCCCAGTGGGCGTGGACATAAAATTTTTTTTATCAATCTTTATAGAATCGAAGCGTTAAGATACGTGCCAAATTTCAGCATTCTAGCTTTAAAACTGTAGAAGTTACAGTTTTCCCGATTTGCCACGCCCCCAATGGGCGTAGATGTATCCGCCATATCTTTTTGAACTTGGGTGGTCAACGCAAGTATACATTCCAAATTTCAACTCTCTAGCTCTTCAACTAATATGATTTCTATGATTTCTATTAACTATGGGCGCAACCATTTTCCGATTTGCCACGCCCCTAGTGGGCGTATCCGGAAAATCTTGACACTTTATAATTCGAGGGTATACACGAGTATATGTTCCAAATTTCAAGTCTCTAGCTTCAATAGCGTAGAAAAATATTGCATTCATACGGACAGACGGACAGACGGACAGACAGACAGACGGACATTTCACAAAACCAATATACTCTTTTTCCCTTTGGGAAACGAGTATAAAAAAAAACATTTTCATGCAGTCGCCGCCGCGTCTCGAACGCGGACCCTTTTGCTTACGCGCTTTGCATCCATCTGCTGCGTCACATCAGTTTTGCATTGCCTGTTGGCAAGTCCGAAACTACTTCACTACAAGGGCGACTTTTAACAAATACAAAACTATAAAAACTGCTGTTAATGCAAACGCAATATAAACACAAATCAATCGAAATTGTGACTCGTAGAAATTGCTGAAATGCGCGAATATGAATGTATGTGGACATACAAAACATGCATGTGCGTGTAAAGGGCGATATTTGACACAGACAAAACTAAAGAAGCCACTGAAAATGCAAACACAACTCAATAACTATTTTGATTGAAGAATTTGCTAGAATGAATGGCCTTGAATTTTTTTGTGCCCATGCATACGCGCTTACACGTTTCAATGTATGTGTAAATATAAATGTATTTTGCTGTCGCTGCTTAACACGTGCGTGTGATAATTGGCCAATCGTTTTGTTTAATAGGTTGGGACTGACTTAAAGCAACTTAATGAAACTTTCAGCATTTGATTTTATTTAATTTTTTACACTTTATAAAAATGCTAACCCATTCATATGGTTATATTTGCAACAGACCTTTAACTGGCAGTGCATGAGGGGGTAGGTAATTAGTAAAAAGAGCCGGTATTCAAAATGTAACAAAAATTTAAATTGCATAAAATTCACATGAATCTACGTTAATGCAAAATTTGAGATATATTATTAAATTCAATATACCAGAAGCCCCTATGGGAAAGGAGTATCGCGCATTAGGTTTCGCCCTAGTGTAGCGTTCTTACTTGTTTAAATTGTGGTTTGTACATCGATTGAGCTAGAGGTATCAAATATTGTATATTGTAGTTGCGTGTAATGAATACGAAGATAGCGTAATCTTTAGATTTTGGATGCCACGCCCCATTCGCCCCCAATAGCCCTTTATTTGTAGAAATCGCAAATTAAATACTAGAGTGATGTGCTTTGGCAAATACACACATACATATATACACACTCCAGCTCAAACGATGTACAAACTACGGCTTAAAAACGTATTTTCGATAAGCATTAAAATCGATAACATTACAAAAAAAATAGTCATCATTCATACGAAGTAAACTTGACCTGCGCAGGCTATACACGGACTCAACAAAAAAATTCAAGCCTCTAGGTCGATTACGTTCTGAGATCGACGCGTTCAAACATACCGACAGACGGACGGACAGACAGACGGACAGGGCTAAATCGACTCAGCTCGTCGCCCTGATCAAGAATATATATACTTTGTGGGGTCTGACACGCCTCCTTCTCCCTATTACATACATTTAACAAAACTATTATACCCTGATTTCCCATTTTCGATGGACTCAGGGTATAAAAACACATTAAAATGATCGATAAATGCTCATAAAATCGAAATGGAATTAGTTATAGAAAAATTTGATAAACTTGTGCAGCGTATGGTATTAACGATTATTCATGTAAAATTTCAAGTCTCTACGTTGCGTACTTAAAAATATCTCAGCGTTCACGCGGGCGGACGGATGGGCGGACAGGGGTATATCGCCTTCTTCTGCATGTTACATACATTTTTACAAAACCATTATACCCTGATTTCCCATTTTCAAGTGGGTATAACAACGGACTCCTTTACTTAGGGTCTAATATGGTTTGATGCCTCTCTTGAGATTTAAGTAGAACACTATCTCCTAACTTAAATTTTAGAGTTTAGCCTTATCTTTGTCGTACCTATTATTGTCATATTGAGCATTGCGTTTCATATTGAGTAGTGTTCGTAAATTAAATAAATGAACAAATTAAAATAAAATAATATATTTAAAATACAATAACTTACTTAAACAATTAACAAGAAAAATAAAATGAAGATAATAGCTTACATAACTAATTAGGAACTTAAGCAACACAAACTCAATAAATACTGGGAAGGGATTAATATAATAAAAGTTCAATTCATTTCATGAGCCACCCTAATGTTTTGGCTGGTCAGTTATTGTTTACCTTTTGGTTTACATTCGCAGTAACTGCAGATGCTTATGATCATACGATTGTACAGTAAAGCAGTAAATTTTATGATCGTACGATTGTACCGCAAGCGGTTAAGCTGCGAAGGCCTGAGAATGGTACAGCTATGCCTAGCGCCACTAAATGAGATTCAGAACCTTACTCAAGAGACCGCCGACAAAAGCAGACGTGCTTGTTTTACCCAGTATATAAAATTCCACAAAGACAAAAACGTGTGTGTGATTTCAATAAAGAGTCTATAAGTGAATAAAAAAAAAAAACAAAAGAAAATACTTTCTATAATTATCGGGTCATAGTATGAGAGGTAGGTCAGTTCATCAATGTTTATACTATTTGTTGGAAGCTGCCGAGCTTTTTCGGCAACTCTGGCTCCAATCATTTACGAAGGCAAAATAATAAAACCACGATTTAATTTAGCTTATTATTTATTAATTTAATGCCTAGTCCGCGATGATCGTGTAGGCAAAGTTAATACAGTTTACAATAGAGATATGTAGGTGTTGCTCGCTTGAAGGTGGATTTCGAACTTAAAGAATAGAATATAAAAGTGATAAGCAAGTGACCGAGCAGCATAAATTTACATATGTATGTGTGTTACAGTTTCTTTTTGTGCCTAACTGCACTATGAGCGAATGAGAATGTGATAAAGAGCAGATGGCTTAAGAGAAGCTTATTTAAGAGCAATTATTAGCTGCTGCGCCGAACATCCTCCCCCCCGTTGAAAGACCAAGTCTTTTAACAGGATCATCAACCGGAAGGACGCACAGCTTATTGACAGCTCGACGTGTAGTTCCAGTGGGTGTGCGCAGAACAGCGACTCTCACAGCACCATCAGCTCCAGCGATGGTCTCAACGACCCGAGCTAATGGCCATTTCAACGGCGGCAAGTTTTCGTCCTTCACACATACGACATCATTGATCTTGATCGGAGGCTGCGAGGTGACCCATTTTCCACGCTGTTGAAGAATAGTAAGGTACTCCTCACTCCAGCGCTTCCAGAACAATTGCTGTATGTAAGCAATGCGTTGCCATTGCCCGAGGCGATTGTGGTCGAGCCCAGTTACGTCTAGCTCGGGAAAATCGATGAGTGGTCGACCAATCAAAAAATGTCCTGGAGTGAGAACTCCAAGATCATCGGGATTTTCTGAAAGTGGAACAAGAGGACGAGAATTGATTATAGCCTGAATTTGGCATACCAAGGTGCGAAGTTCATCGAAGCCGAGAAGTGATGATCCCATAGCGCGGTATAGATGACTCTTTGCGGTCTTCACTGCTGCTTCCCATAGGCCACCGTAATGTGGCGAGCGAGGAGGTATGAACTTCCAATCAAAACTGTTGTTGATGCAGTAGTTCTGAACTTCAGTGCGATGTTTCTGGCTCAACCATAAACGTTTCAGATCCGCTAGCTCGTTCCGTGCACCCACAAAGTTAGTAGCGTTGTCAGACCAAATGCATCTTGGAATGCCGCGCGTACTGATGAAACGCTTGAGGTCGCCCAAGAAAGCTGCGGTTGACAGATCCTTTGCGAACTCCAACCATACAGCCTTAGTTGCGAAGCAAATGAATACGCAGATGTAGCATTTTATTGAAGTTCGGTTTCGTCCATCGGGTTTGTAGTAAAATGGTCCACAGTAGTCGATTCCAGTGACAGTAAATGCCGATGAAAACTGTATGCGATCCTTAGGCAAGTCCGCCATTATATGCTCCACTAGACGAGGCCCGGATCTACAGCATATGACACATTTTCGCAATGCTCGGGAGACAGTTTTCATGCCGCCTATGGACCAAAACTGGAGTCGAATTACTCCAAGCAAGGCCTGCGGTCCTGCATAATGATGCGCCAGATGAAGATGAGATACTATAGAGAAGGTCAAGGGATGTTCTTTGGGCAAGATAATTGGGTGGCGCGCATCGAAGCCGAGAGTAGAGTGCCGCAAGCGGCCACCAACTCGAAGTAGACCAAAGTCATCCATAAACGGAGAGAGCGAAAGAATGGTGCTTGACGAATGAACATTCTTTCCACTTCGTAGTGCAGAGTATTCTCGGTGCAGCTGAGTTCTTTGAACAAGACGACACAATATGTGCGATCCTTGACGAAGATCGTCCGCTGACAATCCAGGTGCCTTTGTTACGTCGCTGCCGTCATCGAGTTTGAGAAAACTTTTCTGTTCGGTTTCTGGAACTCCGCGAAGTGCGTCTCTTAAATTGAAACACCATTTTCTCAACTTAAAGTTTCCTCGAGCAAGAAGACCTGTGGTTTGTTGCATTATGTCGCGAACTTCTTCAACTGAATTGCCTCCTGAGATCAGGTCATCAACGTAGAAATCTCGCAAAACCGTTTTGGATCCTAATGGGTATGCCGACGACTCATCTATTGCTAGTTGATGCATTGCACGAATGGACAAAAATGAAGCGGGTTTGGTCCCATAAGTGACGGTATTCAATTTGAAGACTTCGATAGCATCGTCTGATGAATTTCGCCATAAAATGCACTGGAGCATAGAATCAGGCTCCACGACCTTCACACACTTATACATTTTACTAATATCACCAGTAAGTGCAATCGAAAATGTACGAAAATGAACGAGTGTGTGAAACAAGGTAGCTTGAATAGTCGGTCCTGACATAAGCAAATCGTTTAATGAGAAAAGATGTGGTAGCGGCCGAGCCATCGAAGACAACTCTCAGCTTTGTTGTCGAACTCTCTTCTTTGTATACGCAATGATGAGGTAAGAAATATTTGCATTCATTGATCTCTTCGCTGGGAACCAAAGACATATGATTGAGATCAATATACTCCTTTATAAATGCTGAGTATTTCTCCCTTAAAGTTTGATTTCGAGCGAACTTACGCTCTAAATTCAACAATCTACGCTTGGCCTGCAAATAGGAATCGCCCAAAGATTCAACGCCTTGCTTTTTTGGCAAACAGACTGAATATTCCCCAGAAGGTAATCGACGATAGTTTGTAATGAAATGCTGCTCGCAATTAAGTTCTTCTGTGGTTACCTTGCCAATAGGCTCGAAAACGTGTTCCACTTCCCAAAACTGACGCATCAACTCATCAAGCCGAGTGCTGTGATTGGCGTGATCCGAATTTCTTTGGGTTGCGATAAACGAACAGAGTTTGGGGGCATGTTGCCCGCCACCTGAAATGATCCAGCCGAGCTGCGTTTTCTGCACAACTGGTAATCCAGGTGCCAACTGAATTTGCCCAACACACATCAGTTCGAAGAAGAGACCAGCTCCGATGAGAAGATCAATCCGTTGTGACTTATGGAACAAAGGATCAGCTAGCTGTAGGTTTGAGGGTATATTCCAAGTATTAGTAGAAATTGAGATGCCAGGCTGGTTGTCAGTAATAGTCTGGGCGACGATGGCAGTGATGGAGGCAGAATAATCAGAAATCCGCGATTTCAGAACGAGATTGACTGAATATCCTTCAGTTGAGAGGCTGGCATCTCCAATGCCAGACACTGCAGTCAGTGATTTACATTTTCGAAGCTGAAGCTGATTTGCAAACCGACTGGTGACGAAGTGAAGTTGAGATCCTGAGTCCAAGAGCGCACGACACGGAACGAATGTGCCAGCTCGGTTCTTGACAAGGATTATAGCAGTGGCTAGAAGCACCACATCAAACGAGTTAGGAGATATGTGGACTTGAGGCAGAGAAGGTGACATTGCAACCATGGCAGTGGGATGTATTGCATTTGCTTGTTGTTTAAGTTGAGGGACTACGTTCGATGTAACTGTTGAAGACTGATTGTAATGCAATAAAGTATGGTGCTTAAACTGGCAGGTACGGCAGGAACCAGATTTGCAATCCTTCAGCTGATGTCCTTTTCTTAGGCAATTGAAGCAAAGGGCGAGCCTCTTGGCCTCCTTATGCCTTGCCATTGGGGACAATTGCTCAAAACGCTTACATTGGAATAGCACGTGACTTGGATCGTCACAAAAGACACAACGAATAGGAGTCTTCGAAGCCACAAATGCTTTTCTTAAAGGAGTACTCACGATCTTTCCTGACTTGCCAACCTGACCATCCTGCAAGACTTGATCCACATTTTCAAGGACTCGACACCGTCCTTGCAAGAATTCTGACAATCTCGACCAAGATGGCAACTCATTAGTAGATGAGCCTTCCTCCCATTTAGCCTGAGTAACCTTGTCCAGCTTTTGCAACACTGTTTGCACGATGACACAGTCAGCAAATTCTTCCCTCGATGCTAAAGAATCCATAGCACGAATGTAAGACGTAACTTTATCCGCCAACTGCCTCAGCCTGCCCACAGATGCATCAACTTTCTCAAGCCGGAAGATTGCTCTGATGTGTGCCTGTACAATAAAACGCTTATTATCAAATCGACGTTGAAGAATATCCAGAGCGACGAGATAGTTGGCTTTGTTGATTTCCAATGAGCTGATGGTATCCAACGCAGAACCACTTAAGCAGGATCGAAGATGCTGGAACTTCTCAATAGGACTGAGATCCGGATCAGCATCTATTATCGTCTTGAACATAGAGTAGAAGTTTTCCCACTCAGTGTAGACTCCACTAAATTTTGGCAGCTCCAGCTGCGGCAAACGCGATCGATTAGCCATGACGAGTGTTGGATGAGCATTTGAACCACTTGTATTAAGCGTCGACGAAAGTTGTTGATCCGACCGATTTCCTAGTTCACGTTGAAGCAAGGCTTTAAACTTTAACAAGGTTGATTCAAACCGCGCAGGCAAATCACTAGATATGGACTCAAAGTTAGATTCTTCTAGGCTAGTATGGACTGAATCAAAGTTTGACTCTAACTTGGTTAGCGAATCCAAAAGCACACGTAAATCACACGAGTCCATGTGACTTAATTTGTCAATGTCCATATCGGCATATAACCTTTCAAGTCTATCGAAAAGCGCGTTTGTTTTGAGTTTTAAGAAAGTAACCTGAGATTCAGGCACTTGATCAACATTCGACTCTGAGTTATTCATTTAAGTTTGTTTACTCGCGAAAAAACACGTTTTGTTACAAAATTAATGCACAAGCTTATATACTCTCTAATGCACTTCGAGTTTAGCTGATCTAATATGCAGGTTCACTCTTTCACTGTAAATGCGTGTGTTTGTATGTGTGTGATCGACACAGCTATTTTTGGATTAGCGGACCTTCTATGCAAACGCTGCACAAAGAAGCGCCAAAAAACCGCGACGAACAACCGACGAACAAGAAGATGATAAAGATAAGCACAACGCAAGCGCGACTGCAAGCTTATCTGAGCTTTTATATATGTCTGTATGTGTGTCTTATATGATTGACACAGCTTTTTCGGCTTAACGGGCCCTATATGCTGACGATGCACAACAGGCGCTAAATGCGACGAACGAAACAGACGATTAAAGAGGAATAACAAAAGACTCAAGATAATGCACACACAATTCTATACACTATTGTATGCACAATGAGATGACTAACTTGAGCATAAATGTTAATGTTTTACACGACGAGATTTGTTATTAATTTGAATGCACTATTTTGCACAAATTTTAACGCTTTGCATTGTCGTGTACGACGAAGTTTATTGCTAATTTGAATGCACTATTTTGCACAAATGTTTATGATTCACATCGTTGTACTTCGACGAAGTTGAGTACTAACTTGATACACTAAACGAAACACCACGGAGTGTATAAATCACGTCGGGGTCACCAAAATGTTGGAAGCTGCCGAGCTTTTTCAGCAACTCTGGTTCCAATCATTTACGAAGGCAAAATAATAAAACCACGATTTAATTTAGCTTATTATTTATTAATTTAATGCCTAGTCCGCGATGATCGTGTAGACAAAGTTAATACAGTTTACAATAGAGATATGTAGGTGTTGCTCGCTTGAAGGTGGATTTCGAACTTAAAGAATAGAATACAAAAGTGATAAGCAAGTGACCGAGCAGCATAAATTTACATGTATGTATGTGTGTTACAGTTTCTTTTTGTGCCTAACTGCACTATGAGCGAATGAGAATGTGATAAAGAGCAGATGGCTTAAGAGAGGCTTAATTAAGAGCAATTATTAGCTGCTGCGCCGAACACTATTCTTAACTTATATTCTAACTTAGGCTGCCACTTAGACGTACATAAGTTTAAGCGGCAGATCCTTCTCTACATCGAAAACCTCGATCAAGAGCAAGTGTCTCTTCCTGCTTTGGACTTGCTAAACTAACGCTAGCGGCAAAGTAAACTACACAGCAACAACAACATTGATCCAAACACGAAAGCAAATCAATTATAAACTTAGTCTGGCTACGGAGTGATGAAAGCGGTAATCACACCTATCTTTATGTGAGCGATTCCAAATCAACTGCATCTGTCTCCGGCTACGTCCGTAGGTCATCTCAAGCCACGGATAAAGTAATGTACTCAACCTAAACGTAGGGTATCAGCTGACACTTTAAAATCGTATATTTACGCAAGCCAATCTAAACTTGTAAAAAAAAAAAAAAAAAAAAAAAAAAATTATAAATATAAAAGCAAAATGCGAAACTGATACGTTGTTTACCAAAAAGTGTTCTATTAAAAGTTAAATAAATTAGAGACTTCATATATATATGATTATTTAATTCTAGCAGATTATCAACATGCCGTCGTCGTCTTGGGCCCAATGATCACAACAGCATGCAGTCGTATATAAAGAAAATAAACACGCTGTGTAAGTAAAACAAACATGAAATATATATGAAGTGCTCTTAAATTTTTGAAGAAGTCAGTAAAACAGATACAGAATATATATGAAGTTCTCTTAAATTTTTTTGAAGTCGAGAAAACAAATATGAATTAAATGTAAAACTTTCTTAAATTTTGATATAATGTTAATTGAAATATAAAAGAGAACACTAATCAGGATTTTGTAAATAATAAGATGTAGTAAAACCAGATGTTAAGAAAAATAGACAAAACAATATTAGTCTACGTCTATATAATCTCTACTATGATAATATTCTGAAATTAAAAGTTTTTGTTGAAGTATTATGAATCCGTAAGTGTTTGTAATTAAGTCTGTCGTCCATCCATGCCAGGGTCTTATAAGATATAGTCAAAATCGATAAGACTTTGATTAGGGACATACTATAAATTATCCGTATTGTCAAGGAAGGGAGGGTAAAGACGAGAGGCCAGTAACACCTAAGTCCTCTCAATCCAGTCTAGATCAACGAAGGGTTTCAAATATGGCGTGTCGGCGTCCACTTTACAGTTTGATTTTGACATACAAAATGAGAATTAGATTTTCCGATCTAAACATTGTAGCAGTGTCTTAGGTCCTTAAGCTCATCCGCTAATCCATCCAAATTACTTATATCATTAGAAACTAAATATCACTTATAAATTTGTTGAATTATTATTAGATTTTGCGATTGCAATTCTTTTCTCTGGATTGGTCGACCTAAATAGACCTACAGTTTCGGATTACGACAAGCTTCAAATAGATAAATGATAATACACAAATTGTATGATACAACTCAATTAATCTGGAACTACAGTAGACTTACTTTAGTGTGAGTGCTGTCCATTAGTTGAATGCTTTTGTTTATTGAACAATATTTTAATTAACGACAATAGATGTAAACCACGGTGATCTAGACGGATATTATCTGATAAGCTCTGGCATGGAAAAGGCAGACACAATAATAATTAATCCAACGAAAAACTTTAATAATTAGTTTTGTTGTTTAAAGAAAGAAAAAACAAAATGTTGGTAATACATAGCACGGAAGATATAGCAACTGCGTTGCAATTAGAAGATCCTTTCTGCAATATATGCAACGAGGTCTTGAATAAAAGTGACCTAATAGCAAATACTCCATGTAAACATACCTTCCATAAACTGTGTATTATAGACCATCTCAAAATAACACAGAAATGCCCGGTATGCAACATTGATTGTACTACGATGGCGTTAACATTTTCAAACTACACATTATTTGCAGAGCTTCGTTCAGAAGCCAGCCTTCCATATAACACAAATGAGTCTTTTGGCACGAACGGTAATAGGGAAAATTATCCTAAGAGAAACCAAAGATCTATTAGAGGTCGAAGAATTACACCAAGACGAGGGATACAAACACGATCCACCGCTCGTCAGCAATCGAACCGTAACCCAAACGAACAATTCAATAACTCTAATCTCGGACTTAATAATCAAACGGATATAGCAAATTATATACAAGCCTCAATCAATATACAGCAGACGCAATTAGCCGAACAGCTCACAGCGTACTTAAGCAAGACCATAGAGACCACTCTTCAGAATCAATTAGCAGCTCTAAAAATAGTCCCGTTTGAACAACCACCAATCTCAGCTGACGACAGTAACACTAAAACAGTTAATACAGACGCTCAACAACCTCATTATAGTAACCGTGAATTTCGGACGAACGTTTCGAGGACTAGCATCAATCAAAGCAGTTCCATTTCAAATATATCTCAGGGGAAAGTGCCCAATATTATGCAGAGCTGGCACCTCAAATTTGATGGGTCCAAGAACAGCATGCGAATGGAAGAGTTCATTTATCGCATTCGTTCTCTCACAAAACAGAATCTGAATAACGATTACCAACTTTTATGTGATCACCTATATCTGTTGTTTTCGGGTAAAGCAAATGATTGGTATTGGAAGTTCCACCGTACACACTCCAACTTCACCTGGGAAGTCTTTTGTTTAGAGTTTAAGAGGAGATTTGCAGATATAGAAACTGATTATGACATATGGGAGAAAATTAGGAAACGTCGTCAAGGCGAAAACGAACCGTTCGATGACTTCCAATATGCGATGGAAGATCTGGTTGATAGACTTCAAAATAGTATCCTAGAAAATGAATTAGTCGATTTGTTGATTAGTAGCGCAAAACCCCTGGTACACGAATTACTTCATTTGAAAATTTCCAACAGATCTCAACTTCGAAGAGAAATTAGGAAGCATGAGCAATTTTATAATGACATAAAAACATTTAAGCCTCGATCTATTCGCTCATACGTCACAGAATTGTCAGTACCCGATGAAGCCGAGCATTTGTCGGACGATGCTAACGTTCTAGAGAACATATCAGAAATACGACAAGCCGTCAAAACAGTTCAAGTTTGTTGGAATTGCGACCAACCTGGTCATAGATTTAACGATTGCGTAGGTCCACAGAAAATATTTTGTTTTGGCTGTGGAGCTAAAGAATTATTCAAGCCCATGTGTCCGAAATGTAACCCCTCGGGAAACCGGAAACGGGATGTGTCGACCAGCACCAAATAGGCACATCCTCAAAATTAGAAAATTACAATCTAGTTCCTTGCGAACAAATTTTTAATAAAGTAAATGAATTAAAATATATGGTTAAGCGTAAACGTTCAACCAAACGCTTAAGGGATTTCTGGAAAAGGATAAGAAAGGATAGAAGAAAGTTTAATTCAACAATATTTTTAAGCTCTGATAATTGGCTTTTTACTGACGTTAATATTGAAGGTATAAGTTATGAAGCTTTACTGGACTCAGGAGCTACTATAAGTTGAACAGGTGGCTCAGCGGCAAAATAATTGTTGCTAAATAACAAGAGTAAAAAGTGTTCAGGATACATTAAAGCAGCTAACGGAACACAAAGTAAAGTAGTGGGAAAACTTATCAGCCAGATTAAATATCAAGAGAAATTAGCGGACCTTGAAATGTTTATCATTCCTGAACTGAAACAAGATGTATATTTAGGCATTGATTTTTGGAATAAATTCGGACTTCTGGACAAGATAACATCGAAATCGGAAGTGTCAGAATTAGACGTTGGCACTACAAATGAAGATACACCTAATTATCACACGATATCGAAAGTAGAGAAAGCCCGACTTGATAAAGTAATAGCAATTTTTCCATCTTTTACTACGGAAGGCCTTGGTCGTACCCACTTAGCAACTCATTCCATAGATGTTGGCTCTGCCATACCTATAAAACAACGTCATTGGCCAGTCTCACCAGCTTTCGAAAAAATAATGTTCGCTGAAGTTAACAACATGCTGGCACTAGATGTTATAGAAGAGTCAAACAGCCCGTGGAGTAGTAATTGTGTTTTAGTCAAAAAAGGAGAAAAATATCGACTTTGTTTAGACTCGAGAGAGGTTAATAAGGTTACTAGGCGGGATGCATACTTTTGCCTCATATGCCGATGTCGCTTACCATCACTATATTAGCGGGTTGGATATGAAACACGCATATTGGCAAATTCCTTTAGATGAACAATCACGGTAATATACAGCGTTCACTGTCCCAAATCGACCATTATATCAATATAAAATGATGCCATTCGGATTATGTAACGCTGCGCAAACGCTATGTCGGTTAATGGACCGAGTTATTCCAGCTCATTTGCGTACAAGAGTCTTTGTATATCTGGACGATCTTCTTGTTTTGTCAGATGACTTAGATTCACATTCGTTGTCGTTGCGAGATAGCATTATGTCTCCGTAGAGCAAATCTTACGATAAACATAAGCAAATCTAAATTTTGTATGAAAGAAATCACCTATCTCGGATTCATAATCGGAGATGGCCAAATAAGGACAGACCCCGATAAAATTAAAGCCATCAATGAATTTCCTGTTCCTACCACGGTGAAACAACTACGAAGCTTTTTAGAATTAGCTGGCTGGTACAGACGTTTCTTAGGAAAGTATGCCACAGTTAGTTTCGCTTTGACCGAGTTTTTAAAAAAAACACAAGAAAGGTATACAGTGGAATCCAGAAGCCCAACAAACGTTCGAATCTTTAAAATCTTGCATGACCGCCTCACCAATTCTTATAACACCCGATTTCTCTAAACCTTTTGTTTTACTATGTGACGCGAGCATGTATGGAATAGGTTGTGTTTTAGCTCAGGAACGGGACGGCATTGAGTTGCCTATATATAAGCTATAGGCAACTCAATGCCGTCCCGTTCCTAAGTCCGAAAAACTATCAAAAGCGCAACGCAATTATTCAGTTACTGAATTGGAATGCTAAGCTGTCATTAAGGGCATCAAAAAGTTTAGATCATACATCGAAGGTCAAGAATTCGTAGTGATAACAGACCAAGCGGCGCTCAAATGGTTGATGAACCAGAAAGACTTGTCTGGCAAGCTCGCAAGATGGTCCATGAAACTAAGAACGTTTTCATTTAATATTTTACATAGAAAAGGCTCGCTAAACGTGGTAGCCGACACTTTATCTCGGCAAAACGATTCCGCGATCGACGAAATGACTTCAAACTATCCGATTATAGATTTAACATCTAGAGGATTCAAATCACCCGAATATCTAAGTTTGATTGAGAAAATAAAATTGAATCAATCTAGGTTCCCAGATCTAAAGGTAGTTGATAATTTTGTTTATAAGAGAACAGAGTTTGCTTCAGGTGATGAAGAACAAGAAAATCTTGCTTGGAAGCTTTGGGTACCATCGACTATGGTTCCAGAGGTTTTACAGCAGGCACATGACGCACCAAGCTCAGCGCATTGTGGCATGAGTAAAACCGTGGAAAAGATAAAAAGATATTTGTTTTGGCCCAGGATGGTTAGTCAAATTCGGAACTACATATCCGAATGTATCATATGCCGTACAACAAAGAGTCCAAACACCGTTCTTAAACCTCCAATGAGAAAACCCTTTTCGTCGGACAGGCCTTTCCAAAAGTTATACATTGATCTATTAGGTCCTTACCCACGTTCCAAAAACGGTAATATTGGTCTACTTATAGTGGTTGATCATTTCAAAAAATTTCACTTCTTGTGTCCGCTTAAGAAGTTCACTGCTTCTAAAATTTGTGAGTTCTTAGAAGGGAATATATTTTACACCTTCGGAGTTCCAGAAACGATACTCACAGACAACGGATCACAGTTCAAATCAAGTCTATTTCAAGACTTCTTAACAGGTTTCGGTGTAACTCAAAAGTACACGGCAATTTATTCACCACAGGCTAATGCCAGCGAGCGATTAAACAGGTCCGTTATAGCAGCAATACGAGTCTACATCGGTCATGAGCATACCGATTGGGATGCTAACTTAAATGCCATTAGTGGAGCATTAAGAGCTTCATTGCACCGAAGTACAGGATATTCTCCTTATTTTCTTGCCTTTGGCCAAAACATGATTTTAAACGGAAAAGATTACTCTCTCCTCAGAAATTTAGATATTTTGAATGACGACACTAAATTAAACAATCACGATATATTACAGTTACTACGACAAAAAGCTAAACAAAACGAACAAATTCAAATAAAATAATATATTTAAAATACAACAACTTACTTAAACAATTAACAAGAAAAATAAAATGAAGATAATAGCTTACATAACTAATTAGGAACTTAAGCAACACAAACTCAATAAATACTGGGAAGGGATTAATATAATAAAAGTTCAATTCACTTCATGAGCCACCCTAATGTTTTGGCTGGTCAGTTATTGTTTACCTTTTGGTTTACATTCGCAGTAACTGCAGATGCTTATGATCATACGATTGTACAGTAAAGCAGTAAATTTTATGATCGTACGATTGTACCGCAAGCGGTTAAGCTGCGAAGGCCTGAGAATGGTACAGCTATGCCTAGCGCCACTAAATGAGATTCAGAACCTTACTCAAGAGACCGCCGACAAAAGCAGACGTGCTTGTTTTACCCAGTATATAAAATTCCACAAAGACAAAAACGTGTGTGTGATTTCAATAAAGAGTCTATAAGTGAATAAAAAAAAAAAAACAAAAGAAAATACTTTCTATAATTATCGGGTCATAGTATGAGTCATAGGTCAGTTCATCAATGTTTATACTATTCTTAACTTATATTCTAACTTAGGCTGCCACTTAGACGTACATAAGTTTAAGCGGCAGAACCTTCTCTACATCGAAAACTTCGATCAAGAGCAAGTGTCTCTTCCTGCTTTGGACTTGCTAAACTAACGCTAGCGGCAAAGTAAACTACACAGCAACAACAACATTGATCCAAGCACGAAAGCAAATCAATTATAAACTTAGTCTGGCTACGGAGTGATGAAAGCGGTAATCACACCTATCTTTATGTGAGCGATTCCAAATCAACTGCATCTGTCTCCGGCTACGTCCGTAGGTCATCTCAAGCCACGGATAAAGTAATGTACTCAACCTAAACGTAGGGTATCAGCTGACACTTTAAAATCGTATATTTACGCAAGCCAATCTAAACTTGTAAAAAAAAAAAAAAAAAAAAAAAAATTATAAATATAAAAGCAAAATGCGAAACTGATACGTTGTTTACCAAAAAGTGTTCTATTAAAAGTTAAATAAATTAGAGACTTCATATATATATGATTATTTAATTCTAGCAGATTATCAACATGCCGTCGTCGTCTTGGGCCCAATGATCACAACAGCATGCAGTCGAATTACATTCGGTACTGAAGATTGCAATCCCATAGCATACCCTGCACATTTTTATAACAGGAAATTTGCCGTATCGCTGTTTGAAGTGCCGAGTCGCTTGATAGCAGATAAGGGTCGATGCTTTAGAAGCTCTAACTTTCGCGAGTTTTGTAAAGCCCAGAAAATAAATTTATATTTGATAGCGATAGGTAACAGTCAGGCTAATGGGCATGTAGAGCGCATCATTTAGATCATTCCAGAGCTAAAGCTGAGGATAATTGTAGTGTACGGGATTGAGAAGATTCATATTTTGATAACGAAATATAATACACTTCCCCCAGTGGATCGAATTACTGGAAATGACAATCTGTAGAAGGCTTAGAGGTGCGCACTCTTGCTATGCTCGTCACTAGCTCGTCGTATTGTCGGGGTTCTTCATTGCCTATCTAACTTGGTGCACCCTATCACACTTATATACAGTGCGCATTGCGGAATATATATATATATATAGGTATAAAAAAAAACTATAAGTAAAGTGGACGCCGACACGCCATATTTGAAACCCTTCGTTGATCTAGACTGGATTGACTGCATGCTGTTGTGTTCACAGTAAGAACGTTGCCTTAGGGCGAGACCTAAGGCGTGATACTCGTTTCCCACAGGGGCATCTGGTATTTTAAATTCAATAATTTATCTCAAATTTTGCATTTATGTAGATTCATGTGAATTTTATGCAATTTCAATTTTTGCAAATATAACTATGTGAATGAATTAGCATTTTTATAAAATGTAAAAAATTCAATAGAATCATATGCTGAAAGTTTCATCAAGTTCCGTTAAGTCAGTCGCAATCTATTAAACAAAACGTTTGGCCAATTATGACACGCACGCGTTAGGCAGCGACAGCAAAATATATTTACATTTACACATATGTACATACATTGAAACGTGCAAGCGCGTTTGCTTATGCATGGTCACAAATAAATTCAGCGCCATTCATTCTAGCATATTCTTCAACCAAAATTGTTATTGAGTTGTGCTTGCATTTTCAGCCGCTTCTTTAGTTTTGTATTTGTCAAATATCGCCCTTTATACGCATACATTCAACCGACCACCGTTTTTGTATGTACACATATAAATAAATACATACGTTCATATGCGCGCATTTTAGCATTTTCTAAGAATCACAATTGCAATTGATTTATGTTTATATTATGTTTGCATTAACAGCAGCTTCTATAGTTTTGTATTTGTCAAAAGTCGCCCTTGTAGTGAAGTAGTTTCGGATTTGCCAACAGACAATGCAAAACTGATGTGGCGCAGCAGGTAGATGAGAAGCGTATAAGCAAAAGGGTCCGCGTTCGAGACGCGGCGGCGACGGCATGAAAATAGTTGCGCAGCTGTTCGTGCCTACATACATACATACCTGATGGGACCTATCGTCAATTTTTTTGTGTGTAAATAATTTTGTTCGGACTAAGTCGATTACACAAATATCGGTATTTGATATTTACATTTTTTGTCAGGGTCACACACACAAAAAGAAAATAACATAACTGACCTAGGCAACGAAAAATTATAATTTTAGCAGATAAATTATTTGCAGAACTTCAACATTAAATCGAATTACATATATTTCTCAGAAATGCCGTTTGTCGTCTTAGCAATTCTTATTAAGCTTATTTATATAGGTGGCACAGGCATATGAATTTTGCAGCTGGGCGTTATATTTGGCAAGTTCCTAGAAGGAGTCTAGGGTAACGTAACTGCAAAGTTTGGATGCTTACACTCCAAAAATGTGAAAGTTACAGGGTATTTTTTCCATATACCACGCCCCCAAAGGGGCGTAAGATTTATTTTTGGGGAATCAATAGAGGGGGCCCCCAGTAACACAAACATCCAATTTGGAATCGTCTAGCTCTAAAACTGTAGGAGCTATAAGCTTTTTGCGATTTGCCACGCCCCCTGAAGGCGTAGGTATGTCCGCCATATCTTTTTGATCTTGGCTTGCTTATCCGAGTATATATATCAAATTTCAAGTTTCCCAAAGGGAAAAAGAGTATATTGGTTTTGTGAAATGTCCGTCTGTCTGTCTGTCCGTCTGTCCGTCTGTCCGTATGAATGCAATATTTTTCTACGCTATTGAAGCTAGAGACTTGAAATTTGGAACATATACTCGTGTATACCCTCGAATTATAAAGTGTCAAGATTTTCCGGATACGCCCACTAGGGGCGTGGCAAATCGGAAAATGGTTGCGCCCATAGTTAATAGAAATCATAGAAATCATATTAGTTGAAGAGCTAGAGAGTTGAAATTTGGAATGTATACTTGCGTTGACCACCCAAGTTCAAAAAGATATGGCGGATATATCTACGCCCATTGGGGGCGTGGCAAATCGGGAAAACTGTAACTTCTACAGTTTTAAAGCTAGAATGCTGAAATTTGGCACGTATCTTAACGCTTCGATTCTATAAAGATTGATAAAAAATTTTATGTCCACGCCCACTGGGGGCGTGGCAAATCGGATCTGAATATAGAGTGATTTTACAAATTCAGCTATATTTTGAGCACTATTGATGCTAGAGACTTGAAATTAGATATATATACTCGGATAAGCAAGCCAAGATCAAAAAGATATGGCGGACATACCTACGCCTTCAGGGGGCGTGGCAAATCGCAAAACATTATAGCTCCTACAGTTTTAGAGCTAGACGATTCAAAATTGGATGCTTGTGTTACTGGGGGCCTCCTCTATTGATTCCCCAAAAATAAATCTTACGCCCCTTTGGGGGCGTGGTATATCGAAAAAATACCCTGTAACTTTCACATTTTTGGAGTGTAAGCATCCAAACTTTGCAGTTACGTTACCCTAGACTCCTTCTAGGAACTTGCCAAATATGATATGTGTACGCCTACTAGGGGCGTGGCAAATTGGCAACAAAATTTGTAACGCCCAGCTGCAAAATTCATATGCCTGTGCCACCTATATAAATAAGCTTAATAAGATTTTCTTTTTGTGTGTGTGACCCTGACAAAAAATGTAAATATCAAATACCGATATTTGTGTAATCGACTTAGTCCGAACAAAATTATTTACACACAAAAAAATTGACGATAGGTCCCATCAGGTATGTATGTATGTAGGCACGAACAGCTGCGCAACTATTTTCATGCCGTCGCCGCCGCGTCTCGAACGCGGACCCTTTTGCTTACACGCTTTTCATCTACCTGCTGCGCCACATCAGTTTTGCATTGTCTGTTGGCAAATCCGAAACTACTTCACTACAAGGGCGACTTTTGACAAATACAAAACTATAGAAGCTGCTGTTAATGCAAACATAATATAAACATAAATCAATTGCAATTGTGATTCTTAGAAAATGCTAAAATGCGCGCATATGAACGTATGTATTTATTTATATGTGTACATACAAAAACGGTGGTCGGTTGAATGTATGCGTATAAAGGGCGATATTTGACAAATACAAAACTAAAGAAGCGGCTGAAAATGCAAGCACAACTCAATAACAATTTTGGTTGAAGAATATGCTAGAATGAATGGCGCTGAATTTATTTGTGACCATGCATAAGCAAACGCGCTTGCACGTTTCAATGTATGTACATATGTGTAAATGTAAATATATTTTGCTGTCGCTGCCTAACGCGTGCGTGTCATAATTGGCCAAACGTTTTGTTTAATAGATTGCGACTGACTTAACGGAACTTGATGAAACTTTCAGCATATGATTCTATTGAATTTTTTACATTTTATAAAAATTCTAATTCATTCACATAGTTATATTTGCAAAAATTGAAATTGCATAAAATTCACATGAATCTACATAAATGCAAAATTTGAGATAAATTATTGAATTTAAAATACCAGATGCCCCTGTGGGAAACGAGTATCACGCCTTAGGTCTCGCCCTAAGGCAACGTTCTTACTTGTTTTAAAATTGATTTGTGCTTTGGTGGTAAATTTCGTTGTCCTGTTATAAACGGATCTGATGTGATAAGTAAGCGATTAAACAAATCTGTGTTTGTCGCCACACGAGAAATTTTTCGGATATGCTGCATGCGAAATTTTTGAATGTCCTTATTTCTCGATTCTGCAGCTTCTTCAGACAATAACCGCAGGTCCGTGTATTAAAACTTTATGAACGGTAGGTGGGAGGTAGTACCAGGGATATTTTGAAATCAGCTTCTGTGCTATGTCGAGTGCAAAGTTTTTAAATAATTCTGTATTTATGGGATATCCTGAAGAGAGAGCTTGAATTATAACCGAACAACTTTCGATTAGATGCCTATCAAGGCCAGTTATTTGAGCGGACAAGTCAGAATTATTAAAAAATTCTCTGGCAGTATTTCCATCGTTCAAAGTTCCACTACCACAACATTTCGGTTTGTCGACAATCAACCCCATTTTTGATCGAAATTCAGCTTGAATTTAACAAAGCAACAAACGCAGAAACAAAGACGACAATCACAACAAACCACATAAAAAGAACAGCTACACACATAAAAACGGCGCCAACCAATAACAGCGAGGCCGCTCTGCTTTTTTTACGATAACGGAGAGAATCGCAAATATTCGCAAATGAAGTTTGTTTTTTTATTATCTGTAAATGCTAAGAAATATTTTAAAATAAAGTTGATTGTTAACTTCGATTAACTTCATAACTAAACGTCTACATGAAGTTTATGTCTACACACGAATTAATATTAAAATAGGGCTTAAGTTACATTAAAAAACTAAAAATAAACAAAACAGTCTTACACCTTGTATATTATATTAAATAATAGTTAATACCTTTCTTTAATATTTTAAAATCATCCATTGTATCAACAATATTCATAAACAACGTTTTTGAAATTAGTTTGCGACCTTCACTTGCAAGTTTTGCGCGCCTTATAACAAACAAAATTTCATGCTCTGCTTTTAGCACCTATTCTTTAAGCGGACAGCAGGCATAAAGAAAAACTAAAAGCACTGTGAAAAAATTTGATTAATTCTGAGATAAGATTGCAATATATCTTACGCAAATTTTTAGTTTAATTTTTTTATTTTCGGCCAATGGACCAGACCACTGTGGAGTGATACTTCGACTCAGCAGGATAAGTTGTTTTCCTAAAATACTCGACTAAGTACCGTTATGTTCAATTTTGTGCAGTAGAATTGCACCATACCAGTCAATACTGGCATCTGTATGCAATTCAATAGGATATTGAGGGTCGAATATAGTTAATACAGGCTTGCTTGTTAAAATTAAAATGATTCGTTGTCTAATTTCTTCGTGTTGTCCATTCCATGCAAATTCACTATTTTTAGTGAGAAGTTGAAACAGGGGCTTCATTATTTCTGAGAGTTTTAGTATGAATTGACAAGGCAAGTCCTATAAACTGTCTCATAAGTGTAACTGATTGCGGTGAAGGTAGCCCACGAGAGCTGTTATACTTCGTTCATTGGGCCTAAGCTGTCCGCATGAGATCTCATAACCTAGGTAAGTAATAGTGGTTCTTACGAACGAACACTTAGGGATATTAAGAGAAACCCCCGTTTTCTCTTTAGTCTAGAAGTCTAGTTCGCAATTAAAGGCAGCGGATACTTATCGCAAACAGTATTCTCGATAATCGAAAGTTGGTATCCCATCTATGAACCATTCCGAATATTGTTGTAAAATTCTTACTAGCCGATCCTTATCAGCACTACACAAAACAGTACGTTGTTTATACATGACTTATAATTACTATGGCTAGGTAGACTATTAATAGCTTTAAATTTTATACATTTTAAGCTCGTTTGGTTGAATTGTTATTCCAAATCCTTGACTTAATATCTCTCGGCCTAGCAATATATCGTGCTTTACATAAGCATAATCAATAACGTGAAATAATGTTTCAATTGAGTATTCTTCACTCATACCCATGCATAGAATCTGGGTTGTACTACATATGGAACTATTTCTAATGCCTTTTAAGGCTACCATGTTGCAAAATCTTTTATCCAAAAACTTCTTGCCTATTGAATCTGAAAGTGCACTCGACAACAGAATCGAAACAAGCGGCTCCACCACAGAACAGACAGCACATGTTTCTCGTTTCCAGGTGGTGCACCGCATGTTTATACTCGTTTCCCAAAGGGAAAGAGAGTATATTGGTTTTGTGAAATGTCCGTCTGTCCGTCTGTCCGTATGAATGCAATATTTTTCTACGCTATTGAAGCTAGAGACTTGAAATTTTGAACATATACTCGTGTATACCCTCGAATTATAAAGTGTCAAGATTTTCCGGATACGCCCACTAGGGGCGTGGCAAATCGGAAAATGGTTGCGCCCATAGTTAATAGAAATCATAGAAATCATATTAGTTGAAGAGCTAGAGAGTTGAAATTTGGAATGTATACTTGCGTTGACCACCCAAGTTCAAAAAGATATGGCGGATATATCTACGCCCATTGGGGGCGTGGCAAATCGGGAAAACTGTAACTTCTACAGTTTTAAAGCTAGAATGCTGAAATTTGGCACGTATCTTAACGCTTCGATTCTATAAAGATTGATAAAAAAATTTTATGTCCACGCCCACTGGGGGCGTGGCAAATCGGATCTGAATATAGAGTGATTTTACAAATTCAGCTATATTTTGAGCACTATTGATGCTAGAGGCTTGAAATTTGATATATATACTCGGATAAGCCACCCAAGATCAAAAAGATATGGCAGACATACCTACGCCTTCAGGAGGCGTGGCAAATCGCAAAAAGCTTATAGCTCCTACAGTTTTAGAGCTAGACGCTTCAAAATTGGATGTTTGTGTTACTGGGGGCCTCCTCTATTGATTCCCCAAAAATAAATCTTACGCCCCTCTGGGGGCGTGGTATATCGAAAAAATACCCTGTAACTCTCACATTTTTGGAGTGTAAGCATCCAAACTTTACAGATACATTACCGTCGACTCCTTCTACGAACTTGCCAAATATGATGTCTACGCCTACTGGGGGCGTGGCAAATTGGCTGCAAAATTTGTAACGCCCAGCTGCAAAATTCATATGCCTGTGCCACCTATATAAATAAGCTTAATAAGAATTGCTAAGACGACAAACGGCATTTCTGAGAAATATTAAGAAATATATGCAATTCGATTTGAATGTTGAAGTTCTGCAAATAATTTAACTGCTAAAATTATCATTTTTCGTCGCCTAGGTCAGTTATGTTATTTTCTGTTTGTGTGTGTGACCATCAAAAAATGTAAATATCAAATACCGATATTTGTGTAATCGACTTAGTCCGAACAAAATTATTTACACACAAAAAAATTGACGATAGGTCCCATCAGGTATGTATGTATGTAGGCACGAACAGCTGCGCAACTATTTTCATGCCGTCGCCGCCGCGTCTCGAACGCGGACCCTTTTGCTTACACGCTTTTCATCTACCTGCTGCGCCACATCAGTTTTGCATTGTCTGTTGGCAAATCCGAAACTACTTCACTACAAGGGCGACTTTTGACAAATACAAAACTATAGAAGCTGCTGTTAATGCAAACATAATATAAACATAAATCAATTGCAATTGTGATTCTTAGAAAATGCTAAAATGCGCGCATATGAACGTATGTATTTATTTATATGTGTACATACAAAAACGGTGGTCGGTTGAATGTATGCGTATAAAGGGCGATATTTGACAAATACAAAACTAAAGAAGCGGCTGAAAATGCAAGCACAACTCAATAACAATTTTGGTTGAAGAATATGCTAGAATGAATGGCGCTGAATTTATTTGTGACCATGCATAAGCAAACGCGCTTGCACGTTTCAATGTATGTACATATGTGTAAATGTAAATATATTTTGCTGTCGCTGCCTAACGCGTGCGTGTCATAATTGGCCAAACGTTTTGTTTACTAGATTGCGACTGACTTAACGGAATTTGATGAAACTTTCAGCATATGATTCTATTGAATTTTTTACATTTTATAAAAATGCTAATTAATTCACATAGTCATATTTGCAAAAATTGAAATTCACATGAATCTACATAAATGCAAAATTTGGATAAATTATTGAATTTAAAATACCAGATGCCCCTGTGGGAAACGAGTATCACGCCTTAGGTCTCGCCCTAAGGCAACGTTCTTACTTGTTTTAAAATTGATTTGTGCTTTGGTGGTAAATTTCGTTGTCCTGTTATAAACGGATCTGATGTGATAAGTAAGCGATTAAACAAATCTGTGTTTGTCGCCACACGAGAAATTTTTCGGATATGCTGCATGCGAAATTTTTGAATGTCCTTATTTCTCGATTCTGCAGCTTCTTCAGACAACTCTCCAATCGACACGAGAGCATTTTCAATAACCGCAGGTCCGTGTATTAAAACTTTATGAACGGTAGGTGGGAGGTAGTACCAGGGATATTTTGAAATCAGCTTCTGTGCTATGTCGAGTGCAAAGTTTTTAAATAATTCTGTATTTATGGGATATCCTGAAGAGAGAGCTTGAATTATAACCGAACAACTTTCGATTAGATGCCTATCAAGGCCAGTTATTTGAGCGGACAAGTCAGAATTATTAAAAAATTCTCTGGCAGTATTTCCATCGTTCAAAGTTCCACTACCACAACATTTCGGTTTGTCGACAATCAACTCCATTTTTGATCGAAATTCAGCTTGAATTTAACAAAGCAACAAACGCAGAAACGAAGACGACAATCACAACAAACCACTTAAAAAGAACAGCTACACACATAAAAACGGCGCCAACCAATAACAGCGAGGCCGCTCTGCTTTTTTTACGATAACGGAGAGAATCGCAAATATTCGCAAATGAAGTTTGTTTTTTTATTATCTGTAAATGCTAAGAAATATTTTAAAATAAAGTTGATTGTTAACTTCGATTAACTTCATAACTAAACGTCTACATGAAGTTTATGTCTACACACGAATTAATATTAAAATAGGGCTTAAGTTACATTAAAAAACTAAAAATAAACAAAACAGTCTTACACCTTGTATATTATATTAAATAATAGTTAATACCTTTCTTTAATATTTTAAAATCATCCATTGTATCAACAATATTCATAAACAACGTTTTTGAAATTAGTTTGCGACCTTCACTTGCAAGTTTTGCGCGCCTTATAACAAACAAAATTTCATGCTCTGCTTTTAGCACCTATTCTTTAAGCGGACAGCAGGCATAAAGAAAAACTAAAAGCACTGTGAAAAAATTTGATTAATTCTGAGATAAGATTGCAATATATCTTACGCAAATTTTTAGTTTAATTTTTTTATTTTCGGCCAATGGACCAGACCACTGTGGAGTGATACTTCGACTCAGCAGGATAAGTTGTTTTCCTAAAATACTCGACTAAGTACCGTTATGTTCAATTTTGTGCAGTAGAATTGCACCATACCAGTCAATACTGGCATCTGTATGCAATTCAATAGGATATTGAGGGTCGAATATAGTTAATACAGGCTTGCTTGTTAAAATTAAAATGATTCGTTGTCTAATTTCTTCGTGTTGTCCATTCCATGCAAATTCACTATTTTTAGTGAGAAGTTGAAACAGGGGCTTCATTATTTCTGAGAGTTTTAGTATGAATTGACAAGGCAAGTCCTATAAACTGTCTCATAAGTGTAACTGATTGCGGTGAAGGTAGCCCACGAGAGCTGTTATACTTCGTTCATTGGGCCTAAGCTGTCCGCATGAGATCTCATAACCTAGGTAAGTAATAGTGGTTCTTACGAACGAACACTTAGGGATATTAAGAGAAACCCCCGTTTTCTCTTTAGTCTAGAAGTCTAGTTCGCAATTAAAGGCAGCGGATACTTATCGCAAACAGTATTCTCGATAATCGAAAGTTGGTATCCCATCTATGAACCATTCCGAATATTGTTGTAAAATTCTTACTAGCCGATCCTTATCAGCACTACACAAAACAGTACGTTGTTTATACATGACTTATAATTACTATGGCTAGGTAGACTATTAATAGCTTTAAATTTTATACATTTTAAGCTCGTTTGGTTGAATTGTTATTCCAAATCCTTGACTTAATATCTCTCGGCCTAGCAATATATCGTGCTTTACATAAGCATAATCAATAACGTGAAATAATGTTTCAATTGAGTATTCTTCACTCATACCCATGCATAGAATCTGGGTTGTACTACATATGGAACTATTTCTAATGCCTTTTAAGGCTACCATGTTGCAAAATCTTTTATCCAAAAACTTCTTGCCTATTGAATCTGAAAGTGCACTCGACAACAGAATCGAAACAAGCGGCTCCACCACAGAACAGACAGCACATGTTTCTCGTTTCCAGGTGGTGCACCGCATGTTTATACTCGTTTCCCAAAGGGAAAGAGAGTATATTGGTTTTGTGAAATGTCCGTCTGTCCGTCTGTCCGTATGAATGCAATATTTTTCTACGCTATTGAAGCTAGAGACTTGAAATTTTGAACATATACTCGTGTATACCCTCGAATTATAAAGTGTCAAGATTTTCCGGATACGCCCACTAGGGGCGTGGCAAATCGGAAAATGGTTGCGCCCATAGTTAATAGAAATCATAGAAATCATATTAGTTGAAGAGCTAGAGAGTTGAAATTTGGAATGTATACTTGCGTTGACCACCCAAGCTCAAAAGATACGGATATATCTACGCCCATTGGGGACGTGGCAAATCGGGAAAACTGTAACTTCTACAGTTTTAAGGCTAGAATGCTGAAATTTGGCACGTATCTTAACGCTTTGATTCTATAAAGATTGATAAAAAAATTTTATGTCCACGCCCACTGGGGGCGTGGCAAATCGGATCTGAATATAGAGTGATTTTACAAATTCAGCTATATTTTGAGCACTATTGATGCTAGAGACTTGAAATTTGATATATTTACTCGGATAAGCAACCCAAGATCAAAAATATATGGCGCACATACCTACGCCTTCAGGGGGCGTGGCAAATCGCAAAAAGCTTATAGCTCCTATAGTTTTAGAGCTAGACGCTTAAAAATTGGATGTTTGTGTTACTGTGGGCCTCCTCTGTTGGATAGAAACCCTTTTTCTACCCAAAATGGACGGAAGTTATATTTAAATTGAAAGATAAAAAACCGCGCCTGTGTGCTTTCACAACAATGGTTTATTTGTGACTAACTTAGATATGGTACCTATGACATAGATATGGTACACGTACTTATCGATACATATCGCATTGCTAAAGATGACATTTTCAACACCCTTCCTCAATGCGATCATGGTTATAATTTCAAATTAACATAAATCATTTTAAACTTAACATTTCAGTAAATTTAACATGCTTGTTCTTACAAAGATTCTTAGTCATGATATCTGCAATCATGTCTGTTGTACAAGCATACTTTAAGTTAATTTGACCTTCGTCTACTACTTGACGAACAAAATGATATCTTATATCAATATGCTTAGTCCGGGAATGATTAACCGGATTCCTGGCCAACTCCTGTGCGCTCAGTTAATGCCATACCGATAGGAGCAACCTTTTGCCACCAATCGTGCCTTGAATCCTTCAACATGTCCATCTTTGTCACGTTTCAGGCTGTATACCCATTTGCATCTTACAGCCCGCTGTCCTTCCGGCAAGTCTGCTAACTGCCATGTCTGGTTCGCCATTAGTGCGTCATATTCCCGTTTCATCGCATCACACCAATCTGATGCATGAACACTCCCCGACGCTTCCTCATAGGATGATGGCACTTTCACGTTGGTAGCAACCAGAGCCCCAAGAACGTTGTGCTGCTTTCGAGGCCGGCCTGGCTTGCCAGTTCGAATCAGCCTTGGTCTGCCTGGACCAATGCGGGGAACTGTGTCATGCTCAACTTTCACAGTTGCGTCCTCGCTTCCTTTGTTCTTGCTACCTCCGTTGCTGCTGCGTCCCTTGCTGCTGCGCCTCTCGCTACTGCGTCTCTCGCTGCTGCCTCCAACGCTGCTGTCCCGATCGCTTCTGCGTCTCTCGCTGCTGCGTCTCTCGCTGCTGCCTCCAACGCTGCTGTCCCGATCGCTTCTGCGTCTCTCGCTGCTGCGTCTCTCGCTGCTGCCTCTCACGCTGCTGTCCCGATCGCTTCTGCGTCTCTCGCTGCTGCCTCCAACGCTGCTGTCCCGATCGCTTCTGCGTCTCTCGCTGCTGCCTCCAACGCTGCTGTCCCGATCGCTTCTGCGTCTCTCGCTGCTGCGTCTCTCGCTGCTGCCTCTCACGCTGCTGCCTCTCACGCTGCTGTCCCGATCGCTTCTGCGTCTCTCGCTGCTGCCTCCAACGCTGCTGTCCCGATCGCTGCTGCCTCTCACGCTGCTATCCCGATCGCTGCTGCGTCCAACGCTGCTGTCCCGATTGCTGCTGCGTCCCTCGCTGCTGTCCCGATCGCTGCTGCCAGAGCCATCACTCTCGTTACCAGGCTGCATGGTAACTTTAGACGTTGGCAGCTCAGTTACAGATGAATAGTTGTCATCTCCGTCCTCATTGAAAAGAACATCTCGCCTCTCAATCACCTGACGAGATACTGGGTCGTAAAAACGATAGCCTTTGCTTGCTACCGAATACCCAATCATGCGGTATTCTTTGCCCTTTGCTTGCAGTTTGCTCTTCCTTGGACCCTTGTCCAAAGCTACTGCAATTGAAGCAAAAACTTTTAGATGGCCAACAAAAGGTTTCTTACCAGTCCACGCTTCCATAGGCGTCATACTGCCTAAAGCACTGGTTGGCGATCGATTCCGTACATATACGGCTGCGTTGACTGCTTCAGCCCACAAAGATTCGCCCAATCCTGATTGCAGCAACATACACCTTGACATCTCCAGCAGAGTGCGGTTTGCCCTCTCAGCCACGCCATTTTGCTGAGGAGTGTATGCTACTGTCAGCTGCCTCTTGATCCCTTGACTCTTCAGGTATTCGTCAAACGGCTTATTGACGAATTCACCTCCATTGTCGCTCCGGATACATTTGAGACACTTTCCTGTTTGCCGTTCAACTAACGTTTTGAACTCGACGAACTTCTTGAAGACTTCATCCTTCCTCCGAAGGAAATATACGAAGATCCGCCTTGACTTGTCGTCAATAAAGGTTAAGAAATACCTCGATCCAGCCAAAGACTGTGTGCTAAAAGGCCCGCACACATCAGCATGAACCAACTCCAATATGCCTCGCGCTCTATTGGCAGTTGCATCAGGAAATGGCTGCACATGAATTTTACTTAGCATGCAAATTTTACAATTCATGTTCTCCTTGAAAACCATGTTTTCAATACCACTCACCATTCCTTTCTTGATCAGGTTTTTCAAGCTGTTGACATTCAAATGGCCATACCGTTTATGCCACAGCACACCATCTGCCTTAGCTGCAGCATATCAGCTATTTTGCTTTCCTTGAAACATATACAAGTCTTCCACCTTGTTTGCTTTTACCATGCAAAAACCTTTTTGCATTACTTTTGCATACTCTTGCCCAAAAGTTACAAAGCAATTATGTTTCACAGCGCTGCTCACTGAGAAAAAGTTTCCGCTCATTTTCGGCACATAGAGAACATCTTTTAACAGCAACGTGCATAATTCTGTCTCCAGCTTTACTTCTCCTTTTCCTTCTGCTTTCAGGAAACCAGAGTCAGCCAGACTAATCATTTCTGTGTGTTTAACAAACTTTGTGAATAACTTTTTATCACAACACATATGACTTGTTGCGCCACTATCCAAACACCACATACTCTTTTTCAAATGATCTGCGCTCAACGCATTTAAAAAACTGCACTGCTTGTTCTCTCTTCTATTCGCCTTTTTCTCATTAGCGCTTTCTTTCTTACACTCAGCCTTCATATGCCCGCGCTCGCCACACTTGAAACATATCATATTTTTGTTTCCCTGCTTTTTCGCTCTCTGCGCGGCTGGCTTGTGTGTTGCACAAAATGCTGTTACGCATTCGTTCTTTTCTTCTGCGTTCTCCCTCCGCTGGCTCTCTTCCTTCACTTTGATGCACAGAGCGTTGAAGGGCGACAGACTGTCGCGCGTCTCTATGGCGACAACGAAATTTTCGTAACTTTCTGGAAGACTCGACAGCAAAATAATTGTGCGCAATTCGTCGCATAGCTCAATTCCTACTGTCCCGAGGCTATCCAGAATTCCAACGAATTCATTTATATAACTCGAAATGCTTTGCCCTTGCTCCATGCGCTTGAAAAGCAATTTCTTGTAGAGCTGAACCTTACGTGTTGGTCCACTCGGCTGATGGACATCTCTTAGCTGATTCCATGCCTCGGACGACGTCTTGCAATCTTTCAAATAGCCCAATTTTGAAGGTTTCACACTTAACGTGATCACTGACAGCGCCTTCTCATCTTTGGCCTGCCAATTCACGTTCCCAGGAGTATCCGTTGGTAGCAATCCACCTGATGCTACACTCCACAGCTCCTGGTGCACCAACACACTCCGCATTTGAAAGCGCCAGGTTTCATAATTGCCTTCGTCCAAATTTTCTATTTGATAAATTCCGCTCATAGCTATTATCAATTAGTTCCTGAGTCACACCGATGTTAATCGTAACTAAAAACAAACACTTTATATTTCAATTAAACATCCGCGCCTGGGCCCATAACCTTTGTTGGATAGAAAACCTTTTTCTACCCAAAATGGACGGAAGTTATATTTAAATTGAAAGATAAAAAACCGCGCCTGTGTGCTTTCACAACAATGGTTTATTTGTGACTAACTTAGATATGGTACCTATGACATAGATATGGTACACGTACTTATCGATACATATCGCATTGCTAAAGATGACATTTTCAACATCCTCTATTGATTCCCCAAAAATAAATCTTACGCCCCTTTGGGGGCGTGGTATATCGAAAAAATACCCTGTAACTCTCACATTTTTGGAGTGTAAGCATCCAAACTTTACAGTTACATTACAATCGACTCCTTCTATTAACTTGCCAAATATTATATGTCTACGCCTACTGGGGGCGTGGCAAATTGGCAGCAAAATTTGTAACGCCCAGCTGCAAAATTCATATGCCTGTGCCACCTATACAAATAAGCTTAATAAGAATTGCTAAGACGACAAACGGCATTTCTGAGAAATATATGTAATTCGATTTAATGTTGAAGTTCGGCAAATAATTTATCTGCTAAAATTATCATTTTTCGTATAGCCTAGGTCAGTTATGTTATTTTCTTTTTGTGTGTGTGACCCTGACAAAAAATATAAATATCAAATATCGATATTTGTGTAATCGACTTAGTCCGAACAAAATTAGTCCACACAAAAAAATTGATGA
The DNA here is from genome assembly GCA_035045145.1 of Drosophila meridionalis. Lineage (NCBI taxonomy): Eukaryota > Metazoa > Arthropoda > Insecta > Diptera > Drosophilidae > Drosophila > Drosophila meridionalis. Next base: position 110,292 of record JAWNPG010000036.1, read on the forward strand.
TAGGACCCATCAAGTATTTATGTATGTAGGCACGAACAGCTGCGCAACTATTTTCATGCCGTCGCCCTCGTGTCTCGAACGCGGGCCCTTTTGCTTACACGCTTTTCATCTACCTGCTGCGCCACATAAGTTATGCATTGCCTGTTGGCAAATCCGAAACTACTTCACTACAAGGGCGACTTTTGACAAATACAAAACTATAGAAGCTGCTGTTAATGCAAACATAATATAAACATAAATCAATCGCAATTGTGATTCTTAGAAAATGCTGAAATGCGCGCATATAAACGTATGTATTTATATGTGTTCATACAAAAACGGTGGTCGGTTGAATGTATGCGTATAAAGGGCGATATTTGACAAATACAAAACTAAAGAATCGGCTTAAAATGCAAACACAACTCAATAACAATTTTGGTTGAAGAATATGCTAGAATGAATGGCGCTGAATTCATTTGTGACCATGCATAAGCAAACGCGCTTGCACGTTTCAATGTATGTGTAAATGTAAATATATTTTGCTGTCGCTGCTTAACGCGTGCGTGTCATAATTGGCCAAACGTTTTGTTTAATAGATTGCGACTGACTTAACGGAATTTGATGAAACTTTCAGCATATGATTCTATTGAATTTTTTACATTTTATAAAAATGCTAATTAATTCACATAGTTATATTTGCAAAAATTGAAATTCACATGAATCTACATAAATGCAAAATTTGGATAAATTATTGAATTTAAAATACCAGATGCCCCTGTGGGAAACGAGTATCACGCTTTAGGTTTCGTCCTAAGGCAACGTTCTTACTTGTTTTGATTAACTTCCGTGCTTATTTTTTTTTATTTTTTTTTTTGATAACGGTATATCCGGATTATTCCTTAAGATATCTGAGCTACTTTTCTAGGGCAACGTGTTTTGGGCATTAGTGTTAGGCTGTACCAATCCCACTTCTGATGTCGGGTCGTCAGGTATATTTACAATTTCACAAATTGCTATTTCACTATCTGACACTATCGGCGTCACTTTTGTAACGGCTCCGACCTGTAGCCATCTTGTGTCTAGCGCTGGAGCTCCGTGAATTACGTGAACGTGTGTCCATCTCGACTGTTGCAGCTAAACTAGCTTGCTCTCGTCTTCAGACGATCTTGCTACTCACTCATTACCACTTCTCAACACAACAATTCGGGCGTTTAATAACAGCATATAACTATCGATATTGCCAATCACATATATATATATATATATATATATATATATATATATATATATATAATTTAATAATACTATTGTAATTAAATACTATTATCATTATGTGTGTGTAGTTGAGTCGAATTAATGTCGCGATACACTCTAACGGCAACGTTCATATAAAGACGAAGCGAGAGTTTAATTCGCGACAACTTGCTTTATTGAATAACAACGTATGACTGAAGACAATTTCGTTAAGGGCTTATTTTATAAGTTGCTGAAATTACGCAGCAGACAAAGAATGATGCTACTTTTGCATGTCGGCGTCAGTTGAACGCGTCGTTCTCAGCATTTCGGGTCGAAACATTATTGCTAGCAATAGCAACATGCAACGATATTCTGTCAAATCGGCGACACTATTTATACCCTGAGTCCGTTGAAAATGGGAAATCAGGGTATAACGGCTTTGTGAAAATGTATGTAACAGGCAGAAGGAGGCGTGCCACACCCCACATATATTCTTGATCAGCGCGACAAGACGAGTCAAAATAGTCCTGTCCGTCTATCCGTCTGTCGGTCCGTCCGCCCGTGTGAACGCTGAGATATTCTAGAATACGCAACGTAGAAACTCGTTACATGAAAGCTCGTTAATATTATATATATAGTTTATAAATTTTTTCCGATAACTCATTCCATTTCGATTTTATGAGCATTTATCGATAATTTTAATGCGCTTTTAGAGACTTCAAATTTGAAATGAAATACTGGAAAATTGTGATTTGCCAAATACACGCATATGCATGCTATTAATAAGTTGTGAAAATAATTTCCCATAGTAATGCCCACATTGCAGCCCAAGCGCAGTCGCTGCGTCAACTGCGCAGTTGGCAGAGCGCGTGCTTATGAGTGCGTATATATGTGTGAGTGTATGTGTTGTTTGTATATATGCATAAAAAAAGCGTAGAATGATTTGATATTTGGCTCAGGGTATCTTCTAGTCGAGCAGTCGAAGTAGCAACCTAGGGTTTCGATTTTACTGAGTTTATTTTCTTCGTCATTTAGTGTTGATTATTATAATTTTTTCGTTTATTGTTATGTGTAGTCGTTCGATGTCTGCTATTCCTGTTTTTATAGTATTTAATTGTATTTTAATTTAATTTTAATTTTCAACCCATTTTTTGAGTGCTAAGCTGGAAGATGCGCCGTCTCAGTCAGCTTTCAAAAATATTGGCTTTCCTAACTGATTAAATACACGCATTAATGTATTCTTGCATTCTACACAATCTTTTGTTTTAATATTTTCAAAAGTAGCGAATTTTGAATAAATGTTTATGCACCTAAGATAATGTTTGGCTTAAGAGGAATAAATGATTATTACTTATTATTATCGTGGCAATGCGGGCCAGGGAGTAATATTCATCGTCATGTTTGTGTTTCTGTGTTCGGTTTTTGCTAAGTTGCAAATGGTCCATTCGCTTATTATATTTTGTGTTAGTAATTGGATGTTACAGAAATAGTAAGTTTCACAGAGGCGTTTACTTGTTTTTTTTTTTTTTTTTAATTCTGGGGTGTAAAAGTCTTTCATGGGGTCCAAATAAGTTCTTTAAATTAAGCATATGAGTTTCTATTTTTAAATTGAATGTGACTTCGTAGAATTTTAGTGTGGCTAGTGCTGATAATTTCTTTGTGTGCGTTTTGAATGATTTCAAAATCTGCATCACTCTTCATAAACATTACACTAGTCTTTGAACAAAAATAGTCAATCCAATTTTTGTCCGCTTTGACTTTAGTCATGTTATCGGACGTAATGTGGATTATTAATTTTTGAGGTAATTCTGTTTTTATACTAGTTTCCCAAAGGGAAAATAGTATATTGGTTTTGTGCAATGTCCGTCTTGCTGTCCGTCCGTCTGTCCGTCTGTCCGCCTGGCTGTCTGTCCGTCTGTCCGTATGAATGCAATATTTTTCTACGCTATTGAAGCTAGACACTTGAAATTTTGAACATATACTCGTGTATACCCTCGAATTATAAAGTGTCAAGATTTTCCCGATACGCCCACTAGGGGCGTGGCAAATCGGAAAATGGTTGCGCCCATAGTTAAGAAATCATATTAGTTGAAGAGCTAGAGAGTTGAAATTTGGAATGTATACTTGTGTTGACCACCCAAATTCAAAACGATATGCCGAATATATCTACGCCCATTGGGGGCGTGGCAAATCGGGAAAACTGTAACTTCTACAGTTTTAAAGCTAGAATGCTGAAATTTGGCACGTATCTTAACGCTTCGATTCTATAAAGATTGATAAAAAGATTTGATGTCCACGCCCACTGGGGGCGTGGCAAATCAGATCTGAATATATAGTGATTTTACAAATTCAGCTCTATTTTGAGCACTATTGATGCTAGAGACTTGAAATTTGATATATATACTCGGATAAGCAAGCCAAGATCAAAAAGATATGGCGGATAAACCTACTCCTTCAGGGGCGTGGCAAATCGCAAAAAGCTTATAGCTCCTACAGTTTTAGAGCTAGACGCTTCACAATTGGATGTTTGTGTTACTGGGGGCCTCCTCTATTGATTCCCCAAAAATAAATCTTACGCCCCTCTGGGGGCGTGGTATATCGAAAAAATACCCTGTAACTCTCACATTTTTGGAGTGTAAGCATCCAAACTTTACAGTTACATTACCCTCGACTCCTTCTAGGAACTTGCCAAATATGATATGTCTACGCCTACTGGGGGCGTGGCAAATTGGCTGCAAAATTTGTAACGCCCAGCTGCAAAATTCATATGCCTGTGCCACCTATATAAATAAGCTTAATAAGAATATCTAACACGATAAACGGCATTTCTATGAAATATTAAGAAATATATGTAATTCGATTTAATGTTGAAGTTCTGCAAATAATTTATCTGCTAAAATTATCATTTTTCGTATAGCCTAGGTCAGTTATGTTATTTTCTTTTTGTGACAAAAAATGTAAATATCAAATATCGATATTTGTGTAATCGACTTAGTCCGAACAAAATTAGTCCACACAAAAAAATTGACGATAGGACCCATCAAGTATTTATGTATGTAGGCACGAACAGCTGCGCAACTATTTTCATGCCGTCGCCCTCGTGTCTCGAACGCGGGCCCTTTTGCTTACACGCTTTTCATCTACCTGCTGCGCCACATAAGTTATGCATTGCCTGTTGGCAAATCCGAAACTACTTCACTACAAGGGCGACTTTTGACAAATACAAAACTATAGAAGCTGCTGTTAATGCAAACATAATATAAACATAAATCAATCGCAATTGTGATTCTTAGAAAATGCTGAAATGCGCGCATATAAACGTATGTATTTATATGTGTTCATACAAAAACGGTGGTCGGTTGAATGTATGCGTATAAAGGGCGATATTTGACAAATACAAAACTAAAGAATCGGCTTAAAATGCAAACACAACTCAATAACAATTTTGGTTGAAGAATATGCTAGAATGAATGGCGCTGAATTCATTTGTGACCATGCATAAGCAAACGCGCTTGCACGTTTCAATGTATGTGTAAATGTAAATATATTTTGCTGTCGCTGCTTAACGCGTGCGTGTCATAATTGGCCAAACGTTTTGTTTAATAGATTGCGACTGACTTAACGTAACTTGATGGAACTTTCAGCATATGATTCTATTGAATTTTTTACATTTTATAAAAATGCTAACTCATTCACATAGTTATATTTGCAACAGACCTTCACTTGGCAGTATATGAGGGGGTAGGTAATTAGTTAAAAAAGCCGGTATCCAAAATGTAACAAAATTTTAAATTGCATAAAATTCACATGAACCTACATAAATGCAAAATTTGAGATATATTATTAAATTGAATATACCAGATGCTCCTATGGGAAACTAGTATTACGCATCAGGTTTCGACCTTATGCAACGTTCTTACTTGTTTTACCCTGAGCCCATTGAAATTGGGAAATAAGGATATAATGGTTTTGTTAAATGTATGTAACAGGCAGAAGGAGGCGTGTCAGACCCCACAAAGTATATATATTCTTGATCAGGGCGACGAGCTGAGTCGATTTACCCCTGTCCGTCTGTCTGTCCGTATGTTTGAACGCGTCGATCTTACGCGCAGGTCAAGTTTACTTCGTATGAGCGATAACTATGTTTCTTGTAATGTTATCAGTATTAAACCTCATCGAAAACAGGTTATACAATTATATCTCCCACACCTTTAGAGCTAGACCCCTCAAATTTTGCATATAGATTCATGTGAATTTAATGCAATTTCTATTTTTTATACTCGTTTCACAAAGGGAAAAAGAGTATATTGGTTTTGTGAAATGTCCGTCTGTCTGTCTGTCCGTCTGTCCGTCTGTCCGTATGAATGCAATATTTTTCTACGCTATTGAAGCTAGAGACTTGAAATTTGGAACATATACTCGTGTATACCCTCGAATTATAAAGTGTCAAGATTTTCCGGATACGCCCACTAGGGGCGTGGCAAATCGGAAAATGGTTGCGCCCATAGTTAATAGAAATCATAGAAATCATATTAGTTGAAGAGCTAGAGAGTTGAAATTTGGAATGTATACTTGCGTTGACCACCCAAGTTCAAAAAGATATGGCGGATATATCTACGCCCATTGGGGGCGTGGCAAATCGGGAAAACTGTAACTTCTACAGTTTTAAAGCTAGAATGCTGAAATTTGGCACGTATCTTAACGCTTCGATTCTATAAAGATTGATAAAAAAATTTTATGTCCACGCCCACTGGGGGCGTGGCAAATCGGATCTGAATATAGAGTGATTTTACAAATTCAGCTATATTTTGAGCACTATTGATGCTAGAGACTTGAAATTTGATATATATACTCGGATAAGCAAGCCAAGATCAAAAAGATATGGCGGACATACCTACGCCTTCAGGGGGCGTGGCAAATCGGAAAAAGCTTATAGCTCCTACAGTTTTAGAGCTAGACGATTCCAAATTGGATGTTTGTGTTACTGGGGGCCCCCTCTATTGATTCCCCAAAAATAAATCTTACGCCCCTCTGGGGGCGTGGTATATGGAAAAAATACCCTGTAACTTTCACATTTTTGGAGTGTAAGCATCCAAACTTTGCAGTTACGTTACCCTAGACTCCTTCTAGGAACTTGCCAAATATGATATGTCTACGCCTACTGGGGGCGTGGCAAATTGGCAACAAAATTTGTAACGCCCAGCTGCAAAATTCATAAAAATTCATATATAAATAAGCTTAATAAGAATTGCTAAGACGACAAACGGCATTTCTGAGAAATATATGTAATTCGATTTAATGTTGAAGTTCTGCAAATAATTTATCTGCTAAAATTATCATTTTTCGTATAACCTAGGTCAGTTATGTTATTTTCTTTTTGTGTGTGTGACCCTGACATAAAATATAAATATAAAATACCGATATTTGTGTAATCGACTTAGTCCGAACAAAATTATTTACACACAAAAAAATTGACGATAGGACCCATCATGTATGTATGTATGTAGGCACGAACAGCTGCGCAACTATTTTCATGCCGTCGCCGCCGCGTCTCGAACGCGGACCCTTTTGCTTATACGCTTCTCATCTACCTGCTGCGCCACATCAGTTTTGCATTGTCTGTTGGCAAATCCGAAACTACTTCACTACAAGGGCGACTTTTGACAAATACAAAACTATAGAAGCTGCTGTTAATGCAAACACAATATAAACATAAATCAATCGCAATTGTGATTCTTAGAAAATGCTGAAATGCGCGCATATGAACGTATGTATTTATATGTGTACATACAAAAACGGTGGACGGTTTGAATGTATGCGTATAAAGGGCGATATTTGACAAATACAAAACTAAAGAAGCGGCTGAAAATGCAAAAACAACTCAATAACAATTTTGACTGAAGAATATGCTAGAATGAATGGCGCTGAATTTATTTGTGACCATGCATAAGCAAACGCGCTTGCACGTTTCAATGTATGTGTAAATGTAAATATATTTTGCTGTTGCTGCCTAACGCGTGCGTGTCATAATTGGCCAAATGTTTTGTTTAATAGATTGCGACTGACTTAACGTAACTTGATGGAACTTTCAGCATATGATTCTATTGAATTTTTTACATTTTATAAAAATTCTAATTCATTCACATAGTTATATTTGCAAAAATTGAAATTCACATGAATCTACATAAATGCAAAATTTGAGATAAATTATTAAATTTAATATACCAGATGCCCCTGTGGGAAACGAGTATCACGCTTTAGGTGTCGCCCTAAGGCAACGTTCTTACTTGTTTTCGTTTTTGTTTTCGTATTCGTATTCAAGGATTTAATTATTTTTTATTCGCAAGTATTTTTTTCTATTTTTTTTTTCGTATTCACTTAAACTTATTTCATTCTTATTCACTAGCTTACGTAATTATCCTATGCATTCGGCGACTCTCCGCGTCGGCTCCTCTATATTTTGATTAGCGGCTCTTTTTACTAATTAATCAGAATTGCGATTGATCTTCTTCTTTAGCTTCTTTAATTTTCTATTTGTCAAATTTTGCCCTTGTAGTGAACTACTTTGGGATTTGCCAACAGGTAATGCAATACTGGCGTGGCATAATGGATAGATGCAAAGCGCGTAATCGAAAGGTCCCGAGTTCGAAAGTTCGAAATAGGGGTATAATGGTTTTGTTAAATATATGTGACATGTAGAAGGAGTATATCTATTCTTGATCAGGACGATGATGAGCTAAGTCGATTTAGCCCCGTCCGTCTGCCTGTCCGTCCGTCCGTCCGTCCGTCCGTCCGTCTGTCCGTTTGTTTGAACGCGTCGATTTCAGAACAGCTAGACAGCTGAAATTTTTTTGTATATCAGTGTATAGCACGCACAGGTCAAGTTTGCTTTATATGTTCGATAACTATTTTTGTTGTAATGTTATCGATTTTAGTGCTTATCGAAAATACGTTTTTAAGGCCTGGTTTGTACATCGTTTCACAGCTAGAGACTTCAAATTTCCTGTGTAATAGCGTGTAATAAATACTGAGAGTACGTAATCTTTAGATTTTGGATGTTATGCCCCATAGCCCCCTATTTTTAAAAAGCGCAAATCAAATACTAAAGACTTGTGCTTTGGCAAATACACACATATGAATGTCATTAATAAGTTGTGAACGTTTAATGCAGTTAGTCCATCGCTAAGAAAAGTTATTTAACATTGAAGTTCCTATAGTAATGCCCACATTGCAGTCCAAGCGCAATCGCTGCGTCAACTGCGCAGTTGGCATATATATGTGAGTTAACACACAGAGTTACACCGAGCGCGCTCCAAGTAACTCAGCAATAGTGTTAGTGCACTGAGCCCGAGGCGGCTTCCGCCACGTGCGCTGCGTCAACATTCCCACGGAGTCGAAAAGAACAACAACAACAGACTTCCACCACGGGCGCTGCATCGGCATTCCCACGGAGGCAGCGACTACAACAACCAACCGCGGCGGCACCAGCAGCAGCGGCATCGGCAACGACAGCAGCGTAGGCAGCAGCGGCAGCAGCGGCAGCATCAGCAGCAGCGGCATCGGCAGCACCAGCAGCAGCGGCATCGGCAGCGACAGCAGCATAGGCAGCGACGCAACAACAGCGGTGACCCATAGCCATAAGTTGCATTTTTGTTCAGTTCAGTCAAGTTTTAATTAATAAACCAGCCAGTTGGCTTTTTTTTTAAACAAATCAGTGAACGGTTTTTAATAATTGGCGCCCGAGCAAGGACACGCGGAATTGTATCCTAGTAAAGGATTTCGTTCAACACTTAGATCGTGCCCCATCGCCACGCGTTGTTCGTAACCTGAGGATCGCGTTCAACATTTCGATTGTGTCCCATCGTCACACAGTTGTTCGCTATTCCGCGTGTCAATAATAATCGCCGACCTCTTCTGTAGTGTCCGTCCGCAGAAGAACGCGTAAAATTCAGTGCTGCCATGGGGTCCCGAGTCACCTGGAACGCCGCCTACATCGCCGGAAACAGGACATAAAGGATAGACCCGAGGAGCCGACGCGGAGAGTCGCCGAATGCATAGGATAATTACGTAAGCTAGTGAATAAGAATGAAATAAGTTTAAGTGAATACGAAAAAAAAAATAGAAAAAAATACTTGCGAATAAAAAATAATTAAATCCTTGAATACGAATACGAAAACAAAAACGAAAACAAGTAAGAACGTTGCATGAAGGCGAACCTAATGCGTGATACTAGTTTCCCATAGGAGCATCTGGTATATTCAATTTAATAATATATCTCAAATTTTGCATATATGTAGATTCATGTGAATTTTATGCAATTTAAATTTTTGTTACATTTTGGATACCGGCTTTTTTAACTAATTACCTACCCCCTCATATACTGCCAATTGAAGGTCTGTTGCAAATATAACTATGTGAATGAGTTAGCATTTTTATAAAATGTAAAAAATTCAATAGAATCATATGCTGAAAGTTCCATCAAGTTACGTTAAGTCAGTCGCAATCTATTAAACAAAACATTTGGCCAATTATGACACGCACGCGTTAAGCAGCAACAGCAAAATATATTTACATTTACACATACATTGAAACGTACAAGCGCGTTTGCTTATGCATGGTCACAAATAAATTCAGCGCCATTCATTCTAGCATATTCTTCAGCCAAAATTGTTATTGAGTTGTGTTTGCATTTTAAGCCGATTCTTTAGTTTTGTCTTTGTCAAATATCGCCCTTTATACGCATACATTCAAACCGTCCACCGTTTTTGTATGTACACATATAAATACATACGTTCATATGCGCGCATTTCAGCATTTTCTAAGAATCACAATTGCGATTGATTTATGTTTATATTATGTTTGCATTAACAGCAGCTTCTATAGTTTTGTATTTGTCAAAAGTCGCCCTTGTAGTGAAGTAGTTTCGGATTTGCCAACAGGCAATGCAAAACTGATGTGGCGCAGCAGGTAGATGAGAAGCGTATAAGCAAAAGGGTCCGCGTTCGAGACGCGGCGGCGACGGCGTGAAAATAGTTGAGCAGCTGTTCGTCAATTTTTTTGTGTGGAATAATTTTGTTCGGACTAAGTCGATTACACAAATATCGGTATTTGATATTTACATTTTTTGATGGTCACACACACAAACAGAAAATAACATAACTGACCTAGGCGACGAAAAATGATAATTTTAGCAGTTAAATTATTTGCAGAACTTCAACATTCAAATCGAATTGCATATATTTCTTAATATTTCTCAGAAATGCCGTTTGTCGTCTTAGCAATTCTTATTAAGCTTATTTATATAGGTGGCACAGGCATATGAATTTTGCAGCTGGGCGTTACAAATTTTGCAGCCAATTTGCCACGCCCCCAGTAGGCGTAGACATCATATTTGGCAAGTTCGTAGAAGGAGTCGACGGTAATGTATCTGTAAAGTTTGGATGCTTACACTCCAAAAATGTGAGAGTTACAGGGTATTTTTTCGATATACCACGCCCCCAGAGGGGCGTAAGATTTATTTTTGGGGAATCAATAGAGGAGGCCCCCAGTAACACAAACATCCAATTTTGAAGCGTCTAGCTCTAAAACTGTAGGAGCTATAAGCTTTTTGCGATTTGCCACGCCTCCTGAAGGCGTAGGTATGTCTGCCATATCTTTTTGATCTTGGGTGGCTTATCCGAGTATATATATCAAATTTCAAGCCTCTAGCAGCAAAATATAGCTGAATTTGTAAAATCACTCTATATTCAGATCCGATTTGCCACGCCCCCAGTGGGCGTGTACACCAAATATTTTCATCAATCTTTATAGAATCGAAGCGTTAAGATACGTGCCAAATTTCAGCAGTCTAGCATTAAAACTGTAGAAGTTACAGTTTTCCCGATTTGCTACGCCCCCAATGGGCGTAGATATATCCGCCATATCTTTTTGAACTTGGGTGGTCAACGCAAGTATACATTCCAAATTTCAACTCTCTAGCTCTTCAACTAATATGATTTCTTAACTATGGGCGCAACCATTTTCCGATTTGCCACGCCCCTAGTGGGCGTATCCGGAAAATCTTGACACTTTATAATTCGAGGGTATACACGAGTATATGTTCAAAATTTCAAGACAGCCAAACGGACAGACGGAGGGACAGCAAGACGGACATTTCACAAAACCAATATACTATTTTCTCTTTGGGAAACTAGTATAAAAATACTTGCGTATAAAAAATTATTAAAATCTTGCGAAAAAGTAAATAATTAAGGTGAAAGTTAACATTTAAGAAAAAAAACAATAATTAACAACGCTCAATAAGACGAAATTTTTTCTTTCGATAAATTTGATAAATTTATAATAATAGAAAAGATTACGTTAAGAATTTATTGCACACTAAAACACACACATTTCCACGTAACCTACCCATTGTCCGTCTGAAACCGAAACAGTGCCTAATCAAATAGAAACAAAATGGATAAAGAACTAGCTAGATCGTTGGCTGCCCTTAGAATAGGCACCAATTCAAAAGAACCAATCGCAACAAGTACTCCCGTAGCTAGCCCAGAACTAAAGGAGGGTATTGTGAGCCTGATTAAGGAAACATTAGGAAAAGGGGATATTTTCCAGGGCCAGAACGGTAGGGCGGAAACGCTAGCCGACGTACCGGTCGTAACCCTTCCTCCAGGAGACCAAGAAAAGCTGCCAGACTTAGCAAAGTTGATTAGGGAATTCTCTGGAAACCGTACCGAATTCGGCTCATGGAAGAAGAACGTGTCGCGTATTATGGGCTTATACGAGGGTAGGGAAGATACACACGCTTACTCTCTCATAACGCTAGCGATCCGTAACAAGGTTACCGGTGAAGCTGATGTAGTTCTGGAATCGTATAACACGCCTCTGAACTGGAAAGCTATTTCAAAGTGCTTAACAGATCATTTCTCTGATAAGCGCGATCTGAAAACACTAGAGTATCAACTATTATCGCTCACCCAAGGTAAATTGACCATTGCCTAATTCTATCAGGCGGTCTACTATCAACTCACGTTGATACTAAACCAGATCACTGTCCAAGAGTTGACACCCGAAAGCATTCAACATTTCGATTGTGTCCCATCGTCACACAGTTGTTCGCTATTCCGCGTGTCAATAATAATCGCCGACCTCTTCTGTAGTGTCCGTCCGCAGAAGAACGCGTAAAATTCAGTGCTGCCATGGGGTCCCGAGTCACCTGGAACGCCGCCTACATCGCCGGAAACAGGACATAAAGGATAGACCCGAGGAGCCGACGCGGAGAGTCGCCGAATGCATAGGATAATTACGTAAGCTAGTGAATAAGAATGAAATAAGTTTAAGTGAATACGAAAAAAAAAATAGAAAAAAATACTTGCGAGTAAAAAATAATTAAATCCTTGAATACGAATACGAAAACAAAAACGAAAACAAGTAAGAACGTTGCATGAAGGCGAACCTAATGCGTGATACTAGTTTCCCATAGGAGCATCTGGTATATTCAATTTAATAATATATCTCAAATTTTGCATATATGTAGATTCATGTGAATTTTATGCAATTTAAATTTTTGTTACATTTTGGATACCGGCTTTTTTAACTAATTACCTACCCCCTCATATACTGCCAATTGAAGGTCTGTTGCAAATATAACTATGTGAATGAGTTAGCATTTTTATAAAATGTAAAAAATTCAATAGAATCATATGCTGAAAGTTCCATCAAGTTACGTTAAGTCAGTCGCAATCTATTAAACAAAACATTTGGCCAATTATGACACGCACGCGTTAAGCAGCGACAGCAAAATATATTTACATTTACACATACATTGAAACGTACAAGCGCGTTTGCTTATGCATGGTCACAAATAAATTCAGCGCCATTCATTCTAGCATATTCTTCAGCCAAAATTGTTATTGAGTTGTGTTTGCATTTTAAGCCGATTCTTTAGTTTTGTCTTTGTCAAATATCGCCCTTTATACGCATACATTCAAACCGTCCACCGTTTTTGTATGTACACATATAAATACATACGTTCATATGCGCGCATTTCAGCATTTTCTAAGAATCACAATTGCGATTGATTTATGTTTATATTATGTTTGCATTAACAGCAGCTTCTATAGTTTTGTATTTGTCAAAAGTCGCCCTTGTAGTGAAGTAGTTTCGGATTTGCCAACAGGCAATGCAAAACTGATGTGGCGCAGCAGGTAGATGAGAAGCGTATAAGCAAAAGGGTCCGCGTTCGAGACGCGGCGGCGACGGCGTGAAAATAGTTGAGCAGCTGTTCGTCAATTTTTTTGTGTGGAATAATTTTGTTCGGACTAAGTCGATTACACAAATATCGGTATTTGATATTTACATTTTTTGATGGTCACACACACAAACAGAAAATAACATAACTGACCTAGGCGACGAAAAATGATAATTTTAGCAGTTAAATTATTTGCAGAACTTCAACATTCAAATCGAATTGCATATATTTCTTAATATTTCTCAGAAATGCCGTTTGTCGTCTTAGCAATTCTTATTAAGCTTATTTATATAGGTGGCACAGGCATATGAATTTTGCAGCTGGGCGTTACAAATTTTGCAGCCAATTTGCCACGCCCCCAGTAGGCGTAGACATCATATTTGGCAAGTTCCTAGAAGGAGTCGACGGTAATGTATCTGTAAAGTTTGGATGCTTACACTCCAAAAATGTGAGAGTTACAGGGTATTTTTTCGATATACCACGCCCCCAGAGGGGCGTAAGATTTATTTTTGGGGAATCAATAGAGGAGGCCCCCAGTAACACAAACATCCAATTTTGAAGCGTCTAGCTCTAAAACTGTAGGAGCTATAAGCTTTTTGCGATTTGCCACGCCTCCTGAAGGCGTAGGTATGTCTGCCATATCTTTTTGATCTTGGGTGGCTTATCCGAGTATATATATCAAATTTCAAGCCTCTAGCAGCAAAATATAGCTGAATTTGTAAAATCACTCTATATTCAGATCCGATTTGCCACGCCCCCAGTGGGCGTGTACACCAAATATTTTCATCAATCTTTATAGAATCAAAGCGTTAAGATACGTGCCAAATTTCAGCAGTCTAGCATTAAAACTGTAGAAGTTACAGTTTTCCCGATTTGCTACGCCCCCAATGGGCGTAGATATATCCGCCATATCTTTTTGAACTTGGGTGGTCCACGCAAGTATACATTCCAAATTTCAACTCTCTAGCTCTTCAACTAATATGATTTCTTAACTATGGGCGCAACCATTTTCCGATTTGCCACGCCCCTAGTGGGCGTATCCGGAAAATCTTGACACTTTATAATTCGAGGGTATACACGAGTATATGTTCAAAATTTCAAGACAGCCAGACGGACAGACGGAGGGACAGCAAGACGGACATTTCACAAAACCAATATACTATTTTCTCTTTGGGAAACTAGTATAAAAATACTTGCGTATAAAAAATTATTAAAATCTTGCGAAAAAGTAAATAATTAAGGTGAAAGTTAACATTTAAGAAAAAAAACAATAATTAACAACGCTCAATAAGACGAAATTTTTTCTTTCGATAAATTTGATAAATTTATAATAATAGAAAAGATTACGTTAAGAATTTATTGCACACTAAAACACACACATTTCCACGTAACCTACCCATTGTCCGTCTGAAACCGAAACAGTGCCTAATCAAATAGAAACAAAATGGATAAAGAACTAGCTAGATCGTTGGCTGCCCTTAGAATAGGCACCAATTCAAAAGAACCAATCGCAACAAGTACTCCCGTAGCTAGCCCAGAACTAAAGGAGGGTATTGTGAGCCTGATTAAGGAAACATTAGGAAAAGGGGATATTTTCCAGGGCCAGAACGGTAGGGCGGAAACGCTAGCCGACGTACCGGTCGTAACCCTTCCTCCAGGAGACCAAGAAAAGCTGCCAGACTTAGCAAAGTTGATTAGGGAATTCTCTGGAAACCGTACCGAATTCGGCTCATGGAAGAAGAACGTGTCGCGTATTATGGGCTTATACGAGGGTAGGGAAGATACACACGCTTACTCTCTCATAACGCTAGCGATCCGTAACAAGGTTACCGGTGAAGCTGATGTAGTTCTGGAATCGTATAACACGCCTCTGAACTGGAAAGCTATTTCAAAGTGCTTAACAGATCATTTCTCTGATAAGCGCGATCTGAAAACACTAGAGTATCAACTATTATCGCTCACCCAAGGTAAATTGACCATTGCCTAATTCTATCAGGCGGTCTACTATCAACTCACGTTGATACTAAACCAGATCACTGTCCAAGAGTTGACACCCGAAAGCATTAGGGCTTTGACTCAGAGTTATAGAGAAAAGGCTTTGGATACTTTTGTTAGAGGACTAAATGGTTATTTACCCACACTACTAGCTATCAAAGAGCCTCGCGATCTCAAAAGTTTGAATTATATTAGCCCCGAAGAACAGGCTTATACATCGCTACCGGGGACGGCAGCATCTTAAAGGGGGAGGAGTTAACACACAGAGTTACACCGAGCGCGCTCCAAGTAACTCAGCAACAGTGTTAGTGCACTGAACCCGAGGCGGCTTCCGTCACGTGCGCTGCGTCAGCGTTCTCACGGAGTCGAAGGCAACAACAACAACAGACTTCCACCACGGGCGCTACATCGGCATTCCCACGGAGGCAGCGACTACAACAACCAACCGCGGCGGCACCAGCAGCAGCGGCATCGGCAGCAGCAGCGGCATCGGCAGCGACAGCAGCATAGGCAGCAGCGGCAGCGACGCAACAGCAGCGGTGACCCATAGCCATAAGTTGCATTTTTGTTCAGTTCAGTTAAGTTTTAATTAATAAACCAGCCAGTTGGCTTTTTGTTAAACAAATCCGTGAACGGTTTTTAATAATTTGTGTGTATGTGTTGTTTGTATGTGTTCAGGCACGAACATAGAATACATAAATATGTAACCCTACCTGCTACACACTCAACGACTAGCACATGTGTGGAATTTAAGAATAGCAGGATGAACTCTGATCGTGACCCCCAGCGATAGGTTAAGAATAAATAATAGACGAACGCTGAGCCCTACAACCTCAGCGATAGTATAAGAATACAATAGACCAATGCTGAGCCTTACACACTCAGCAATAGACACATTAGATTTAAGCGTTGAAATTATGCATGAGGCTGGGTATATATACCCAACCTCAGAAGAATAAAAGTCAGTACAGTACTAAACCCCAACATAGTCAAGTGTATTCATTCATGGTCCTTCGATCCGTACCACAGTCTACCAAACGTTGTGAAAAGTGTTTTTAATAGTGAAAAATTGTATAAGAGTTGTTTTATTTGGCTAACCAATCCACGCTGTGAGTAGAGGCACAGCAAGATCAACCAGGCGATCAAAACAAAAAAACCTCCAACGGGTTAAGCCAAAGATCAACCATACAAGAACAACAAATACACAACAACAACAACAACAACAACAACAACATGCTGTCCGCAAAATCTTTGGAATTGCTCAAGAAGCAAGAGAAGATTTATGAAAGCATTCTGCAGGCCATAGCTGATCAGAATGAGCTAGCAGCCCTGGAAAACTTGGAAGCAGAATTCACTGCCAACAACCTAGCGCTAGTTAAAATCGGTGTCATCAAGCATCCATACTTTATGGACAAAATATATGATGTCACCATGGAAAAAATCAGGATCTACAAAGAGGACCTGATGAAGGTCGAAGTTACCGACCAACCTATGGACACCGATAAGCCATCAACGAGCGAGCATGGGCAATTGCCATTGGAAGCATCCAGGGAAAGACAAGAAAGTCAATTTTCACAAAGAAGTGCAAACCTAATGGATGTGTTGGTAGAAGATGTGGAGAAGAAAGCTCTAAAAGTAAGGGAGCACATGGAAAATGTACATGCCAACCTAGAGCGCAGCAATAAGGAAACAACTGTTATCTTCAAAGAGACATTATCTTTCCGGTGGAAAAAAGTCCAGTCAGCGTTCGAGAAATTAGAGGCAAGATATGAAAAAACTGCCTACGACAGCGACGAAATCGAGGAACTGGAGTTCAACGTCGATAAACTGTTAAATAAACTTAACAGAAAAATAGACGAATTCAACAATAAAAATGAAGACGTCCCAGATCTACCGAAATCGGATCTTCGTCATTTTGACGGAAATCCCAAAGACTGGACAACGTTCTTTAATTTATTCTCCGATACAATTCACAAAAGGAAGGATATCAGCGACACAAGGAAGCTGAACTACCTCAAATCGTGTTTGAATGGAGAAGCCCAAATGGTAGTAAGCCACTTATTAAGTGGATCATCCGCTAACTACAATGCGGCGTGGGAACTTATATGCAAGCGCTACGAAAATACGCGCAAAATATTCGCAAACGCCGTTAACCAACTAGTGGACATGGACCTGCTGAAGAACGATGATGAAGGCAGGATCCGCAGTTTCTTGGACACAGCAAATGAGTGCATCCACATCGTTAAACAAGAAGGCCAAATTGGTAACGATGTGGATATAGTAATCGCTCAGATTTTGCTGAGAAGATTCTCGACGGAAGTGCTACAACTTTACGAGCAACACGTAAAGAAAGCCAGAGAAATCCAGTCCTTGAAGAATGTGCTCGAGTTTATTGATCAACTACACAGTACAGTAGACTCAGTGCAAAAAAGAGCCATCCAGAAGCCTATGGAAGCAAAGAGAACGAGCTACAAAAGATGCCGTTTTTGCAAACTGGATGGCCACGAAATATCCAGGTGCCAAAAATTTAAAGCCGAGCTAGTTGCAAAACGCAAGGAATTTGTAACTAAAAACGCTCTATGCTCTAAATGTCTAGGCACCCATTGCACTAAAGATTGCAATAAGAATTGGACATGCATCACATGCGGCAAACCACATAACAATTTGCTTCACGAGAATGCAAATAAAAAGGAAACCTTCAGCAGCAATTGTCTTAAGGAAAACAAAGGACAAGATACGTTGCTGGCAACTGCGCTCATTCGGATTAAAAATAAATCCGGAAAATACGAGCAATTAAGGGCCCTCATCGATGGAGGCTCCCAAAAAACGTTAATTTCGGAAGAAGCTGCACAACAGTTAAAACTTCACCGAATCAAGCGGAACGTGGAAGTTCAGGGAATTTCACAAAGTGTTGAAATCCTGAAAAATGGTGTTTACTTGACAATCAAACCAAGAATGTCAAGTAAATTCATCACCACAACGCAGGCTCTTGTCATGCCGAAACTACAGAGAGCTCTACCGAGCAAGAAAATTGACATGGATGTCAATAAAGATTGGATGGGCTGCGAGCTAGCAGACCCATATTTCAACGAGCCAAGTAGAATTGATGTCATCATTGGTGTTGATTTACTTCCCCTAATAATGTTGGGAAAAGTTAAGAAAATCAACGAAACACTGGGACAAAAAACTGAGCTTGGATGGATCGTTTCCGGCAACATAGCTAGATCATCAAACAACAAGGTGATCAGCGCAGCAACAACGATGTGCCTAGACGACCTCGAACGATTCTGGGAGCTGGAAAGCAACTCAAGCGATTCAGAAGATAGCAACTTTTGTGAGAAGACGTTCCAGGAAACAACCACAAAAGATAAAGAAGGCCGGTTAGTAGTCTCCATACCATTTAAAAAAAACTTCGAGTTGGGAAACTCTCGAAAACAAGCTATGGCACGTCTACTACAAATGGAAAACAAATTCAAGAAGCATCCGAAAATCTTCATGGAATACAAGGCCTTCATGGAAGAATACGAGAAGCTAGGTCACATGGAACCAGTGGACACTATCGGCCAAGGCAAATACTACGTGCCACATCAAGCAGAAATGAGACCAAACAGCCTTACTACGAAATTAAGAGTAGTGTTCGATGCATCAGCGAAAACTTCCAATGGATTAAGTTTAAATGATGTGATGCTAGTCGGTCCCAAAATACAAAAAGATATTTTCGATATTTTGGTCAAGTGGCGACAATGGAAGTATGTAATGACAGCCGACATCGAAAAAATGTATCGCCAGATAAAGATTGCTAAAGCTGATCAGGAATATCAGTACATCCTCTGGAGAGACGACCCAAAAATGCCAATCAAGGAGTACAAGCTAACTACAGTGACGTACGGGACTTCAGCTGCACCATTCTTAGCTGTTCGTTGCCTTCAGGAATTGGCAAATCAACACTGCCAAGGGAACAACCAACTTATGAGAACAATCAAAGAAGACTTCTACATGGATGACCTTATCACTGGTGGCGATTCAACAGACGACTGCATTAACACTCAAACAGCACTTTTAAATATCATGGTAAAGGCTGGCATGCACCTACGAAAATGGGTGTCAAATGATGACACGATCATCGCTGGAATTAAGGACGGAGACTCAACAGAAAAAATAATTATCAACAAAGATGAGTCAATTAAAACCCTCGGTCTACAATGGGACCCCAAAAAGGATGCCTTCACATTTGTTGTCGATTGCCCAAAATTAGTACGCATTACAAAACGTCTAATTTTATCCCAATTGGCAAGAATATTTGATCCACTGGGATGGCTTACACCAGTCACACTGCAAGGAAAATGCTTCATCCAAGAACTGTGGAAACTACCGCTTACTTGGGACGCAGAACTGGAGCCTAGTCTGGTCAACTACTGGCAAGAATACGCAAGCGCATTGCCAGAGTTAGCCAAAATTAATATACCACGCTGGTCTGGACAATCAAGCACTGATGCAACGGAACTACATGGGTTTTGCGACGCATCAGAAAAAGCATATGCAGCAGTGGTATATACCAAAGTTGGAGCCAAAGTCACTTTGCTAGCAGCAAAAAGCAAAGTGAACCCAATAAAAAATAAGAAGACAATTCCGAAATTAGAGCTATGTGCAGCTCATTTATTATGCAAGCATTGGCAAAGGTACAAGCAATAGCTGGAAGTCACATAAAAACGCAAGCATGGAGTGACTCACAAATTACGCTAGCTTGGATTAAGAACAAGCGTAGCAAAGATAAATTCGTCAAAACTAGAGTCGACGAAATAAACAAAAAACTGCCTCACGTCGAATGGAAATACGTAAAATCAGCAGACAACCCAGCAGATGTTGCTTCAAGAGGAATTGCCCCGAAGCACTTAGCAGCATGCGACATATGGTGGAATGGGCCTGAGTGGTTGACAAAACACTCAGATCAGTGGCCACAATTTGAAGAGCCAGAAACAGTTATAGTAACAACTATAACATCAAAAGAAAACTACCTGCTCCCACTGCTAACGAAATTCTCATCAATGAATAAGCTAACAAGTGTTGTTGCTTATATATTACGCTTTATAGCACAATTACGAAGAAAGGAGCACCAGACGACGTATCTCACTGTCGACGAAATAAAGAAGGCCAAAACAGTCGTTGTAAAATTGCAACAAGAACTTGATTTTGGACACGAAATTAATCTGCTCAAGGCTGGGAAATCTCTGGAAGCTAGAAGCAAATTACAAGCGCTCAACCCCTTTCTGGATGGTGATGGAGTATTACGTGTAGGAGGCCGTCTTCAAAGTGCAATGGTACCATATGATGTGAAACACCCAAAAATAGTTGGAAAATCACATCTTGCCTGGCTGATTGTAAACAACGCACACAAAGAAACCTTACACGGCGGACTGAAACTGATGAGAAACCTTATCCAGCGGGAGTTCTGGGTTTTTGGCTTACGTAATGCGTTAAAAAAGTACCTGCGGGAATGTGTTACCTGCATTAGGTACAAACAGGAAATGGCCAGTCAATTGATGGGAAATTTACCAGTGTATCGAGTAACTGGCGACTTCCCATTTCAAAACACTGGCATTGACTACGCTGGACCCTTTCAAATTCGCTGTTCCAAAGGAAGGGGTCAAAAAGCATACAAAGGATACATATGCCTATTTGTATGCATGGCCACAAAGGCAATACATCTGGAAGCTGTCAGCGACTTATTATCAGATAAGTTCTTAGAAGCTCTACGCCGATTTTTTGCAAGACGCGGCAAAAGTGAGCACATGTATTCAGATAACGGCACAAATTTTGTAGGTGCCGCTAGAATACTAGACAAGGATTTGGTCACCGCTATTAAAGAAAATAGCAGTATTGCACCGGTGCTGGAAAAAGAAGGCATCAAGTGGCACTTCATCCCGCCGGCAAGCCCCCACATGGGAGGATTATGGGAAGCTGGTGTAAAATCAGTAAAACATCATCTAAAGCGGGTCATCGGTGATAACATCTTCACATTTGAAGAATTCTCAACACTACTATGCCAAATTGAAGCAGTGTTAAATTCACGCCCATTAGTCACTTTAAATAGTGACACAGATGGAGACGACATATTGACACCTGGTCATTTTATTGTGGGAAGACCACTCATTGGAGCTCCAGAGCACTTCGATGAGCATAGAAAAATTGGATCTTTAGACAGATGGAGACACATACAACGCATTATAGCAGAATTCTGGAGAAAATGGAAAGATGAATACTTAGCATCACTGCAACAGCGAACCAAATGGCGGCAAGAAAAATCAAATCTTACAGAAGGCCAACTTGTTCTATTAAAGCAAGAAAACACG
The DNA here is from genome assembly GCA_035045145.1 of Drosophila meridionalis. Taxonomy (NCBI): domain Eukaryota; kingdom Metazoa; phylum Arthropoda; class Insecta; order Diptera; family Drosophilidae; genus Drosophila; species Drosophila meridionalis. The sequence continues at coordinate 132,099 of JAWNPG010000036.1, forward strand.
CATCCCGCTAGATGGCCTATGGGAAAGATCACAAAAACTACAAAAGGACAAGATGATAAAGTTCGAGTAGTAACTATAAAAACAAATATGGGTGAGGTCAAAAGATCAATAAACAAGATCTGTTTGTTACCAACACAAAATAAGGATAAGCAAGCCGACCATCCAAAAGAACAAAGAAAAACTCGATCAACAAAGTTTGCGACTGGAAAAGCGACAATTCTAAGCCTACTAATGATATTGCAAGTAGCAAGTACGAACATAATCTCTTCTGCAAAAACAAACAAAATAAAAATCCAGGATATGGATCAGCAAACAGCGATGATAATGGACAAACTTGGAAAAGTGGAAGTCGTCTCATCAAGCTGGCAGATGCTGGTTTACTATAACATGGAAGCATATTTCGAAGTGTTGAAGCAAGCGGATGAGCTTATGACCAAAACAGATGTCATTTGCGAAAAATTGGGTGTATTCAACGACTCCTGTATAACAGCAAGCACCACAGTAAAATTGAAAATAAAAAAGATTAAGGAGAAAAATAAAATCATCACCCAAACGGCGAACAGAAACAAACGGTTTATAATGTTCTTCGATATTGGCACTGCAAACAGATTAAAGGAAAACATGCAGACAATCATCAAAAACGAAAAACGCCTAAATGATTATGTCAGCAACCAGACATCAATAATCAATGCAACGGCAAACCTTATGCAAGCGACTACAGAAGAGGTGAATAAGAACTTTGAAAAGGTCACAATAGAGATAAACAAGATCTCAAACACGATGAAAGAGCACTTCTTCGTATACAAGGAGTCCGTGAAGTTCTTCATGTTGATCACCCAAGTGCGAAACTGGATTGATGAAACAGAAGAAATTCAGGCAGCTGTGATTGCGCTGTTGACGGATATCAACCAAGGAAGAGTTCATCCGTCCCTGGTTGAACCAAATAAGATGTTGACCGAACTCGACGAGATCCAAAAGAAGCTACAAAGGAACCAACTTCTTCCTGGCGGAAATTCCCCGAAGCGGCTTCAAATAATATATAAACTTATGAAAGCACAAGCAATATTTAAAGACAACGTCCTAGTCATAGACGCAAGGCTGCCAATTTATGTAAACCAACATGCCACTCTCTTCGAAACAGTACCTATACCACTCGCACTCAATGGAAGAAAGGTAATTCCGACAATTAAAACGAAATTCCTGATCTTCAACACTGAGATAAATGCATACCACTCAATGACTGAAATGGAAGACGAGGATACATACTTATGTGAAGGAAGTTGGGCGTGGGAAGATGCAGATGACGAGAGTTGTGAAATATCACCTCTTAAGCCAAACAACCAGAACCCGTGCAAGATGACCGAGTACGAGGAAAATACTTTCATTAAAAGGCTGAACGGAAAAAACAGGTGGCTCTTCAAAATATTTGAGAAGAAGTCAGCCCACATCATATGCGGAAACTATGAGGAGATGACGCTATTACCTAACCAAGGCATTATTGAGCTATATGCGGGATGCTCAGCCAGGATAGGAAAATTCAAAATCGTAACGCCGCAGGAATTAACATCTACAAACACTGTGAAGTACTCGCCACTCTTCCTCAAGATAATCGACCACAACAACACATGGGCTCCGACACCACTCCACCACATTATAGTAAATAATTCAATGGAACTACAACAAGTACAACAAAGCATAAACGAGCTGCACCGTAAAAAGGTACACATTGAAGATCTGGCCTTCCACACTATGAACGGACACATTTCTTTAGGCTTAGTAATAATTATAATAGTTATTTTTGTCATGTATATGATTAAGAGGAGAAACCAGAGACAGCAATTGCTGTCGGTCGCATTTTCTGGCGCCCCGCAGAATGTTCAGGCACGAACATAGAATACATAAATATGTAACCCTACCTGCTACACACTCAACGACTAGCACATGTGTGGAATTTAAGAATAGCAGGATGAACTCTGATCGTGACCCCCAGCGATAGGTTAAGAATAAATAATAGACGAACGCTGAGCCCTACAACCTCAGCGATAGTATAAGAATACAATAGACCAATGCTGAGCCTTACACACTCAGCAATAGACACATTAGATTTAAGCGTTGAAATTATGCATGAGGCTGGGTATATATACCCAACCTCAGAAGAATAAAAGTCAGTACAGAACTAAACCTCAACATAGTCAAGTGTATTCATTCAGTATGTATGCATAAAAAAAGCGCAGAATGATTTCATATTTGCTCAGGGAGGTATCCTAGTCGAGCAGTCTCGACTAGAGCACTCTTACTTGTTTTTTTTTTTGTTTTTTTTTTTTTTTAATTTATAAATATGAAGTGGTTGTGCTAGTTAAGATGATGCGCTTTAACGTTATATATGTAGTAAATAGCTGCACGTTCGAGTCCAGGTGCGGTGATGTTTATTATTTTTTTTTTTTTATTTATTTAATTATTAATTTATTTTTGATTGACATACATTTTAATTGAATAAAATTTCAAAAATATAATTTAGTTTTGAAAAATGTAATGTTATATGCAAGCTATGGAGCGTATTAAAAAATGCAAATCGGATATCTACTAGTCGGGCACCGAGACTGCTCGACTAGAAGATACCCTGAGCCCTGTAAAGAGCTGAATATCAAATCATTCTACGCTTTTTTTATGCATACATACAAACAACACATACACACATAAATATGTAGGTACGCATAAGAGCGCGCTCTGCCAACTGCGCAGTTGACGCAGCGACTGCGCTTGGGCTGCATTGTGGGCATTACTATAGGAACTTGAATGTTTAATAACTTTTCTTAGCGATGGACTAACTTCATCACTTCATCACTTCACTTTCACAACTTATTAATGGCATTCATATATGTGTATTTGCCAAATCACAAGTCTTTGGTATTTGATTTACGTTTTTATCAAATTGGCGATTGGGGGCGTATGGAGCATTGCATCCAAAATCTAAAGATTACGTAATCTCCGTATTCATTACACGCAACTGCACTAGTCTCTAGCTCAAATGATGTACAAACCACGCCTTAAAAACACACTAAAATTATCGATAAATGCTCATAAAATCGAAATGGAATGAGTTATAGGAAAGAATTTATAAACTTGTGCAGCGTATGGTATTAACGAGTGGGACGCCTCCTTCTGCCTGTTACATACATTTTCACAAAGCCATTATACCCCGATTTCCCATTTTCTATGGCCTCAGAGTAAATGATGAAATGATGAGTTTGCAGTTGTTGATATGTTGGCAGCAGAATTCACTGCCAATCACTCACAGCTGAACTAAATCGGTGTCATCAACCATCTGTATTTTACAGAGAAAATATATGATTAGAATATCGAAACAATCAGGATCCACAAAGAGGTCCTGAAGAAGGTCGAAGTTGCCGACCACACTATGGACACAGATAAACCATCTACCTGCAAAAATTGGCATATGTGACCGGAAACATCTAGGGAAGAATATTTTCAACAGGAAATAATATTTTCACACATAAGTGTGAGCCCAAAGGATGAGTTGGTAAAGCTTGTGGATAAAAAGCAGTATATATAAAGTAAGGCAGTATATCAAAGAAGTGTATGCCAACCTACAGTCAAGCAAGCGGGAAGAGATCTGTGAGCATAAAGACAAGCTAACCTTCCTATTGAAAAAGTCCAGACACTGTTCGCTGATTTAGAGGCAAGATATGGAAAATCTGCCTACGACAACGACGAAATAAAGGAACTGGAGTTCAATTTCGATAAACTGTTATATAAGCTTAACAGACGGAAATCTTAAAGTCTAGCCAAAGTTCTTCAATCTGTTCTCCGATACAATTCACAAAAGGAAGGATATATTAGCGACATAAGGAAGCTGAACTACATCAAATCGTGTGTAAATGGAGAAGCCCAAATGGTAGCGAGCCATTTATTAAGTGATCTTCCGCTAGCTACAATTCGGCGTGGGAACTTATATGCAAGCGCTACGAAAATAAGCACAAAATATTCGCAAACGCCGTCAACCAACTTGTGGACATGGAATTGCTAAAGACGAATGATGTTAATGTAGTATTCGCTCAGATTTTGCTACGAAGATTCTCGACTGAAATGCGAGAAACATGTTAAGAAAGCCAGACAAATCCAGTCCTTGAATAATGTGCTCTAGTATATTCATCAACTATACAATTCAGTAGGCTCAGTGCAAAAACAGCCATCCATATGTCTATAGAAACAAAGAGAGAGCTACAAATGATGCCGTTTTTGTAAGCTGGATGGCCACAAAATAGCCAAGTATCAATGATTTAAAGCCGAGCTAATTACAAAGCGCAAGGAATTTGTAACTCAAATGCCTAGGCAGCCATTGCATTAATTATTGCAATAAGGATTGGACATGCAAAGAACCACACAACAATTCGCTTCACGAGAATGCAAATTATTTATTATACTCGTTTCCCAAAGGAAAAATAGTATATTGGTTTTGTGCAATGTCCGTTTTGCTGTCCGTCCGTCTGTCCGTCTGGGCGTCTCTCCGTCTGTCCGTATGAATGCAATATTTGACTACGCTATTGAAGCTAGAGACTTGAAATTTGGAACATATACTCGTGTATACCCTCGAATTATAAAGTGTCAAGATTTTCCGGATACGCCCACTAGGGGCGTGGCAAATCGGAAAATGGTTGCGCCCATAGTTAAGAAATCATATTAGTTGAAGAGCTAGAGAGTTGAAATTTGGAATGTATACTTGTGTTGACCACCCAAGTTCAAAAATATATGGCGGATATATCTACGCCCATTGGGGGCGTGGCAAATCGGATCTGAATATAGAGTGATTTTACAAACTCAGCTATATTTTGAGCACTTGATATATATACCCGGATAAACCACCCAAGATCAAAAAGATATGGCAGACATACCTACGCCTTCAGGGGGCGTGGCAAATCGCAAAAAGCTTATAGCTCCTACAGTTTTAGAGCTAGACGCTTCAAAATTGGATGTTTGTGTTACTGGGGGCCTCCTCTATTGATTCCCCAAAAATAAATCTTACGCCCCTCTGTGAGCGTGGTATATCGAAAAAATACCCTGTAACTTTTACATTTTTTGAGTGTAAGCATCCAAACTTTACAGTTACATTACCCTCGACTCCTTCTAGGAACTTGCCAAATATGATATGTCTACGCCTACTGGGGGCGTGGCAAATTAGCAATAAAATTTGTAACGCCCAGCTGCAAAATTCATATGCCTGTGCCACCTATATAAATAAGCTTAATAACAATTGCTAAGACGAAAAACGGCATTTCTGAGAAATATTAAGAAATATATGCAATTCGATTTGAATGTTGAAGTTCTGCAAATAATTTATCTGCTAAAATTATAATTTTTCGTTGCCTAGGTCAGTTATGTTATTTTCTGTTTGTGTGTGTGACCATCAAAAAATGTAAATATCAAATACCGATATTTGTGTAATCGACTTAGTCCGAACAAAATTATTCCACACAAAAAAATTGACGAACAGCTGCTCAACTATTTTCACGCCGTCGCCGCCGCGTCTCGAACGCGGACCCTTTTGCTTATACGCTTTTCATCTACCTGCTGCGCCACATCAGTTTTGCATTGCCTGTTGGCAAATCCGAAACTACTTCACTACAAGGGCGACTTTTGACAAATACAAAACTATAGAAGCTGCTGTTAATGCAAACACAATATAAACATAAATCAATCGCAACTGTGATGCTTAGAAAATGCTGAAATGCGCGCATATGAACTTATGTATTTATATGTGTACATACAAAAACGGTGGACCGTTTGAATGTATGCGTATAAAGGGCGTTATTTGACAAAGACAAAACTAAAGAAGCGGCTTAAAATGCAAACACAACTCAATAACAATTTTGGTTGAAGAATATGCTAGAATGAATGGCGCTGAATTTATTTGTGACCATGCATGAGCAAACGCGCTTGCACGTTTCAATGTATGTGTAAATGTAAATATATTTTGCTGTCGCTGCTTAACGCGTGCGTGTTATAATTGGCCAAACATTTTGTTTAATAGATTGCGACTGACTTAACGGAAATGATGAAACTTTCAGCATATGATTCTATTGAATTTTTTACATTTTATAAAAATGCTAACTCATTCACATAGTTATATTTGCAACAGACCTTCAATTGGCAGTATATGAGGGGGTAGGTAATTAGTTAAAAAAGCCGGTATCCAAAATGTAACAAAAATTTAAATTGCATAAAATTCACATGAATCTACATATATGCAAAATTTGAGATATATTATTAAATTGAATATACCAGATGCTCCTAAGGGAAACTAGTATCACGCCTTAGGTTCGCCCTCATGCAACGTTCTTACTTGTTTTTTATTTTAGAGACCTTCAGCGGCAATATCAATGTGTTGAAATTTTGAAAAATAGTGTTTACTTCACAATCAAACCAAGAATGTCAAGTAAATTCATCACCACAACGCTGGCTCTTGTCATGCCAAAACTACAGACAGCCCTACCGAACAAGAAAATTGACATGGATGTCAATAAAGATTGGATGGGCTGCGAGCTAGCAGACCCATATTTCAACGAGCCAAGCAGAATTGATGTCATCATTGGCGTAGATCTACTTCCCTAAATAATGCTGGGAAAAATTAAAAAAATCGACGAAGCGCTGGGACAAAAAACTGAACTTGGATGGATTGTTTCCGGCAACATAGCTAGATCATCAAACAACAATGTGAACAGTGAAGCAACAACGATGTACCTAGACGACCTTGAACAATTCTGGAAGCTAGATCACATAGAACCAGTAAACATTATCGGCCAAGGCAAATACTATATGCCACATAGAGCTACAGTTCGACCAAAGCAGAGGAATGTGCTGCTACTCGGGCCCAAAACACAAAAAGAAAATAGTGGTCTGAAACCAGTGCCAAAAAAAGGGAACATCAAAAGCCATTTCATCCCGCCGGCAAGCCCCCACATAAGAGGATTAGGAGAAGCTAAATGGTCAATGGGGAAATGATCTAAAACAAATACAAAGGAACAAGAAAATAAAGTTCTAGTTGTAAAAACAAAAACAAATATTGTTGGAGCAAAAAGTAACAGAAAAATACCATATCCACTACAAGTAATTCGGATGCATCCCAAATAAAATCACTATCAATAGCTGTTCAAAGACAGCATCATCAAAAAGTGAACGACCCTCATCTGAAGACCTTGGCATCGGCAGCAATGATGCAAGCTGCCACCGCCTCAGGAGACGCAACAATTGGGTACATCTGTAAAAGGTATAAACATTTTAAAGTGAACTGACTCACAAGGAATGGGAATTACCACCAACACAGAAAACCAATGAAGCAGCTGAGTACTGGACCATATCTGGCTATCACATTTTCCGGGCTCCGCAGAATGCTCAGACACGAACATAAAAAATACTAGGATATGAATAGTAATAATTGTCATTGTCATTGCCTTGTATATGATTAAGAGAAGAAAACAGAGATAGCTGTCACCTTTTCTGGCCCTGGCGGAGTGTTCAGGCATGAACAAAAAAAAATACAGAAATATGTAAACATGCCTTCTACGCACTCAACGACCAGCATGCAGTGCGATAGACAGTTAAGAACCACATGTGTGGAATCTAAAAATAACCAGATAAACGCTGACCCTTACAACCTCAGCGATAGGATAAGAATAGATAAAAGACGAACGCAGACCCCTACAACCACAGCGATAATATAAGAATACAATAGGCCAGTGCAGAGCCTTACAAACGCAAAAATAGACACACTAGATTTAAAAGTTGAATTTTAGCCTGAGGCTGGTTATATAAACCTAGCCTCAGAAGAATAAAGATCAGTACAGACTAAACAGCACCACAGTCAGTGTATTCATTCATTAGTATTCATGAGTAGTCACTGTATTCATTCATGGATCTTCGAGCCGGATGCAGTACAGACTAAACATCACCGTAGTCATTGTATTCGGTCATGGTCCTTCGAGCCAGATGCAGTATTGACTGAAAACCAAGACAGTCAGCAACGGCCACTCGCAAAGGGCTCAGCAACGGTCACTTGACTGGACATTATCAGTATGAAGATGTCACTATATATATATATATATATATATATATATATATATATATATATATATATATATATATATATATATATATATATATATGTAAGATTATATTATATATAGTTTATTGAATATTAAGTGATACCCGAAGGAAGAATTATAAAATATGTAATAATAATATGTGAACAACGAATTTCGACTATTTTCACGCAGGCAGCTTCACGACTCCGTGGCGACGACAACGACGGCTACTATTCGACTGTCATGGTGATCGCCCATCATCAACTATCGTTAAGCCTATCGATACGAATATCGTGTACCCCGTATCGATAGCACTTCTGTTACGTTCCTTCTTACATTCGGCCCTCCTGATCCTCGTCATCCGTCCCGGATGACAACAGTTCCTCGTTCTCAGCAATAAATCTCCACAGCTTCATATTATCGCAGCTGGTGGCTGTGAAAATCAGTCTCTCTATGTTTACGGCAGCTTGTTTAACATCATAGCGGCCATTTCGTTTTATTTTGACCACTTCGTATGGTCCCAAATACTCGCTTGCTAGCTTTCGACCCGCAACAAACTGCGTTCGTTTTATAGCAACTAAATCGCCCAGTTTGTAGGCATGCTCTGCTTGTCTCTTCTTGTCGTAGTTGTGCTTGTACGACTGCTGCGCCTTATAGATGTTACACTTGGCTTCTTCACGCAACTTCTGTCGCTCCTGGTCGAAGTCTGCTACTAACTCCTGGTTTAATGACTCTGTTGGAAGCTGCCGAGCTTTTTCGGCAACTCTGGCTCCAATCATTTACGAAGGCAAAATAATAAAACCACGATTTAATTTAGCTTATTATTTATTAGTTTAATGCCTAGTCCGCGATGATCGTGTAGGCAAAGTTAATACAGTTTACAATAGAGAGATGTAGGTGTTGCTCGCTTGAAGGTGAATTTCGAACTTAAAGAATAGAATATAAAGTGATAAGCAAGTGACCGAGCAGCATAAATTTACATATGTATGTGTGTTACAGTTTCTTTTTGTGCCTAACTGCACTATGAGCGAATGAGAATGTGATAAAGAGCAGATGGCTTAAGAGAAGCTTATTTAAGAGCAATTATTAGCTGCTGCGCCGAACATCCTCCCCCCCGTTGAAAGACCAAGTCTTTTAACAGGATCATCAACCGGAAGGACGCACAGCTTATTGACAGCTCGACGTGTAGTTCCAGTGGGTGTGCGCAGAACAGCGACTCTCACAGCACCATCAGCTCCAGCGATGGTCTCAACGACTCGAGCTAATGGCCATTTCAACGGCGGCAAGTTTTCATCCTTCACACATACGACATCATTGATCTTGATCGGAGGCTGCGAGGTGACCCATTTTCCACGCTGTTGAAGAATAGTAAGGTACTCCTCACTCCAGCGCTTCCAGAACAATTTCTGTATGTAAGCAATGCGTTGCCATTGACCGAGGCGATTGTGGTCGAGACCAGTTACGTCTGGCTCGGGAAAATCGATGAGTGGTCGACCAATCAAAAAATGTCCTGGAGTGAGAACTCCAAGATCATCGGGATTTTCTGAAAGTGGAACAAGAGGACGAGAATTGATTATAGCCTGAATTTGGCATACCAAGGTGCGAAGTTCATCGAAGCCGAGAAGTGATGATCCCATAGCGCGGTATAGATGACTCTTTGCGGTCTTCACTGCTGCTTCCCATAGGCCACCGAAATGTGGCGAGCGAGGAGGTATGGACTTCCAATCAAAACTGTTGTTGATGCAGTAGTTCTGAACTTCAGTGCGATGTTCCTGGCTCAACAATAAACGTTTCAGATCCGCTAGCTCGTTCCGTGCACCCACAAAGTTAGTAGCGTTGTCAGACCAAATGCATCTTGGAATGCCGCGCGTACTGATGAAACGCTTAAGGGCGCCCAAGAAAGCTGCGGTCGACAGATCCTTTGCGAGCTCCAACCATACAGCCTTAGTTGCGAAGCAAACGAATACGCAGATGTAGCATTTTATTGAAGTTCGGTTTCGTCCATCGGGTTTGTAGTAAAATGGTCCACAGTAGTCGATTCCAGTGACAGTAAATGCCGGTGAAAACTGTATACGATCCTTAGGCAAGTCCGCCATTATATGCTCCACTAGACGAGGCCGGGATCTACAGCATATGACACATTTTCGCAATGCTCGGGAGACAGTTTTCATGCCGCCTATGGCCAAGGCCTGCGGTCCTGCATGATGATGCGCCAGATGAAGATGAGATACTATAGAGAAGGTCAAGGGATGTTCTTTGGGCAAGATAATTGGGTGGCGCGCATCGAAGCCGAGAGTAGAGTGCCGCAAGCGGCCACCAACTCGAAGTAGACCAAAGTCATCCATAAACGGAGAGAGCGAAAAAATGGCGCTTGACGAATGAACATTCTTTCCATTTCGTAGTGCAGAGTATTCTCGGTGCAGCTGAGTCCTTTGAACAAGACGACACAATATGTGCGATCCTTGACGAAGATCGTCCGCTGACAATCCAGGTGTCTTTGTTCTCCTAATGAATTTGTTGATGTAACCAAAAATACGCTTCATTGTTCCGAATGAATTTATGTGTTTGAATGACAAAGAGATATCCACATGCTCTGCCGAGAACAGAACTCTTTGACGCATTTCAGGAAGGCATGCTTCAGATACGCAGTGCCTAGGCCAACAATGTCTTTCCATTTGCAAAAACGAAGGTCCGTGCATCCATAATCTCGAATGTAAAAGCTCCAACGGTGCTGCTCCTTTCGATAATATATCCGCTGGATTCATCCCAGTGGGCACGTAATGCCACTCCATGCCGGTCGTCAGCTGCTGTATGGCGCAAATCTTATTGGCGACAAATACATTGAATTTGGATGGCTCTTCTTTTAACCAAGACAAGACTACGGATGAATCTGACCAACAATGCATCTCACATTCAAACAAGTTCATTTTGTTTATTTCGCTTACCAAGTTCGTAAGCAGAAATGCCGCGCATAGCTCAAGCTTAGGCACCGTGAGGGTCTTTAATGGGGCGACTCTTGCTTTAGAACAGAGTAAGTGAACCTTAACAGCATTATTCTTCGCTGAACGAACATAGACACAAGAGCCGTAAGCCTCAAGACTGGCATCGCAGAAGGCATGTAGCTCGATTCTTGACTTGAGTTGGAGTACATAACGAGGAAATGTTGCATTGCGCACTTGATGAAAGTCCTTACAAAACTCACTCCAAGCTGATTCTAAAGGTTGTGGCAGGCTTTCATCCCATTGCAGCTTGTCTCTCCACATGCGTTGCAAGATTATTTTTGCTCTAGTTAAAGTTGGTCCAATCAAACCTAGCGGATCGTAGCATCGAGCGATGGTTGACAGAACCGAACGTTTTGTGTGATTAACTACACTACCTTTGGGCTCGAAAGTGAACACGAAGCTGTCCTTTCGAGGTTCCCAGATGAGTCCAAGTGCCTTGGTTACGTCGCTGCCGTCATCGAGCTTGAGAAAACTTTCCTGTTCGGTTTCTGGAACTCCGCGAAGTACGTCTCTTGAATTGGAACACCATTTTCTCAACTTAAAGTTTCCTCGAGCAAGAAGACCTGTGGTTTGTTGCATTATGTCGCGAACTTCTTCAACTGAATTGCCTCCTGAGATCAGGTCATCAACGTAGAAATCTCGCAAAACCGTTTTGGATCCTAATGGGTATGCCGAAGACTCATCCATTGCTAGTTGATGCATTGCACGAATAGCCAAAAATGAAGCGGGTTTGGTCCCATAAGTGACGGTATTCAATCTGAAGACTTCGATAGCATCGTCTGATGAGTTTCGCCATAAAATGCACTGGAGCATAGAATCAGGCTCTGCGACCTTCACACACCTATACATTTTACCAATATCACCAGTAAGTGCAATCGAAAATGTACGAAAACGAACGAGTGTGTGAAACAAGGTAGCTTGAATAGTCGGTCCTGACATAAGCAAATCGTTTAATGAGAAACCAGATGTGGTAGCTGCCGAGCCATCGAAGACAACTCTCAGCTTTGTTGTCGAACTCTCTTCTTTGTATACGCAATGATGAGGTAAGAAATATTTGCATTTATTGATCTCTTCGCTGGGAACCAAAGACATATGATTGAGATCAATATACTCCTTCATAAATGCTGAGTATTTCTCCTTTAAGGTTTGATTTCGAGCGAACTTACGCTCTAAATTCAACAATCGACGCTTGGCCTGCAAATAGGAATCGCCCAAAGATTCAACGCCTTGCTTTTTTGGCAAACAGACTGAACATTCCCCAGAAGGTAATCGACGATAGTTTGTAATGAAATGCTGCTCGCAATTAAGTTCTTCTGTGGTTACCTTGGCAATAGGCTCGAAAACGTGTTCCACTTCCCAAAACTGACGCACCAACTCATCAAGCCGAGTGCTGTGATTGGCGTGATCCGAATTTCTTTGGGTTGCGATAAACGAACAGAGTTTGGGGGCATGTTGCCCACCACCTGAAATGATCCAGCCGAGCTGCATTTTCTGCACAACTGGTAATCCAGGTGCCAACTGAATTTGCCCAACACACATCAGCTCGAAGAAGAGACCAGCTCCGATGAGAAGATCAATCCGTTGTGACTTATGGAACAAAGGATCAGCTAGCTGTAGGTTTGAGGGTATATTCCAAGTGTTAGTAGAAATTGAGATGCCAGGCTGGTTGTCAGTAATAGTCTGGGCGACGATGGCAGTGATGGAGGCAGAATAATCAGAAATCCGCGATTTCAGAACGAGATTGACTGAATATCCTTCAGTTGAGAAGCTGGCATCTCCAATGCCAGACACTGCAGTCAGTGATTTAGATTTTCGAAGCTGAAGCTGATTTGCAAACCGACTGGTGACGAAGTGAAGTTGAGATCCTGAGTCCAAGAGCGCACGACACGGAACGAATGTGCCAGCTCGGTTCTTGACAAGGATTATAGCAGTGGCTAGAAGCACCACATCAGACGAGTTAGGAGATATGCGGACTTGAGGCAGAGAAGGTGACATTGCAACCATGGCAGTGGGATGTATTGCATTTGCTTGTTGTTTAAGTTGAGGGACTACGTTCGATGTAACTGTTGAAGACTGATTGTAATGCAATAAAGTATGGTGCTTCATTTGGCAGGTACGGCAGGAACCAGATTTGCAATCCTTCAGCTGATGTCCTTTTCTTAGGCAATTGAGGCAAAGGGCGAGCCTCTTGGCCTCCTTATGCCTTGCCATTGGGGACAATTGCTCAAAACGCTTACATTGGAATAGCGCGTGACTTGGATCGTCACAAAAGACACAACGAATAGGAGTCTTCGAAGCCACAAATGCTTTTCTTAAAGGAGTACTCACGATCTTTCCTGACTTGCCAACCTGACCATCCTGCAAGACTTGATCCACATTTTCAAGGACTCGACACCGTCCTTGCAAGAATTCTGACAATCTAGACCAAGATGGCAACTCATTAGTAGATGAGCCTTCCTCCCATTTAGCCTGAGTAGCCTTGTCCAGATTTTGCAACACTGTTTGCACGATGACACAGTCAGCAACTTCTTCCCTAGATGCTAAAGAATCCATAGCCCGAATGTGAGACGTAACTTTATCCACCAACTGCCTCAACCTGCCCACAGATGCATCAACTTTCTCAAGCCGGAAGATTGCTCTGATGTGTGCCTGTACAATAAAACGCTTATTATCAAATCGACGTTGAAGAATATCCAGAGCGACGAGATAGTTGGCTTTGTTGATTTCCAATGAGCTGATGGTATACAACGCAGAACCACTTAAGCAGGATCGAAGATGCTGGAACTTCTCAATAGGACTGAGATCCGGATCAGCATCTATTATCGTCTTAAACATAGAGTAGAAGTTTTCCCACTCAGTGTAGGCTCCACTAAATTTTGGCAGCTCCAGCTGCGGCAAACGCGATCGATTAGCCATGACGAGTGTTGGATGAGCATTTGAACCACTTGTATTAAGCGTCGACGAAAGTTGTTGATCCGACCGATTTCCTAGTTCACGTTGAAGCAAGGCTTTAAACTTTAACAAGGTTGATTCAAACCGCGCAGGCAAATCACTAGATATGGACTCAAAGTTAGATTCTTCTAGGCTAGTATGGACTGAATCAAAGTTTGACTCTAACTTGGTTAGCGAATCCAAAAGCACACGTAAATCACACGAGTCCATGTGACTTAATTTGTCAATGTCCATATCGGCATATAACCTTTCAAGTCTATCGAAAAGCGCGTTTGTTTTGAGTTTTAAGAAAGTAACCTGAGATGCAGGCACTTGATCAACATTCGACTCTGAGTTATTCATTAGAGTTACAAAATGAATGCACAAGCTAATATACTCTCTAATGCACTTCGAGTTTAGCTGATCTAATATGCAGGTTCACTCTTTCACTGTAAATGCGTCTGTTTGTATGTGTGTGATCGACACAGCTATTTTCGGATTAGCGGGCCTTCTATGCAAACGCTGCACAAAGAAGCGCCAAAAACCGCGACGAAATACCGACGAACAAGAATATGATAAAGATAAGCACAACGCAAGCGCGACCGCAAGCTTATCTGAGCTTTTATATATGTCTGTATGTGTGTCTTCTATGATTGACACAGCTTTTTCGGCTTAGCGGGCCCTATATGCAGACGATGCACAGCAGGCGCCAAACGCGACGAACGAAACAGACGATTAAAGAGGAATAAGAAAAACTCGAGATAATGTACGCACAATGCCATGCACTATTATATACACAAATTAATATATAACTTGAGCATAAATGTTAATGTTTTACACGACGAGATTTGTTATTAATTTGAATGCACTATTTTGCACAAATTATAACGCTTTGCACTGTCGTGTACGACGAAGTTTATTGTTAATTTGAATGCACTATTTTGCACAAATGTTAATGTTTTACACTGTTTCGTCGTACAACGCGATGTGTTATTAATTTGAATGCACTATTTTGCACAAATGTTTATGATTCACACCGTTGTACTTCGACGAAGTTGAGTACTAACTTGATACACTAAACGAAACACCACGGAGTGTATAGAATCACGTCGGGGTCACCAAAATGTTGGAAGCTGCCGAGCTTTTTCGGCAACTCTGGCTCCAATCATTTACGAAGGCAAAATAATAAAACCACGATTTAATTTAGCTTATTATTTATTAGTTTAATGCCTAGTCCGCGATGATCGTGTAGGCAAAGTTAATACAGTTTACAATAGAGAGATGTAGGTGTTGCTCGCTTGAAGGTGAATTTCGAACTTAAAGAATAGAATATAAAGTGATAAGCAAGTGACCGAGCAGCATAAATTTACATATGTATGTGTGTTACAGTTTCTTTTTGTGCCTAACTGCACTATGAGCGAATGAGAATGTGATAAAGAGCAGATGGCTTAAGAGAAGCTTATTTAAGAGCAATTATTAGCTGCTGCGCCGAACAGACTCCAATACTCGACCCTCAGGGCTGACATTCATCTTCGTTCCGAACATAACTTCAAATGGTGACTTCTTTGTGGACGCATGTACGTGGGAGTTTATAGCTATCTGGACTTGTGGTACGAACTTGAACCATTTCGACGGCGCATCTGCAGATAGCTTAGCTAAAATGGACACAATAGAACGATTAACGCGCTCTACCTGACCATTGCCTCTGGCTACTCCGGTTGTCGACCATATATGTTCAACTTTATTCCCAGCAACGAAATCTGCAAACGCATTCGATGTGAAAGCGACGCCTCTGTCGCTAATGATTCGTCTGGGAAATCCAAACACGCTCGACCAATCGCTCAGCTTTCTGACAACTTCTTCCTGGCCTGTTGACTTGGTTGGGAACAGCCACACAAACTTTGAAAACGCATCTACAACCGCTAGGATGAACTTGTACTGCTTAGAAGTTGCATCCATCGGACCCAAATGATCAATATGCAGCGTATGGAGTGGTGTCTCGCCCTTGTCAATGCAGTGTAGCAAGCCTTCTCGCTTGCCTGTCTTCTTACTGTGAACAATACAAATAATGCAATTAGAAATATGTTTTCCAACTTTACCCTCCAAATGCGGTATCCAGAACTGTTGGCGAATATTGTGCATAGTTTTCTGTACAGCAAAATGACCCATGTTGTGTGCGTTCTGAATGATTTCATGCTCCATTGATTTTGGAACAACTAGCAGCTCGTTTCCATCCACTATCTTGTAGAGAAGACCTCCCTTCATCTTGAAATTCTCGTACGGCTTGATTTGAAGTATACTCGTAACGGCTTTGATGTGATCATCATTTTGCTGCGTCTGCTTCAGCCTTGCTGCGACCTCCGACGAGACCACACAGACATCTAACGAGTAACGGCTGAGGAAATCAACATGCTTCATCTTGTCTGCAGAACGATGCTCGATCTTAAAATTGAAATCCTGAAGGTATAGAATCCACTGTGCAACCTCCCTGGGCACATCCTGTTTGCTCGTAGTCTGTTTAAAGGCAATACAATCGGTCACCAGCTTAAACTCTCGTCCTAGCAAGTAATGCCCAAACTTCTTCATTGCCAGAAAAACAGCTTTTACTTCCAACACATAACTATGCTCCTGCGATTCAGCGTACGACGTTTTCTTACTCCAAAAATACACTGGATGGAGTCTTCCGTTAACATGTTGCAACACTACAGCTCCGTAGCCATCCTTTGAAGCGTCTGTATGCAGCTCTGTTGGCGTCTCACGGGAATACATGTGCAAAATAGGCTCGGCAACTAATACGTCCTTCAGCTTTTGTAACGACCACAACTCTTCTGGACCAAACTTGAAATCCACATCTTTCTTGAGCAAGTTTGTAAGTGGACGAGCAATTTGAGCATAATGCGGAATGAATTTACGAAAAAATCCTGTCAGACCCAAAAACGACTGCACAGCTTTGATATTCTTCGGTGTATTAAAGCGGCTGACTGCTATTGTTTTCTCTTTCCCTGGCCAAACTTTACCATTTTCAACTATATGCCCGAGAAAATCGATGCGCTCTTGGAAAAATTTACATTTCTTCCAGTTCATTTTTAAATCGTACTCGGCGGCCTTCTGTAGCACTACTCTTGTCTTCTGCAGGCACTCTTCTGCTGAGTTGGCGTAAACGATAATGTCATCCATGTACAGCTCCATTACGTCTTCATTGACCAACTGCTGGAATATGTGGTTAACGAATCGCATGAATGCCGCTGGCGAATTCTGGAAACCAAATGGTGCCTTGTTAAACTCAAACAGTCCCTCTCGAGTGATGAATGCTGTATACGCTTTGCTGTTTTCTTCGTCCGGCACATGGAAAAACCCATTCTTCAAATCCATTGTAGAAAACCATTTAGCAGCTTGCAGCTTTTCCAGGACATCTTCAATCAACGGCACGGGGAAACAGTCTTTTAGGACCATGCTGTTAAGCTTGCGATAATCTATGCAAACTCTTAGTGATTGATCCTTTTTCTTTACAACCACAACTCGGCTCGCAACATGAGAGACTGACTTGCGAACTATTCCTTGGTCTAGCCACTCCTCCACTTGTGACTTCACGGCTTCAGCTTCCTCAATAGAGAAAGATAGGCGACTTGGCGACTGGCGACTGGCGAAACGGCTTAATTATTCCATCAGGAATAATGCGAAGATTAATCGGACACTCCTTTTTTATAACCGGTGAATATATATATAATGGTGAACTGCTTGCGATTAACTGCTCGACACTCTTCTCGAACTGCAGCGGTACTGATGCACAGCTCGAACTATCAACTACATTGAAGACATCGTAGGGCAGCTCTGGTTCCTGTTTCTCGTTTTCCTCTTCTATGTCAGCAAATATGAATCCTTCTGGACCAACGGATAGGCGAAACCTTTTGATGAAATCGTAACCAGTGATTGCGTTATGGCTCATTGTGTTGTTCGCAACTACAAGGAATTTCTGCGTTGAGTTTATATCATCGATTTGTAATTCAGCCTGTATCTCGCCAATTGGCTGTGTAAACTTGTTGCCGAGACCACGTAGTTTGGAGATGCTCTGCAAAATATTTACATTTCCCAACTTTTTCAGAACGTTTTCCGTAATCATCGACACGTCAGAGCCTGTGTCGATCAAATATTCAACAACAAGGCCATTTATATTTGCTGATTTGATACGACTCTGGTCTACCACTACTTGCACACTGCTTGTTTTAGTTGGACAATTGTGAGAAGTATGTCCCTCGTTTTTGCAAGCGAAGCATTTTGTCGGCGAAGTACTATCCTTTTTTTTATGATCGTATGAACCACTATTAAAACACGACTCCTTCTTATGGCTCTTAAACTCCTTTCTCTGCTCCACTGGCCAGCGTGTATTTGAGTTTGTGCGTATTGTTCCATTTTCTCCTGCTCCATTTACCAACTGTAGTAGTTCGTACTCCTCTCTCAGCTCCTTAAATGTTTTACAACGGTACATGGCCACTTTATACTCATTTTTTATTTGCAGGCCGTTCACCTACACTTGCAAGCTTTTTCATTTGCAGTATGTACTTGTGAAACGACTCACCCTTATTCTTTTTCCTTTCGCTCAGCAGTTTGTGTATATCGGCACTGTTCTGTTTACACTCAAACTCGGCGAATAGTTTTTGTTTGAGCTCAGCAAAGTCACTCACGCATTCGGCTTCTAAGAACAGTCTGGCGGCGCCACACATTTTGCCTCTCGCTTGTACGTACATTTGCTTCTGTGTAAGTTCGTACGCTTCGGCATTGCGCTCAAAAATCTCGAACCATTTCGCCACTGGCACCGAACTGCCGTTAAAGTCGCTCACAACCTTCTCGAAGTTTTCGGCCGTTATTTTTACTTTGCTTTCGCGATTTTCGTCTACTTGTACTTTGAGCGTCAACAGCTGAATTATCTGCTGCAACTGTGCACAACTATCTGCACCAACTATGCTGTTATTTGTAGGCTCCATTATATTAATTTTACTCGGGGTGTCTGCTGTTGTCTCCACGTCACTGCACTCGTCTTCAGAATTAAAAAGTCGTTTTCCTTTTTTGCCCTTTTTTACCGTTGACCTTCGTTTTGTCATGTCTTTACAAAAATGCACTGTTCAACTCTTGTGGCACTGCTTTTTCTATTGTCAAATCACAACTAAACAACTTTACGACGTTTGATCTACAATAACAAGTTCAGTCAACTATACCACACTTTTCTGGTGCTTTTTATTTTCGCAACAATGTCAACTACGCACAATTTTCGCAACAATGTCAACTACGCACAACACAAAGTCAAAAACTAACTGTGCTGAACATTCCGATCTCAACGTTTTCTGCGCATTGTCTAGGCACGTATGTGTGTGTCTGCAACTTTTCCACTCAAATGCAAGTGCCGTTACTTTTATATTTCGACGCTTTATTACCACGATTTGTAATATATTCTTGCGCATTCAGGCACGGTTGAGCCCCCAAATGTAAGATTATATTATATATAGTCTATTGAATATTAAGTGATACCCGAAGGAAGAATTATAAAATATGTAATAATAATATGTGAACAACGAATTTCGACTATTTTCACGCAGGCAGCTTCACGACTCCGTGGCG
The DNA here is from genome assembly GCA_035045145.1 of Drosophila meridionalis. NCBI lineage: Eukaryota > Metazoa > Arthropoda > Insecta > Diptera > Drosophilidae > Drosophila > Drosophila meridionalis. Next base: position 151,744 of record JAWNPG010000036.1, read on the forward strand.
ACGACAACGACGGCTACAATTCGACTGTCATGGTGATCGCCCATCTTCAACTATCGTTAAGCCTATCGCTACGAATATCGTGTACCCCGTATCGATATCACTTCTGTTACGTTCCTTCACTAACCATACAACACATAGACTGGACATCGGTACAAAATTATTCAACACACAAAAACTTGAACATTAGGCCCGTCACAACTTCGTATTTGCTCGGCTCGGTTACTGTAGGTCCCAAAAAAAAAAAATAGCGCGCAGCAGAATCATTCTGCTTCAAGACATCGGCCGAACAACAGCGGACGAAAATTGAAATTTGCTGTCATGCGATTCCATTTCTTTGCTGCTGAGTGAAGAGTATGCCGAATTCTTGAAAGCGTTTGCCATACTCATGCAAAATGTTCGCTTTTTCATGCTTTTTTGTTACGCAGGGTATGAAAGCGTTGGTGCGCTTAACAATATGATTTCACGACAAGCATGCACACATTCTTACAGTCCCTTACTACATATGTGTGTATTCATGTGCTTATATGTGAAACTTGCTGCCTGTAGAATTTACGGTTGCTAGATCTTGTGGCCTGAGTATGGGATGGCTGAGGAAGTTTTGTCTGTGTGCATGTGTGTGCATAATATGTTCGCACAAGCAGCAGCTCCCGAAAATTGTAAAATTTGTTCTTCAAGAGCTCGCATTTCTTCCCTACTGAGCAGGTATACCACATTGATGAATGGGTTTACCGTGGCTCATGCAAAATGTTGAGACTTTTACTATTATTTGTATGAAGGGTATGAAAGCGTTGGTGCGCTTAACGAATTTGTTTTTGTAGTCGCTCTTGCTGCCTGTGGAACATTTGTATGCGAATATGTGTGTTCATAGTACATGAGCATTGGCGTGCGCCTACTTGTCGGTGGACGATAAAGATAAGTTAAGATAAATTAAGCAATTGATTGGAAAACTACTCAAAATCTTTTACAAAAGAAAGAGCTATCGTTAGAGAAAAGTTGAGTGAGCTATTAAAATGTAATATCATTCGATCCAGTTGTACTCCCTTTCAAAAAGAACAAGAAAACTCTAGTCGGAGGTGCCCGACTAGGAGATACCCTGAGCCCCGTCCGATTTGCATTGTTTAATACGCTATATAGCTTGCATATAATATTAAATTTTCCAAAATTAAATTATATTTTGAAATCTTAATCAACTAGAATGTATATAAATCAAAAATAAATAAATAATTAAATAAATAATCAAATCAACAAAAAAAGAAGAAGAAAAACAAACATCACCGCACCTGGACTCGAACCTGCATTTATTTACTACATATGTAATGTTAAAGCGCATTATCTCAACTAGCACAACCACTTCATATTTATAAATTAAAAAAAAAAATTAAAAAGTTATGCTGTTGTCACTGAGTTTCGAACCCGGGACCTTTCGTTTATGCGCTTTACGCCTACCCACTACGCCACACCAGTATTGAGTTGCTTATTAGCAAAATGCAAAGTAGTACTACAAGGCGATATGTGACAAATACAAAACTAAAGAAACTAAAGAAGTAGATCTCGCAATTGTAATTCTTAGAATACGCTGAAATGCGCGCATATGAACGCATGAGTATGTGTACATACAAAAACGGTGGTCTGTTTGAATGTATGCGTGTAAAGGGCGATGTATGACAAATACAAATACAATTTAAACACAGATTTGGTTGAAGAATATGCTAGAATTGAATTTCTTTGTGCACATGCATAAGCAGACGCGCTTGCTCGTTTCAATGTGTGTATGTGAGAATATATGTAAATGTTTTTTGCTGCGCGTCGCTGCTTGCCACGTGCAGCTAAACGTTTTGTTTAATAAATCGCGACTGACTTAACGGAATTTGATGAAACTTTCAGCATATGATTTTATTGAATTTAAATAATTTTATAAAAATGCTAATTTATTCACATGGTTACTCTCCGTGATTGGTGAAGGGTTGTGGGAGAGGGGGGGGGGGTTAATTAGTAAAACGGACCGGTATCCAAAAAATTAAAAAAATAGAAATTGCATAAAATTCAGATTAATCTATATGCAAAATTTGAGGGGTCTAGCTCTAAAGGTGTGGGAGATTTAATTTTATACCCTGTTTTCGATAAGGTTTAAAATCGTTAACAAAACAACAAATATATATCGTTTTTTGGTAACAAACTTGACCTGCGCGTGCTATCCACGGATCCAACAAAAAAAAATCAAGTCTCTAGCTTGTCTAGATGCTTCAATCGACGCGTTCAAACATACGGACAGACGGACGGACAGACAGACGGACAGGGCTAAATCGACTCAGCTCGTCGCCCTGATCAAGAATATATATACTTTGTGGGGTCTGACACGCCTCCTTCTGCCTGTTACATACATTTAACAAAACCATTATACCCTGATTTTCCATTTTCAATGGGCTCACGGTATAATAAATAAACTGAAAATGAAAATAACACAAATATATATGTATACAAGAATTTAAAACAAAAAAGAAAATGGTAGATGAAAATATTGATGTATTATATATTTATATTTATTTATTTATTTTTTTATTTAAAAAGAAGTAAAAAAAACTGTTTATTATTCTTTATTATTTTTATTTGCTCTTAGAGTGTACTTGCTGGAGCAATGACGTCACAAAAGTGAACGTTACAGTGTCGGTTTGAGTGTCGGAACAATTATCGATAGTTTGTGACGGTGGGTTCTATTTTCATGAACAAAACGGTATATGATGCTTTGAACTGTAGAATCACTCAGTCCAACCATATCAACAATTTTTCTACGGGAATGGCCATTTTTATAGTGTTTCAGAACAAGTTCCTGCTGTTCAATGGGTGTACGTGGTCCCATTTTGCAAAATCAGTGTATAAAGCATAGAACAAGAATCTACCGTTGCATTGCAAAATAACGGGTCTTTCATCAGCTTCAAAGTTTGTGGTTGAAATAAGCTGTGGAACTATCTGGGTCTCATTTTTTAGTTTTTAAACAATATTAAATAAGGAAAAAATATTTAAACAAGTAAGAGTGCTCTAGTCGAGACTGCTCGACTAGGGGATACCCTGATCCCTGTGAAGAGCCAAATATGAAATCATTCTACGATTGTTTTATGCATACATACAAACAACACATACACACACACATATGCCCGCACGCATAAGCGCGCGCTCTGCCAACTGCGCAGTTGCCGCAGCGACTGCGCTTGGGCTGCAATGTGAACATTACTATGGGAACTTTATTGTTTAATAACTTTTATTGGCGACGGACTAACTGCATCAAACTTTTACAACTTATTTATGACACTCATATGTGTGTATGTGCAAAAGCACAAGTTTCTAGTATATAGTGCCACTATAGTTTTCCCACTCAGTATAGATTCCACTAAATTTTGGCAGGTCCAGCTGCGGCAAACGCGATCGATTAGCCATAACGAGTGTTGGATGAGCATTTGAACCACTTGTATTAAGCGTCGATGAAAGTTGTTGATCCGACCGATTTCCTAGTTCACGTTGAAACAAGGCTTTAAACTTTAACAGAGTTGATTCAAACCGCAGGTAAATCACTAGATATGGACTCAAAATTTGAAACTTCTAGGCTAGTATGGACTGAATCAAAATTTGCCTCTAACTTGGTTAGAGAATCCAAAAGCACACGTAAATCACACGAATCCATGTGGCTTAATTTGTCAATGTCCATATCGGAATATAACCTTTCAAGTCTATCGAAAAGTGCGTTTGTTTTGAGTCTTAAGAAAGTAACCTGAGATGCAGGCATCACCATTCGACTCTGAGTTATTCATTAGAGCTTTTCTTTACTCGCGAAAAAACACGTATAGTTACAAAATTAATGAACAAGCTAATATACCCTTTAATGCACTTCGAGTTTAGCTGGTCTTATATGCAGGTTCTCTCTTCACTGTGGGTGCGTATGTTTATATGTGTGTGATCGATACAGCTATTTTCGGATTAGCGGGCCTTCTATGCAAACGCTGCACAAAAGGGGCCAAACGCGACGAACAACCGACGAAAAAAGGAGATGATAAAGATAAGCACAACACAAGCGCGACCGCAAGCTTATCTGAGCTTTTATATATGTCTGTATGTGTGTCTTCTATGATTGACACAGCTTTTGCGGATTAGCCGGCGACGAACGAAAAACAGACGATTAACGAGGAATAAAAAAAATCTCAACATAATGCACGCACAATTCCATACACTATTGTATGCACAATGAAATAACTAGCTTGAGCATAAATGTTATTGTTTTACACTCTTGTGGACGACGAGATTTGTTATTAATTTGAATGCAACTATTTTGCACAAATTTTAATGTTTTGCACTGTCGTTAGTATAGTATGTTGGAAGCTGCCGAACTTTTTCGACAACTCTGGCTCCAATCATTTACGAAGGCAAATAATAAAACCACGATTTCATTTAGCTTATTATTTATCAATTTAATGCCGAGTCCGAAATGGTCGTGTAGGCAAAGTTAATACAGTTACAATAAAGATAGGTGTTGCTCGCTTGAAGGTGATTTTCCAACTTAAAGAATAGAGTACAAAATGATAAGCAAGCGACAGAGCAGCAGAAATTTACATATGTATGTGTGTTACAGTTTCCTTTTATGCCTAACTGCACTATGAGCGAATGAGAATACGATAAAGAGCAGATGGCTTAAGAGAAGCATATTTAAGAGAAATTATTAGCTGCTGCGCCGAACAGTGACATTTTAATACTGATAATGTCAAGTCAAGTGACCTTTGCTGAGCCCTTTTCAAGTGGCCGTTGCTGAGTACGCGGATCGGTATCCAGTGACACCTCCGGATTCCTTCACTTGAGTGTGTCAGCATAACTGCAACTATATATGTAACAATAACTGGCCGCGTGGGGAAGTAGCGGGAGTGCGGCTGGGTGGTGAGAGTGGGGCTGAGTGGCGTGAGTGCGGCTAAGTGGCATGTGAAGCTATATGTAGAAGCAGAGGCATCCAGTCGTGGGTAGGGGAGAAGAGGGGGTGACACTCACTGGTGTTAACTCCGCCCCCCTTAAGTATCTGCGTACCGCATATCGGGTAATTTTTCGGGCGACCTACGTGGCGTTCCTTTTTAAAATAACGATGTTCGAGTACTGCTATTGCGACTGTGGCGACTTCTGCAGTAATGGTGGTTGTCAGTGTTCTTCGCATTGTCTGTAGTAGGTACAGATTGCGTGTGGTGAGGCTGTGGACGAGTTCCAAGTTAAGGTTGTACTGAAGGCATAGCTATTAGGTGCGCGTGTGAATGGCTGCGGAACGTCCTGTTGACCATTGTTCCCGATTTATTTGAGAACTGCTCTAGAAAAGTTCAGTCGAGGTTGTAGATTTGGCCTTTAACAGTGATAGTTCCATTATAATTGGTGAGGAATAAGGTCCCATCCTCGAATAACTCGACAACTCGTCGGTTAGATGCCACATAGTGACACTCGGCGTTGCCTCCCTTCAGTATCGTCGGGATGCAGTCTGCTTCATTTATCGGGCTAGGTGTTTTTCGTCAGGCAGTTCTTCATGAGGACGAAGGTTTCGTCTGGAGCCACCATCAGTAGCCCATGGTTGAAGTCTATTTGATTACCCGAAGAGATCGATGGGCGGATGACCATCATCGAATACTCCTTTGCAACAGCTTTGGGTAACGCCAAAAGAGGAGTGTAGTGCCGTTTGTTACAATTATCGGGTTTGCAAACTCGGTTGCTTCCACGGCGCTCTGATAGGGCAGCGAGTCCATTACTTTGAGGAGCACCCGTATTTCTGTTATTAGAAGAATTCCCTAATGTAAGGTTGTCGTAGAATTTCTTTGTGTAAGGTTACCGTGGCGGCCTGGGCGTTGTTGCCAATAGTATTGAGCCTTTCTATTAAAGCGTTGTTCAATTTGGTACAAGGTCAATATCTGGTTTTGGCTCGCGTCTAGTTCCCGCGCTTCAGTTCGTGTTCATTCGATTGCTGCATCGATTTTCTCCAACTTCACCAAGTGGATTAAGTTGAGATATCCATCCACTCTCCAACCACTGCCTTGTCTTAATGTTACCACCGGCCCATTGTATTTAAAGATGTGAAAGACCCGTGCCGACGTCAGCCATAGCAAGGAAAATAATGTAGTGCTAATGATGGGAGATGTGTTAGTAATATAATTCTTGTTCTTAATATTAACAATTATCACTTAAGTTTATATGAGAATGGTAAGCAAACATATTTTGACTTAATAAGTCGTATTTTAATTTTTAGTAATGTGATGATGATGGGTCGGATACACGAAGTCATCCGCTTGGATGCTTTGTCATGTGAGACAATGGTAACGAAAAAACAAAATATGGTCAAAATTAATATTAATTAATATTAATATACAAATAATAAAATTTGGATTAATTAATTTGGATACAAAGCAGACAAGTGTTTATCTGCCCTAGCTGTGTCAACCCTTCCCCAGTCTGGTTCGATTCATTTTCCTGTGAGGACTTTTTGGCCAGACGCGTTCATCTCATTGTATCCTCCTTCTTCCAGAATCTCATCGCTGCTGACTGACCACGATGAATGGCTTGGGGCCTCTAACCTCTGCGATTGTCCTCATTGGTTGGACTCCATCTTCAAGGTCGTATGGTTGCACATCTTCGAGTGAACGGTGGAGTAGTATTATGGCTAACGTATCCTTGCTGTGGTATCGTGTTGCTGTAGTTGATAGCGTTCAAAAGAGAGCGCGAGGGACATGACGTTGGACCCACTGAGCGTGGGTTCCCTGAATAGCGTTCCTGGACATAAACGTGGCGCCCGCCCTCATACACACATTGTAACTCATTGCACAATGAGTATGCTTCAGGAAGGTTTTTGACCTGTGCAGCATGAGGAATATGGGCAAGTCGCCATTCGAGCTACCTGCTATCTTCCTACAGATGTCCATGAGGGCAGATGCCACCTCCGTTGAGTAGGAGCAGCTTCCCCATTATCAGAGAAAAGTGACTGTTAACCCTATTGAAAAAGACGTTAACACTGGTCGTTCCCTGAAACATTTACCCTAGATGGAGCACTAACGTACTCAAATCCCATTTATCGGCGTAATGCAGGGCCAAGACACGTATCAATTCGGTCCATTCGTCATCTGACACGCTATAGGAAGTCAAAGATACGTCCGCGGGACCCCTTATCTTCTGCCTGATGTACGTTATTATTGCCCTATACTGGGGCTTGTCTCTTAGCAGTTCATAGTCGGTCAGGATGTTTTCAATCCTGTTGGGCCATGATTCAAACTTGGAGGCATTTCCCTCAAAGGCCTGCAAGTCCTTCACACAATCGGGTATTTTTTTTGCATTCGGCCAAATCGAAAATCGCACGGGGACGAGCTAAGGGTCTTGGTTCTTCTATCATTGGGTTACGAGATTCTCGCTCCCTAGCAAGATCGTTTTCTAGAAATTTTTTTTTGTTAAGAGCCTGCCTTAATTCTTCTTCCTGGGCGATATTTTGGTTTGTTAGCAATGGCAAAGTTGCCTTGAACCTCATCGTGGACTCTTTCATTAAAGACAATTCTTGGTCAGACACGGATATTTCTTTTAAATTGACAACAACAAATGAGTTCGCAGCTAATAAGAAATACAGGTGGGTGTGTAACGAGAGCAAAAAGGGAATAAAATTAGGAAATAAAGTTGGAATGCTTGCTAAAAGGCTCTTTTTTTTACGCCAAGGGAGTCTCACTTACCCAAGTTTAATTGGTTTTATGTGGCTTTGTGTGTTGATGGTGTAAATAAGTGCAGTAGTGTTGCTTTTTCCTTTATAATGTGCCGGAGATACAAATTTTAATTTTTTATACTCGTTTCCCAAAGGGAAAAAGAGTATATTGGTTTTGTGAAATGTCCGTCTGTCTGTCTGTCCGTCTGTCCGTCTGTCCGTCTGTCCGTATGAATGCAATATTTTTCTACGCTATTGAAGCTAGAGACTTGAAATTTGGAACATATACTCGTGTATACCCTCGAATTATAAAGTGTCAAGATTTTCCGGATACGCCCACTAGGGGCGTGGCAAATCGGAAAATGGTTGCGCCCATAGTTAATAGAAATCATAGAAATCATATTAGTTGAAGAGCTAGAGAGTTGAAATTTGGAATGTATACTTGCGTTGACCACCCAAGTTCAAAAAGATATGGCGGATATATCTACGCCCATTGGGGGCGTGGCAAATCGGGAAAACTGTAACCTCTACAGTTTTAAAGCTAGAATGCTGAAATTTGGCACGTATCTTAACGCTTCGATTCTATAAAGATTGATAACAAAATTTTATGTCCACGTCCACTATGGGCGTGGCAAATCGGATCTGAATATAGAGTGATTTTACAAATTCAGCTATATTTTGAGCACTATTGATGCTAGAGACTTGAAATTTGATATATATACTCGGATAAGCAAGCCAAGATCAAAAAGATATGGCGGACATACCTACGCCTTCAGGGGGCGTGCAAATCGGAAAAAGCTTATAGCTCCTACAGTTTTAGAGCTAGACGATTCCAAATTGGATGTTTGTGTTACTGGGGGCCCCCTCTATTGATTCCCCAAAAATAAATCTTACGCCCCTCTGGGGGCGTGGTATATGGAAAAAATACCCTGTAACTTTCACATTTTTGGAGTGTAAGCATCCAAACTTTGCAGTTACGCTACCCTAGACTCCTTCTAGGAACTTGCCAAATATGATATGTCTACGCCTACTGGGGGCGTGGCAAATTGGCAACAAAATTTGTAACGCCCAGCTGCAAAATTCATATGCCTGTGCCACCTATATAAATAAGCTTAATAAGAATTGCTAAGACGACAAACGGCATTTCTGAGAAATATATGTAATTCGATTTAATGTTGAAGTTCTGCAAATAATTTATCTGCTAAAATTATCATTTTTCGTATAGCCTAGGTCAGTTATGTTATTTTCTTTTTGTGTGTGTGACCCTGACAAAAAATGTAAATATCAAATACCGATATTTGTGTAATCGACTTAGTCCGAACAAAATTATTTACACACAAAAAAATTGACGATAGGTCCCATCAGGTATGTATGTATGTAGGCACGAACAGCTGCGCAACTATTTTCATGCCGTCGCCGCCGCGTCTCGAACGCGGACCCTTTTGCTTACACGCTTTTCATCTACCTGCTGCGCCACATCAGTTTTGCATTGTCTGTTGGCAAATCCGAAATTACTTCACTACAAGGGCGACTTTTGACAAATACAAAACTATAGAAGCTGCTGTTAATGCAAACATAATATAAACATAAATCAATTGCAATTGTGATTCTTAGAAAATGCTAAAATGCGCGCATATGAACGTATGTATTTATTTATATGTGTACATACAAAAACGGTGGTCGGTTGAATGTATGCGTATAAAGGGCGATATTTGACAATTACAAAACTAAAGAAGCGGCTGAAAATGCAAGCACAACTCAATAACAATTTTGGTTGAAGAATATGCTAGAATGAATGGCGCTGAATTTATTTGTGACCATGCATAAGCAAACGCGCTTGCACGTTTCAATGTATGTACATATGTGTAAATGTAAATATATTTTGCTGTCGCTGCCTAACGCGTGCGTGTCATAATTGGCCAAACGTTTTGTTTAATAGATTGCGACTGACTTAACGGAACTTGATGAAACTTTCAGCATATGATTCTATTGAATTTTTTACATTTTATAAAAATGCTAATTCATTCACATAGTTATATTTGCAAAAATTGAAATTGCATAAAATTCACATGAATCTACATAAATGCAAAATTTGAGATAAATTATTGAATTTAAAATACCAGATGCCCCTGTGGGAAACGAGTATCACGCCTTAGGTCTCGCCCTAAGGCAACGTTCTTACTTGTTTAAATTTAAATTTGTGATTAAAAAAAAAAATTTTTTTTATCGTTAGGTTCGAGATGGGTGCTTTCACGTATTGGGCATTGAGATGTGGGCAGCATGTATAGTTTTTTTTATTTTTTTATTATTTATTTTTATTTATTTTTTTCACTACAATTTTTTGCACCTCGCGGTCCTTAAGTAAAGATGACTCCAGGAAACGTTGGGTAGCCGAAGGCAACATTTTTAAATTTGTGTGATCGTCAAGGCATTCGGAACGGAATATATCGCTCTGCCACACATTTTGCTGTACACATACCGTACTTGCACTGACTCTAATTCGCACTTTTTATAAGAAGTGCCACTTACAGGTCGAAGTATGCCACAGTGGTTATCTCTTAAAACTATGCCGGATCACTTTCTATCACAAAGCTTATCATCAGTTTACCAGTCGGACGGCGGGGAATGAAACCTCTGACATGAAATGTCCACCAATATTTTTTAGCCACTAACCTTTGCTGCACGATTCACTTAGAAGAACACCGTACGACGAGGAGTCGAACCCCGACATCACACAACACAAGTGCACTGCCCACCAAAATTTTTTTGATTCAGTTAATCATAATATCTTAATTTGCAAACTTGATCATTTAGGATTTCACCCTAAAATTGTGTCTTGGATTTCATCCTATTTGATAAGCAGGACTCAAAGGGTATTGTTGCGGACATCAATTTCGAAGCTTATCTCTGTTTCATCAGGCGTACCTCAGGGCAGCCATTTAGGATCGCTGCTTTTTACTCTCTTTATCAATGATCTTCCTAGCTGTATTGTTCACTCCAAAATTTTTATGTATGCAGATGATGTTAAGCTCTGCCTTTCATACTCCAACTTACTTGACCATCTTCTCCTATAAGATGATCTTAATTCCTTTCAGCGTTGGTGTGTGACTAATCAGTTGCATTTAAGTTGCTCTAAGTGTATGACAATGACCTTCAGTCGTACCATCCCACATATTGTTAATTACACTATTAACAATATTTCCTTGCAACGAATTTTGACTGTCAAAGATCTTGGTGTTATTTTTAACACAAAATTTTCTTTCAATCTTCATGTCTCTACTATCGTAAATGAAGCTAAAGGTGCTCTTGGTTTTATTAAACGCTGGTCAAAGGAGTTTAAAGATCCCTTTATCACAAAACTATTATATACTTCGCTGGTTCGACCTGTTTTAGAATATTGTTCAATTATTTGGTCTCCACAGCATAAACTGTATCAGGATTGTATCGAATCGGTCCAGAAACAGTTTCTTATTTTTGCGTTGCGTGATTTAAACTGGGATCGTAATCTTCGCTTACCATCTTACCAGAGTAGGCTTCTTCTTATTAATTTTCCTTCATTAATCAATCGTAGAACAATTCTGAGAATTGTCTTCCTACATAATTCGATTATTGGTAAAACTGATTCGCCATGTCTGTTAGTTCAGCTTAATTTTTCTGTTCCCTCATAAACATAACATAAATTATCAATAATACCACCAACTCGGTGGGGGTACTTTATTTGCCAGTCCGGCCAGCTATGCCCCAATTCACAGCCATTTTAGTCAGTGATATTATAGAAGCTATACAAGATAGAGAGTATTTGTGGGAAACTTACAAATTAAATTAATTATAGTCTTAGATATAAGTACAAAATTTAAGATTTAAGATTACAGGCTACCACGAAGATGACCTGCAAGCAATGATTTTATTAAGGGAAGAGAGAGTTCAGAGGAGAACACATGATAATATTTATTATAATTACTACATAACACGTGAAACGCGCTATGCAAAGAATAATCCGATGTGCATAAAGGTAAATACAACCGACGAAAGTGTCTGCTTGTTCTGGATGGAACAGAAAAATTAAGCTGAACTAACAGACATGGCGAATCAATTTTACCAATAATCAAATTATGTAGGAAAACAATCCCCAGAATTGTTCTACGATTGATTAATGAGGGAAGATTAATAAGAAGAAGCCTACTCTGGTAAGATGGTAAACGAAGATTACGATCCCAGTTTAAATCACGCAACGCAAAAATAAGAAACTGTTTCTGGACCGATTCGATACGATCCTGATACAGTTTATGCTGTAGAGACCAAATAATTGAACAATATTCTAAAATAGGTCGAACCAGCGAAGTATATAATAGTTTTGTGATAAAGGGATCTTTAAACTCCTTTGACCAGCGTTTAATAAAACCAAGAGCACCTTTAGCTTCATTTACGATAGTAGAGACATGAAGATTGAAAGAAAATTTTGTGTCAAAAATAACACCCAGATCTTTGACAGACAAAATTCATTGCAAGGAAATGTTGTTAATAGTATATATGTACACATACAAACATACATACATACATATACGCAAAATAATTTGCGTCGCAATTCCACGGCGAGCAGTGGACAGTTTTGTGTGTACAGATAATGCGTACATATATACATAATATATACATATGTATATATGTGAGTGCATGCTGTATATTAGAAGCGCAGATACACATATACATAGCTAGATCAGTGGCGCCGCAGTTCTTGGAAAAGAAATAACATGGAAAAAGTGAAGCGCAATATCAAGCCGTTTGACGTAGAAAAATATTCTATTTGGAAATTTAGAATAAGTTTTTTTGTTATTGGAACAAGGTTTACTTAGTGTTGTGGATAGTGATGCTCCTCAAGAGCACAGTGAAAGAATTTTAAGAAAGGACAGTAGGGCAAAAACAATTATAATAGAATACCTAAGTGATGCATTTTAGGCTCTGCGGCAACTGAAAATTCTGCTAAGAATATTTTTTCCGATCTCGACGCTATTTATAAGCGTAAACGCGTAGCTTCGCAATTGTCTGTCCGAAAGCAATTATTGTCTTTAACCCTTTATATGGCACCTTGTCGGATTTTGATGTAGTTTATTTCATTAGATAGAAAAAAAAAATAAAAAATACAACTTCTTTCTTTTTTTTGAAATTTTTTTTTTTTAGACATTTATTTAAGGATAATAGGATTTTTGCATATATGCAACAGATAGGCTTGTGGAGAAAATAATTGAAATATTTCATAGTATATTGAAAGAAGTAAAACTTGATAGCACATGCATTTCAAACATATTTACCTTTGTTTTTCTTAAGTTTTTCGTAAAGAAATATCTAAATTATTAAAAAAATGTTGCAACACAATTTTTTCAGCACACATGGGCTTTTCACAAAATTGGCGGGAAAGTGAACATATGTTTTTCAAAACATCTAGAAGTGCACCCAAAGTAAATTATATATAAAATGTGTATGTTTCAGATGTACAGCAAATAGCCACATTCGATTTTTTTCGATTTGCATTGCGAAAAAATACCTTTTAAACGGTATGTTGCAGATATGCAACACGGCCATATAAAGGGTTAAAACTAACAAGTAAGAACGTTGCCTTAGGGCGAGACCTAAGGCGTGATACTCGTTTCCCACAGGGGCATCTGGTATTTTAAATTCAATAATTTATCTCAAATTTTGCATTTATGTAGATTCATGTGAATTTTATGCAATTTCAATTTTTGCAAATATAACTATGTGAATGAATTAGCATTTTTATAAAATGTAAAAAATTCAATAGAATCATATGCTGAAAGTTTCATCAAGTTCCGTTAAGTCAGTCGCAATCTATTAAACAAAACGTTTGGCCAATTATGACACGCACGCGTTAGGCAGCGACAGCAAAATATATTTACATTTACACATATGTACATACATTGAAACGTGCAAGCGCGTTTGCTTATGCATGGTCACAAATAAATTCAGCGCCATTCATTCTAGCATATTCTTCAACCAAAATTGTTATTGAGTTGTGCTTGCATTTTCAGCCGCTTCTTTAGTTTTGTATTTGTCAAATATCGCCCTTTATACGCATACATTCAACCGACCACCGTTTTTGTATGTACACATATAAATAAATACATACGTTCATATGCGCGCATTTTAGCATTTTCTAAGAATCACAATTGCAATTGATTTATGTTTATATTATGTTTGCATTAACAGCAGCTTCTATAGTTTTGTATTTGTTAAAAGTCGCCCTTGTAGTGAAGTAGTTTCGGATTTGCCAACAGACAATGCAAAACTGATGTGGCGCAGCAGGTAGATGAAAAGCGTGTAAGCAAAAGGGTCCGCGTTCGAGACGCGGCGGCGACGGCATGAAAATAGTTGCGCAGCTGTTCGTGCCTACATACATACATACCTGATGGGACCTATCGTCAATTTTTTTGTGTGTAAATAATTTTGTTCGGACTAAGTCGATTACACAAATATCGGTATTTGATATTTACATTTTTTGTCAGGGTCACACACACAAAAAGAAAATAACATAACTGACCTAGGCTATACGAAAAATGATAATTTTAGCAGATAAATTATTTGCAGAACCTCAACATTAAATCGAATTACATATATTTCTCAGAAATGCCGTTTGTCGTCTTAGCAATTCTTATTAAGCTTATTTATATAGGTGGCACAGGCATATGAATTTTGCAGCTGGGCGTTACAAATTTTGTTGCCAATTTGCCACGCCCCCAGTAGGCGTAGACATATCATATTTGGCAAGTTCCTAGAAGGAGTCTAGGGTAACGTAACTGCAAAGTTTGGATGCTTACACTCCAAAAATGTGAAAGTTACAGGGTATTTTTTCCATATACCACGCCCCCAAAGGGGCGTAAGATTTATTTTTGGGGAATCAATAGAGGGGGCCCCCAGTAACACAAACATCCAATTTGGAATCGTCTAGCTCTAAAACTGTAGGAGCTATAAGCTTTTTCCGATTTGCCACGCCCCCTGAAGGCGTAGGTATGTCCGCCATATCTTTTTGATCTTGGCTTGCTTATCCGAGTATATATATCAAATTTCAAGTCTCTAGCATCAATAGTGCTCAAAATATAGCTGAATTTGTAAAATCACTCTATATTCAGATCCGATTTGCCACGCCCCCAGTGGGCGTGGACATAAAATTTTTTTATCAATCTTTATAGAATCGAAGCGTTAAGATACGTGCCAAATTTCAGCATTCTAGCTTTAAAACTGTAGAAGTTACAGTTTTCCCGATTTGCCACGCCCCCAATGGGCGTAGATATATCCGCCATATATTTTTGAACTTGGGTGGTCAACGCAAGTATACATTCCAAATTTCAACTCTCTAGCTCTTCAACTAATATGATTTCTATGATTTCTATTAACTATGGGCGCAACCATTTTCCGATTTGCCACGCCCCTAGTGGGCGTATCCGGAAAATCTTGACACTTTATAATTCGAGGGTATACACGAGTATATGTTCCAAATTTCAAGTCTCTAGCTTCAATAGCGTAGAAAAATATTGCATTCATACGGACAGACGGACAGACGGACAGACAGACAGACGGACATTTCACAAAACCAATATACTCTTTTTCCCTTTGGGAAACGAGTATAAAAAGTGGCACACCTCTGATTAACCATTTCAATATTTTTGACGATTTAGTCACCGAATTAATTGCATCGGGTGCAAAGGTTGTGGAGGTGGACAAAGTGAGTCATTTATTGTTGACCTTGTCGCCTTGCTATGATGGAGTCATTACCGCTATTGAAACGTTGTCCGAAGTAAATATAACTTTGTCCATTGTAAAAAATCGGTTTTTTGATCATGAAATTATATTGAGAAATAATACGAAAGACACAAGTACCATAGTTTTACAGGCTATAAGTAATAGAGTTTTTCCTAAATATAAACGAAATATAATTTCAAATATAAACCGTAAAACAGTTCCTTCAAACAAATTTAAATCAAATTCAAATATGAATTGCTATTTTTGTGGAAAAAATGGGCGTTTTCAGAAAGATTGCTTTAAACTTAAAAAGCGAAGGCCAAGCAATAATAAGGAAAACGAAAAGCAGGTACAAGTATCATCGGTTGTACCACAGCAAGGAATCGCCTTCATGATAAGACGATCTGCCATAAGTGGCGGTGTGTCATTTATTTTGGACTCAGGAGCGTCTGATCACATCATAAACAACAGGAGTCATTATGCTGAACATATTGAAGTGGAATCCCCTATTGGTATTGCAGTGGCAAAGTGTGGTGAATATGTATATGTCACATTAAAAGGCATAGTTAAGCTACGCAGCAGTAGCCAAGTCGATGTCACCCTGGAGGATGTTTTGTTTTGTAAAGAAATTCCTCATAACTTGCTCTCTGTGAAGCGAATACAAGATTCTGGAGTAACAGTCGAGTTTCATCCAGGAGGTGTGAAGGCCACAAAAGATGGGAAGATTCTGAAAGGTGTTTGTGAGTATAACGTTCCCATTAGTAACTTTGAGCTATGCCATAGAGCATATGCAATGCATAAAGGTAATACATTTAAGTAAAGGTAAATTATTAGAAATCAAGAGACATAACATGTTTGAAGATAGTCATCTCTTGAAAAATGTGCAAATTAATAATGAAATTTGTGAAGCATGTGTAAATGGGAAGCAGAGCTGTTAATTTTTCCATTTGAATGGAAATGCAAAATGGGTTTTCCCATCAATGTAGACCTTGACCTCATTGATAATCTCAGTGATAGTGGGAATCATAAAGGTCATGATGATATCCGTAATGAGAGTAAGGATTGTGAAAATTCAGATTTGCTGAATGCAGACCTCATTGAAGTCCTTAATGAAGATAAGGAGCATAAAGGTCATGATAATATCCTTAATGAGAGTCAGCATTGTGAAAATTCACATTTGCTGAATGTGGACCTCATTGCCATTCCTAATAAGGAACATAAAGACCAGAAGGGCATCCGTAATGAGAGTACAGATGATAATGCTGATATATGTGTATCAGATGATCAGTCTAGAAATTCCCTTAAAGCACCATGTGTTGGTATGGAATCCATTGGTAAGCAATGTGATGTTAGACGAAGTGAAAGGTTAATAAACAAACCAGCGACGTCATACAAACTTTTAAACAGCTGTTTAATAAATGCGCAGAATTTTCCCAATAATGTTCTCAAGTCGTTTGATGAAATCACGATAAGGCAAACTGGCAGAAAGCTATAAAAGAAGAGCTGGAGTCTCATAAGTTTTTGTCAGTCAACTTATATTAAAAACGTTTTAGAGAGATTTAATATGCATGAGTCCAAGCCAGTTAGTACCCCACTTGCAAATAAACTTAATAATAAAGCATTGAACTCAGAAGAGGAATGCGATACTCCTTGTCGAAATTTGATTGCTTGCCGTATGTATATAATGTTATGTACGCGCCCTGATTTATTTACATCAGTGAGCATTTTGAGCAGATATAACAGCAAAAATAACAAAGAACTATGGCAATGCCTGGAAAGAGTTCTAAGGTACCTGAAAGGTACGATTGATTTCAAAATAATATAATATAATAATGTTAAGAGTTCAAACTTTGAGAATGTTATTGTTGGATATGCTGACTCGGATTGGGCAGGTTGTGAAAGTGACTGGAGAAGTACGACTGGGTACATATTTAAAATGTTTGACTTAAATCTGATTTGCTGGAATTGTAGGAAACAAAATTCAGTAGCGGCTTCTTCTAGAGAATACATGGCTTTATTTAAAGCAGTCAGGGAAGCTTTATGGCTTAAGTCATTAATGCAAGAATAACGTTTAAAATAAGCAAGCCAATTAAAAGTTATAAAGACAACCAAGGTTGTATTAACATTGCGCATAACCCAACATTCCACAAACGAACGAAACACATTAATATTAAATATCATTTTTCACAAGAACAAATTGCAAATAAACTAATTATTTTTGAGTTTATTTCTACAGATGGTCAGCTGGCGGATATGATGTCGAAGCCTCTACCAGCAATGAGATTCCTAAGTCTGCGTGATCAGATGTGTCTGACTGAAGATTAACAAAATGCTCTATGAAGCTACATTTGAAGAAAAATATTTGAATATTTAATTTTTCCTTTAATTGTTCCTTTTGTATGAAACCCATTATTTTTGTTTCTTAAATTCATATTGAATGTTAAATTTTTGTTATCTTATTTTATAATTGTATGTTTAATTTTTCTTTAATTTTAAAATTGAAATGGTTGGGTTTTGTCTGGGTTTCCCCAATCCGTCACAACGAATGTTGGACCATGTTATTGTAATTACTCCCAAGAAAGGTACAGCACATCAAGTCAAGAAATCATGTACAATTGAATTAATGTATTATAATTTTTGTAATTCAAATTTTTTGTATCGATGTTTCTTTTGAGGAGGTGTGTTAAATTTTGAATTTCATCACCATGTTTAGAAGCACGCATGTTGCATCATATAGCAATAGTTTGCAACATTGTGAAATTCATTTTACATGACAAACCAACATCGATCGTCATGTTGACTGTCGCGACGAAAGTCTAGAAACATTTTGTGTCTGACGAATTTGACTAGCACGCATTGAATGTTGCTGCGTCTCGGTCTGTCTTGTTGCGATTCTTCAGCTGTGTAGATCGGTGTACTGTGCCGTGCTTAAATCAAAATATAAGTCATAATATAATGTATAACAACTACTATGTTCTTATTTTGGGCCTGGTTTTTCAACAGTATACATATTCTTGATCAGCGTGACAAGACGAGTCGATATCCTCAGTCCGTCTATCCGTCCGTCCGTAAGATTTTGGATGCTACGCCCCATTCGCCCTCAATAGCCCCCTATTTGTAAAAAGCGGAAATCAGATACTAGAAACTGTGCTTTGGAAAATACACACATATGAATGCCATTAATAAGTTGTGAACGTTTGATGAAGTTAGTCCATCGCTAAGAAAAGTTATTAAACAATTAATTTCCTATAGTAGTTCCCACATTGCAGCCTTAGCGCAGTCGCTGCGTCAACTGCAGTTTGCAAAGCGCTCTTATGCGTGCATGCATATGTATGTGTGTATATGTTGTTTGTATATATGCATAAAAAAAGCGTAGAATGATTTGATATTTGGCTCTTTAAAGGACTCAGGGTGTTTCCTAGTCGAACAGTCTCGAATAGAGCAATCTTACTCTTAATTTGAACGATGTTGGTATAATAATCGTTGAGTTTTTAAAGCTTTTTTAAACACTGTCCCATTATGCTTTACTTATGCGATGTCACGAAGTTAAATACATATTATAAACAACTGTTTCAGTTTATTGTTCAAAACACACTAAGCCTAAGGTATAAAACGTTATTATGAGGGAGCTAGCCCTAGTCTATAATCACTGATTCGGCACATATCACCGAGCGGGTCATATTTCGGGTGCTATCGCATGGTGTGTTGGCAACGATGCACTTTTGGAAAGTTGCTGAAAATTGCCGATCATGCAGAAGCGTCTGCATACTACAAACTCTTTTGGGTATTGTATTTAGTTTTATGTCGGTATTCAAAAAGGTACAAGCCTAAAAATATATTCTGCTACGTCACTTGACCGTGATCCAAACTCAACATATATTTCATTACTGAAGCACAAGGTCAGTAACTAAGGTAGCATAACACCCACTCATCATAATCTTCGGGCATCGGCGACTGCTTATTTGAAACTTAATTTAACTTATGCATGCCAGTAAAAATAATTTTGTGAAGCGCACCAATATCCTTCATAAAAACAATTATAACAATTAAGAGTGCTCTAGTCGAGACTGGGATACCCTGGAGGATCTACAAAGACGCCCTTATGAAAATCGAAGTTGCCGACTATGGACACCGGTAAACCATCAACTTGCAAAGATTGGTAAATCCGACCGAAAATATCCAGGGAAAAGCAGGAAAATTTATTTTCATAAAGAAATGCAAACCCAATGAATGTATTAGTAGAAGATGTGGAGAAAAAAGCTCCATAAGTAAGGGAGCACATGGAAGATATGCATGCCAACCTCGTTAATGCATGCATGCCATGTTCGTTAATTTGACGGAAATCCCAAAGACTGGCCAACGATCTTCAATTTGTTCTCCGATACAATTCACAAATGGAAGTATATCAGCGACACAAGGAAGCGGAACTACATCAAATCGTGTCTAAATGGAGAAGCCCAAATGGTAGTAAGCCACTTATTAAGTGGATCATCCGCTAGCTACAGTTCGGCGTGGAAACTTATATGCAAGCGCTATGAAAATAAGCACAAAATATTCGCAAACGCTAACTAGTGGACATGGAACTGCTGACGAACGATGATGAAGGCAGGATCCACAATTTCTTAGACACAGCAAATGAATACATTCATATCATCAAACAAGAAGACCAAATTGGTAACGATGTTAATGTAGTAATCGATCAGATTTTGCTACGAAGATTCTCGACTGAAGTGCTACAACTTTACGAGCAACATGTAAAGAGAGCCAGACATATCCAGTCCTTGAATAATGTGCTCTAGTATATTCATCAACTATACAATTCAGTAGGCTCAGTTCAAAAACAGCCATCCATATGTCTATAGAAAAAAAGAGAGAGCTACAAATGATGCCGTTTTTGTAAACTGGATGGCCAAAAATAGCAAGGTGTCAATGATTTAAAGCCAAGCTAATTACAAAGCACAAGTAGCTTTTAACTAATAACGCTCTATGCTTTTAATGCCTAGACACCCATTGCATTAAAGATTGCAATAAGGATTGGACATGCATAAATGCGGCAAACCACACAACAATTTGCTTCACGAGACTGCGAATAAAAAAGAGACCTTCAGCGGTAATTGTCTTAAAGAAAACAAAGGACAAGATACGTTGCCGGCAACTGCGCTTATTCGGATTAAAAAGAGATTCGAAAAATACTAGCAGCTAAGGACCTTCATCGATCGAGGCTCATAAAGAACCTTAATATCTGAAGAAACTGCACAACAACCAAAACTTTTCTGAATCAAGTGGAACGTGGAAGTTCAGGAAATTTTACAAAATGTTGAATTTCCAAAAAATAACGTTTACATGGCAATCAATTTATGAATGTCAAGTTAATTCATCACCACAAGATAGGCTCTTGTCATGCCAAAAATAGCAAGAAAATGGATATGGATGTCAATAAAGGTGGGATGGGCTGCGAGCTAGCAGACCCATATTTCAACGAGCCAAACAGTATTCATGTCATCATTGGCGTTAATCTAATAATATTGGGAACAGTTAAAAAAATCAACAAAACGCTAGGACAAAAATTGAACTTGGATGCACTGTTTCCGGCAACATTGGTCGATCATCAAACAACAAGTAAGAGTGCTCAATTCGAGAGTGCTCAACTAGGAGATACCCTGAGTCCTTTGAAGAGCCAAATATCTCTAGCTCAAACAGTGTAAAAACCAAGCCTTAAAGGCGCATTAAAATTATCGATAAATGCTCATTAAATCGAAATGGAATGAGTTATCGAAACAAATTTATAAACTTGTACAGCGTATGGTATTATCGATTATTCATGTAAAATTTCAAGTCTCTACATTGCGTACTTAAAAATATCTCATCGTTCACACGGACGGACGGACGGACGGAAGGAAGGACGGACAGCGCATATCGACTCGACTTTATGGGGTGTGGCACGCCTCATTCTGCCTGTTACATACATTTTCACAAAACCATTATAAACCATTATTTCCCATTTTCAATGGGCTCAGGGTATAAAAACTGCCTCCCATCGAATGGAAATACGTTGGCAGCATAGAAGCCAGCAGATGTCGCTTCAAGAGGAATTGCCCCAAAGCACTTAGTGGCCTGAGTGGTTGACAAAACAATCAGATCAGTGGCCACAATTCGAAGAGCCAGAATTATAGAATTATAGTAATTGTTCGGCGCAGCAGCTAATAATTGCTCTTAAACAAGCTTCTCTTAAGCCATCTGCTCTTTATCACATTTTCATTCGCTCATAGTGCAGTTATGCACAAAAAGAAACTGTAACACACATACGTATGTAAATTTATGCTGCTCGGTCACTTGCTTATCATTTTGTATTCTATTCTTTAAGTTCGAAATTCACCTTCAAGCGAGCAACACCTATCTCTATTGTAATTGCATTAACTTTGCCTATACGATCATCGCGGACTAGGCATTAAATTAATAAATAATAAGCTAAATTAAATCGTGGTTTTATTATTTTGCCTTCGTAAATGATTGGAGCCAGAGTTGCCGAAAAAGCTCGGCAGCTTCCAACATTTTGGTGACCCCGACGTGTTTTATACACTCCGTGGTGTTTCGTTTAGTGTATCAAGTTAGTACTCAACTTCGTCAAAGTACAACGGTGTGAATCATTAACATTTGTGCAAAATAGTGCATTCAAATCAATAACACATCGCGTTGTACGACGAAACAGTGTAAAACATTAACATTTGTGCAAAATAGTGCATTCAAATTAACAATCAACTTCGTCGTACACGACAGTGCAAAGCGTTAACATATGTGCAAAATAGTGCATTCAAATTAATAACAAATCTCGTCGTGTAAAACATTAACATTTATGCTCAAGTTAGTCATCTCATTGTGCATACAATAGTGTATGGAATTGTGCGTGCATTATCTTGAGTCTTTTGTTATTCCTCTTTAATCGTCTGTTTCGTTCGTCGCATTTAGCGCCTGTTGTGCATCGTCAGCATATAGGGCCCGCTAAGCCGAAAAAGCTGTGTCAATCATAGAAGACACACATACAGACATATATAAAAGCTCAGATAAGCTTGCAGTCGCGCTTGCGTTGTGCTTATCTTTATCATCTTCTTGTTCGTCGGTTGTTCGTCGCGGTTTTTTGGCGCTTCTTTGTGCAGCGTTTGCATAGAAGGTCCGCTAATCCAAAAATAGCTGTGTCGATCACACACATACAAACACACGCATTTACAGTGAAAGAGTGAACCTGCATATTAGATCAGCTAAACTCGAAGTGCATTAGAGAGTATATAAGCTTGTGCATTAATTTTGTAACAAAACGTGTTTTTTCGCGAGTAAACAAACTTAAATGAATAACTCAGAGTCGAATGTTGATCAAGTGCCTGAATCTCAGGTTACTTTCTTAAAACTCAAAACAAACGCGCTTTTCGATAGACTTGAAAGGTTATATTCCGATATGGACATTGACAAATTAAGCCACATGGACTCGTGTGATTTACGTGTGCTTTTGGATTCGCTAACCAAGTTAGAGTCAAACTTTGATTCAGTCCATACTAGCCTAGAAGAATCTAACTTTGAGTCCATATCTAGTGATTTGCCTGCGCGGTTTGAATCAACCTTGTTAAAGTTTAAAGCCTTGCTTCAACGTGAACTAGGAAATCGGTCGGATCAACAACTTTCGTCGACGCTTAATACAAGTGGTTCAAATGCTCATCCAACACTCGTCATGGCTAATCGATCGCGTTTGCCGCAGCTGGAGCTGCCAAAATTTAGTGGAGTCTACACTGAGTGGGAAAACTTCTACTCTATGTTCAAGACGATAATAGATGCTGATCCGAATCTCAGTCCTATTGAGAAATTCCAGCATCTTCGATCCTGCTTAAGTGATTCTGCGTTGGATACCATCAGCTCATTGGAAATCAACAAAGCCAACTATCTCGTCGCTCTGGATATTCTTCAACGTCGATTTGATAATAAGCGTTTTATTGTACAGGCACACATCAGAGCAATATTCCGGCTTGAGAAAGTTGATGCATCTGTGGGCAGGCTGAGGCAGTTGGTGGATAAAGTTACGTCTCACATTCGTGCTATGGATTCTTTAGCATCGAGGGAAGAAGTTGCTGACTGTGTCATCGTGCAAACAGTGTTGCAAAAGCTGGACAAGGTTACTCAGGCTAAATGGGAGGAAGGCTCATCTACTAATGAGTTGCCATCTTGGTCGAGATTGTCAGAATTCTTGCAAGGACGGTGTCGAGTCCTTGAAAATGTGGATCAAGTCTTGCAGGATGGTCAGGTTGGCAAGTCAGGAAAGATCGTGAGTACTCCTTTAAGAAAGGCATTTGTTGCTTGTTGCAATTGTCCCCAATGGCAAGGCATAAGGAGGCCAAGAGGCTCGCCCTTTGCCTCAATTGCCTAAGAAAAGGACATCAGCTGAAGGATTGCAAATCTGGTTCCTGCCGTACCTGCCAATTGAAGCACCATACTTTATTGCATTACAATCAGTCTTCAACAGTTATATCGAACGTAGTCCCGCAACTTAATCAACAAGCAAATGCAATACATCCCACTGCCATGGTTGCAATGTCACCTTCTCTGCCTCAAGTCCACATATCTCCTAACTTGTCTGATGTGGTGCTTCTAGCCACTGCTATAATCCTTGTCAAGAACCGAGCTGGCACATTCGTTCCGTGTCGTGCACTCTTGGACTCAGGATCTCAACTTCACTTCGTCACCAGTCGGTTTGCAAATCAGCTTCAGCTTCGAAAATGTAAATCATTGACTGCAGTTTCTGGCATTGTAGATGCCAGCTTCTCAACTGAAGGATATTCAGTCAATCTCGTTCTGAAATCGCGGATTTCTGATTATTCTGCCTCCATCACTGCCATCGTCGCCCAGACTATTACTGACAACCAGCCTGGCATCTCAATTTCTACTAACACTTGGAATATACCCTCAAACCTACAGCTAGCTGATCCTTTGTTCCATAAGTCACAACGGATTGATCTTCTCATCGGAGCTGGTCTCTTCTTCGAGCTGATGTGTGTTGGGCAAATTCAGTTGGCACCTGGATTACCAGTTGTGCAGAAAATGCAGCTCGGCTGGATCATTTCAGGTGGTGGGCAACATGCCCCCAAACTCTGTTCGTTTATCGCAACCCAAAGAAATTCGGATCACGCCAATCACAGCACTCGGCTTGATGAGTTGGTGCGTCAGTTTTGGGAAGTGGAACACGTTTTCGAGCCTATTGGCAAGGTAACCACAGAAGAACTTAATTGCGAGCAGCATTTCATTACAAACTATCGTCGATTACCTTCTGGGGAATATTCAGTCTGTTTGCCAAAAAAGCAAGGCGTTGAATCTTTGGGCGATTCCTATTTGCAGGCCAAGCGTAGATTGTTGAATTTAGAGCGTAAGTTCGCTCGAAATCAAACTTTAAGGGAGAAATACTCAGCATTTATAAAGGAGTATATTGATCTCAATCATATGTCTTTGGTTCCCAGCGAAGAGATCAATGAATGCAAATATTTCTTACCTCATCATTGCGTATACAAAGAAGAGAGTTCGACAACAAAGCTGAGAGTTGTCTTCGATGGCTCGGCCGCTACCACATCTTTTCTCATTAAACGATTTGCTTATGTCAGGACCGACTATTCAAGCTACCTTGTTTCACACACTCGTTCGTTTTCGTACATTTTCGATTGCACTTACTGGTGATATTAGTAAAATGTATAAGTGTGTGAAGGTCGTGGAGCCTGATTCTATGCTCCAGTGCATTTTATGGTGAAACTCATCAGACGATGCTATCGAAGTTTTCAAATTGAATACCGTCACTTATGGGACCAAACCCGCTTCATTTTTGTCCATTCGTGCAATGCATCAACTAGCAATGGATGAGTCGTCGGCATACCCATTAGGATCCAAAACGGTTTTGCGAGATTTCTACGTTGATGACCTGATCTCAGGAGGCAATTCAGTTGAAGAAGTTCGCGACATAATGCAACAAACCACAGGTCTTCTTGCTCGAGGAAACTTTAAGTTGAGAAAATGGTGTTTCAATTTAAGAGACGCACTTCGCGGAGTTCCAGAAACCGAACAGAAAAGTTTTCTCAAACTCGATGACGGCAGCGACGTAACAAAGGCACCTGGATTGTCAGCGAACGATTTTCGTCAAGGATCGCACATATTGTGTCGTCTTGTTCAAAGAACTCAGCTGCACCGAGAATACTCTGCACTACGAAGTGGAAAGAATGTTCATTCGTCAAGCACCATTCTTTCGCTCTCTCCGTTTATGGATGACTTTGGTCTACTTCGAGTTGGTGGCCGCTTGCGGCACTCTACTCTCGGCTTCGATGCGCGCCACCCAATTATCTTGCCCAAAGAACATCCCTTGACCTTCTCTATAGTATCTCATCTTCATCTGGCGCATCATTATGCAGGATCGCAGGCCTTGCTTGGAGTAATTCGACTTCAGTTTTGGCCCATAGGCGGCATGAAAACTGTCTCCCGAGCATTGCGAAAATTTGTCATATGCTGTAGATCCCGGCCTCGTCTAGTGGAGCAGATAATGGCGGACTTGCCTAAGGATCGTATACAGTTTTCACCGGCATTTACTGTCACTGGATTCGACTACTGTTTACTATTTTCACTACAAACCCGATGGACGAAACCGAACTTCAATAAAATGCTACATCTGCGTATTCGTCTGCTTCGCAATTAAGGCTGTATGGTTGGAGCTCGCAAAGGATCTGTCGACCGCAGCTTTCTTGGGCGCCCTCAAGCGTTTCATCAGTACGCGCGGCATTCCAAGATGCATTTGGTCTGACAACGCTACTAACTTTGTGGGTGCACGGAACGAGCTAGCGGATCTGAAACGTTTATGGTTGAGCCAGGAACATCGCACTGAAGTTCAGAACTACTGCATCAACAACAGTTTTGATTGGAAGTTCATACCTCCTCGCTCGCCACATTTCGGTGGCCTATGGGAAGCAGCAGTGAAGACCGCAAAGAGTCATCTATATCGCGCTATGGGATCATCACTTCTTGGCTTCGATGAACTTCGCACCTTGGTATGCCAAATTCAGGCTATAATCAATTCTCGTCCTCTTGTTCCACTTTCAGAAAATCCCGATGATCTTGGAGTTCTCACTCCAGGACATTTTTTGATTGGTCGACCACTCATCGATTTTCCCGAGCCAGACTTAACTGGGCTCGACCACAATCGCCTCGGTCAATGGCAACGCATTGCTTACATACAGCAATTGTTCTAGAAGCGCTGGAGTGAAGAGTACCTTACTATTCTTCAACAACGTGGAAAATGGGTCACCTCGCAGCCTCCGGTCAAGATCAATGATGTCGTATGTGTGAAGGACGAAAACTTGCCGCCGTTGAAATGGCCATTAGCTCGAGTCGTTGAGACCATCGCTGGAGCTGATGGTGCTGTGAGATTCGCTGTTCTGCGCACACCCACTGGAACTACACGTCGAGCTGTCAATAAGCCGTGCGTCCTTCCGGTTGATGATCCTGTTAAAAGACTTGGTCTTTCAACGGGGGGGAGGATGTTCGGCGCAGCAGCTAATAATTGCTCTTAAATAAGCTTCTCTTAAGCCATCTGCTCTTTATCACATTCTCATTCGCTCATAGTACAGTTAGGCACAAAAAGAAACTGTAACACACATACATATGTAAATTTATGCTGCTCGGTCACTTGCTTATCATTTTGTATTCTATTCTTTAAGTTCGAAATTCACCTTCAAGCGAGCAACACCTATCTCTATTGTAATTGCATTAACTTTGCCTATACGATCATCGCGGACTAGGCATTAAATTAATAAATAATAAGCTAAATTAAATCGTGGTTTTATTATTTTGCCTTCGTAAATGATTGGAGCCAGAGTTGCCGAAAAAGCTCGGCAGCTTCCAACAGTAATTACTATAGCATCAAAGGAAAACTACCTGCTCCCACTCCTAACAAAATTCTCATCAATGAACAAGCTAACAAGTGTTGTTGCTTATATATTACGCTTTATATCATAATTACGAGGAAAGCAGCACCTGCTGACGTATCTCACTGTTGAAGTAATAAATAAGGCCAAAACTGTCGTAATAAAATTGCAACAAAAACTTGATTTTGGACACGAAGTTAATTTACCAATACTGGGAAATCTCTGGAAGCTAAGAGTAAATTACAAGCGCTCAACCCCATTCTGGATGGAGATGGAGTATTACGTGCAGGGGGCCGCCTTTAATGTGCAATGGTGCCATATGATATAAAACACCCAATAAATGTGGGAAAATCACATCTTGCTTGGCTGATTGTAAACAACGCACATAAGGAAACCTTACACGGTGGACTGAAGCTAATGAGAAACTTTGTTCAGTGGGAGTTCGGATTTTTTGTTACGGAATACATTAAAAAAAGTACTTTCGCAAATGTGTTCCCTACATTAGGTACAAACAGGAAATGGCCAACAAATTTATGGGAAATTGACCAGTGTATCGAGTAACTTCAAAACACTGGCATTGACTACGCTGAGGCTTTTCAAATTCGCTGTTCCAAAGGGGTCAAAATCATGCCTATTTGTATGCATGAACACAAAGGGAATACATCTGGAAGCCGTCAGTGACTTATCATCAAATAAGTTCTTAGAGGCTCTACGCCGATTTTTTGCAAGACGCGGCAAAAGCGAGCACATGTACACAGATAATAGCACAAATTTCGTAGGTGCCGCCAGAATACTTGACAAGGATTTAGTCACCGCAATTAAGGAAAATAGCAGTATCGCACCAGTGCTGAAAAGAAAGTGATCAAGTGGTACTTCATTCCGCCGGCATGCCTTCACATGTGAGGATTATGGGAAGCTGGAGTAAAGTCACTGAAACACCATCTAAAGCGGGTCACCGGCGATACTACAGCTTCACATTTGAAGAATTCTCTGCACTGCTATGCCAAATTGAAGCAGTGTTCAACTCACGCCCATTGGTTGCCTTAAATAGCGACACGGATGGAGACGAGATATTGACACCTGGCCATTTTATTGTGGGAAGACTACTCTCATTGGAGCTCCAGAGCACTTCGATGAGCACAGGAGAATAGGGTTTATAGACAGATGAAGATATATGTAACGTATTAGAGTAGAGCTCTGGAGGAAATGGAAAGATGAATACTTAGCATCACTGCAACAGCGAACCAAATGGTGGCAAGAAAAATAAAACCTTACAGAAATTTGTACTATTGAACTTCTATTGAAACAAGAAAACACGCATCCCGCTAGATGGCCTATGCAAGAGATCACGAAAGCTACAAAAGGTCAAGATGATAAAGTTGGAGTAGTAACTATAAAAACAAATATGAGTTAAGTCAAAAGAACAATAAACAAGCTCTGTTTGTTACCAACTCCAAAAAGAATAAGCAAGCCGACCCTCCAAAAGAACAATGAAAAACACGATCAACAAAGTTTGCGACTGAAAAAGCAACAATTTTAAGCCTGCTAATGATATTGAAGAAAACAAGTGCCGCCATAATTTCTGCTACGAATACAAATAAGATAAAAATCCAGCATGTAGATCAGCAAATAGCGACGATAATGGACAAATTTAGAAAGGTGGAAGTCGTCTCATCAAGCTGGCAGATGCTGGTTCACTACAACATGGAAGCATATTTCGAAGTGTTGAAGCAAGCAGATGAGCCCATGACGAAAACAGATGTCATTTGCGAAAAATTGGGTGTATTCCACGATTACAGTACAACAGTGAGCCGCACAGTAAAGTTGAAAAAAAAAATATGACGGAAAACAAGTAAGAGTGCTCTAGTCGAGACTGCTCGACTAGGAGATACTCTGAACCCTGTGAAGAGCCAAATTTCAAATTATTCTTCGATTCTTTTATGCATACACACAAACAACACATACACTCACACATATGCACGCACGCATAAGCGAGCGCTCTTTCAACTATGGTTACTATGGGAACTTAATTGTTGAATAACTTTTCTTAACGATGGACTCGAGACTGTCGAGACTGCTTGACTAGGAGATACCCTGAGCCCTGTGAAGAGCCAAATTTCAAATTATTCTTCGCTTCTTTATGCATACATACAAACAACACATACACTCACACATATGCACGCACGCATAAGCGCGCGAGTTATCGCCAACGGCTCTACGTCGCCCCCTCCGAAACCCGCTCGTACTATTCTGACCTGACCAACAATGTCATCGAACTCTTACATTGTTGACCCGCTCCACTTAAAGCACTTGACAATATTTAAAAACTACAAAACTACTTAAAATACAAAAACCCTTACAAACCATGTTCACACTCGGGACAACCCAGGGATCCAGGCACCCACAGGACTGGATTGGTAATTGGCGCAGCCGGCATACAGGACCAAGGATCGCAAGGATGCTGCTCGGAGTCACCACGATATTAATAATGTAAAGACAGGTGAGCTAGTGGCAAAGAGTAGGGAAAGAAGACTCATTTGGCAAAGGAATAACACAAGAAAAAAATAGAAAAGAAAAAAAAGAGAGTAAAAATGATTTGTGTGGCAGACATCATTGCTTATTTTT
Source organism: Drosophila meridionalis (assembly GCA_035045145.1). Taxonomy (NCBI): domain Eukaryota; kingdom Metazoa; phylum Arthropoda; class Insecta; order Diptera; family Drosophilidae; genus Drosophila; species Drosophila meridionalis. The sequence continues at coordinate 181,741 of JAWNPG010000036.1, forward strand.
AACAATATATATATAGCAAAACAAAAAAAAAAAAAAAAAAAAAGTTTTTTTTATTTCTTTATTATTGCTATGACAAGGATCTAGTGTAGATCATTGTTTAGTACTAATGGAAACAATACATATATAACGAAACAAGTGTTATACTCTACAAAAGAAAAATATAAAATATTCCTTTATTATTGCTATGACAGGGATCTAGTGCAGATCATTGTTTAGTACTAATGGAAACAATACATATATAACGAAAAAAGTATTATACCCTACAAAAACAATTTTTTTTTATACCCTGAGCCCATTGAAAATGGGAAATCAGGGTATAATGGTTTTGTTAAATGTATGTAACAGGCAGAAGGAGGCGTGTCAGACCCCACAAAGTATATATATTCTTGATCAGGGCGACGAGCTGAGTCGATTTAACCCTGTCCGTCTGTCTGTCCGTCCGTCTGTCCGTCCGTCCGTCCGTCCGTCTGTCCGTATGTTTGAACGCGTCGATTGAAGCATCTAGACAAGCTAGAGACTTGAATTTTTATACTCGTTTCCCAAAGGGAAAAAGAGTATATTGGTTTTGTGAAATGTCCGTCTGTCTGTCTGTCCGTCTGTCCGTCTGTCCGTATGAATGCAATATTTTTCTACGCTATTGAAGCTAGAGACTTGAAATTTGGAACATATACTCGTGTATACCCTCGAATTATAAAGTGTCAAGATTTGCCGGATACGCCCACTAGGGGCGTGGCAAATCGGAAAATGGTTGCGCCCATAGTTAATAGAAATCATAGAAATCATATTAGTTGAAGAGCTAGAGAGTTGAAATTTGGAATGTATACTTGCGTTGACCACCCAAGTTCAAAAAGATATGGCGGATATATCTACGCCCATTGGGGGCGTGGCAAATCGGGAAAACTGTAACTTCTACAGTTTTAAAGCTAGAATGCTGAAATTTGGCACGTATCTTAACGCTTCGATTCTATAAAGATTGATAAAAACAAGTAAGAACGTTGCCTTAGGGCGAGACCTAAGGCGTGATACTCGTTTCCCACAGGGGCATCTGGTATTTTAAATTAAATAATTTATCTCAAATTTTGCATTTATGTAGATTCATGTGAATTTTATGCAATTTCAATTTTTGCAAATATAACTATGTGAATGAATTAGCATTTTTATAAAATGTAAAAAATTCAATAGAATCATATGCTGAAAGTTTCATCAAGTTCCGTTAAGTCAGTCGCAATCTATTAAACAAAACGTTTGGCCAATTATGACACGCACGCGTTAGGCAGCGACAGCAAAATATATTTACATTTACACATATGTACATACATTGAAACGTGCAAGCGCGTTTGCTTATGCATGGTCACAAATAAATTCAGCGCCATTCATTCTAGCATATTCTTCAACCAAAATTGTTATTGAGTTGTGCTTGCATTTTCAGCCGCTTCTTTAGTTTTGTATTTGTCAAATATCGCCCTTTATACGCATACATTCAACCGACCACCGTTTTTGTATGTACACATATAAATAAATACATACGTTCATATGCGCGCATTTTAGCATTTTCTAAGAATCACAATTGCAATTGATTTATGTTTATATTATGTTTGCATTAACAGCAGCTTCTATAGTTTTGTATTTGTCAAAAGTCGCCCTTGTAGTGAAGTAGTTTCGGATTTGCCAACAGACAATGCAAAACTGATGTGGCGCAGCAGGTAGATGAAAAGCGTGTAAGCAAAAGGGTCCGCGTTCGAGACGCGGCGGCGACGGCATGAAAATAGTTGCGCAGCTGTTCGTGCCTACATACATACATACCTGATGGGACCTATCGTCAATTTTTTTGTGTGTAAATAATTTTGTTCGGACTAAGTCGATTACACAAATATCGGTATATTATATTTACATTTTTTGTCAGGGTCACACACACAAGAAGAAAATAACATAACTGACCTAGGCTATACGAAAAATGATAATTTTAGCAGATAAATTATTTGCAGAACTTCAACATTAAATCGAATTACATATATTTCTCAGAAATGCCGTTTGTCGTCTTAGCAATTCTTATTAAGCTTATTTATATAGGTGGCACAGGCATATGAATTTTGCAGCTGGGCGTTACAAATTTTGTTGCCAATTTGCCACGCCCCCAGTAGGCGTAGACATATCATATTTGGCAAGTTCCTAGAAGGAGTCTAGGGTAACGTAACTGCAAAGTTTGGATGCTTACACTCCAAAAATGTGAAAGTTACAGGGTATTTTTTCCATATACCACGCCCCCAAAGGGGCGTAAGATTTATTTTTGGGGAATCAATAGAGGGGGCCCCCAGTAACACAAACATCCAATTTGGAATCATCTAGCTCTAAAACTGTAGGAGCTATAAGCTTTTTCCGATTTGCCACGCCCCCTGAAGGCGTATGTATGTCCGCCATATCTTTTTGATCTTGGCTTGCTTATCCGAGTATATATATCAAATTTCAAAATTTGTCTCTAGCATCAATAGTGCTCAAAATATAGCTGAATTTGTAAAATCACTCTATATTCAGATCCGATTTGCCACGCCCCCAGTGGGCGTGGACATAAAATTTTTTTATCAATCTTTATAGAATCGAAGCGTTAAGATACGTGCCAAATTTCAGCATTCTAGCTTTAAAACTGTAGAAGTTACAGTTTTCCCGATTTGCCACGCCCCCAATAGGCGTAGATATATCCGCCATATCTTTTTGAACTTGGGTGGTCAACGCAAGTATACATTCCAAATTTCAACTCTCTAGCTCTTCAACTAATATGATTTCTATGATTTCTATTAACTATGGGCGCAACCATTTTCCGATTTGCCACGCCCCTAGTGGGCGTATCCGGCAAATCTTGACACTTTATAATTCGAGGGTATACACGAGTATATGTTCCAAATTTCAAGTCTCTAGCTTCAATAGCGTAGAAAAATATTACATTCATACGGACAGACGGACAGACGGACAGACAGACAGACGGACATTTCACAAAACCAATATACTCTTTTTCCCTTTGGGAAACGAGTATAAAAATTCAAGTCTCTAGCTTGTCTAGATGCTTCAATCGACGCGTTCAAACATACGGACAGACGGACGGACGGACGGACGGACAGACGGACGGACAGACAGACGGACAGGGTTAAATCGACTCAGCTCGTCGCCCTGATCAAGAACATATATACTTTGTGGGGTCTGACACGCCTCCTTCTGCCTGTTACATACATTTAACAAAACCATTATACCCTGATTTCCCATTTTCAATGGGCTCAGGGTATAAAAAAAAATTGTTTTTGTAGGGTATAATACTTTTTTCGTTATATATGTATTGTTTCCATTAGTACAAAACAATGATCTGCACTAGATCCCTGTCATAGCAATAATAAAGGAATATTTTATATTTTTCTTTTGTAGAGTATAACACTTGTTTCGTTATATATGTATTGTTTCCATTAGTACTAAACAATGATCTACACTAGATCCTTGTCATAGCAATAATAAAGAAATAAAAAAAACTTTTTTTTTTTTTTTTTTTTGTTTTGTTATATATATATTGTTAAAAATAAGCAATGATGTCTGCCACACAAATCATTTTTACTCTCTTTTTTTTCTTTTCTATTTTTTTCTTGTGTTATTCCTTTGCCAAATGAGTCTTCTTTCCCTACTCTTTGCCACTAGCTCACCTGTCTTTACATTATTAATATCGTGGTGACTCCGAGCAGCATCCTTGCGATCCTTGGTCCTGTATGCCGGCTGCGCCAATTACCAATCCAGTCCTGTGGGTGCCTGGATCCCTGGGTTGTCCCGAGTGTGAACATGGTTTGTAAGGGTTTTTGTATTTTAAGTAGTTTTGTAGTTTTTAAATATTGTCAAGTGCTTTAAGTGGAGCGGGTCAACAATGTAAGAGTTCGATGACATTGTTGGTCAGGTCAGAATAGTACGAGCGGGTTTCGGAGGGGGCGACGTAGAGCCGTTGGCGATAACTCGCGCGCTTATGCGTGCGTGCATATGTGTGAGTGTATGTGTTGTTTGTATGTATGCATAAAGAAGCGAAGAATAATTTGAAATTTGGCTCTTCACAGGGCTCAGGGTATCTCCTAGTCAAGCAGTCTCGACAGTCTCGAGTCCATCGTTAAGAAAAGTTATTCAACAATTAAGTTCCCATAGTAACCATAGTTGAAAGAGCGCTCGCTTATGCGTGCGTGCATATGTGTGAGTGTATGTGTTGTTTGTGTGTATGCATAAAAGAATCGAAGAATAATTTGAAATTTGGCTCTTCACAGGGTTCAGAGTATCTCCTAGTCGAGCAGTCTCGACTAGAGCACTCTTACTTGTTTTCCGTCATATTTTTTTTTTCAACTTTACTGTGCGGCTCACTGTTGTACTGTAATCGTGGAATACACCCAATTTTTCGCAAATGACATCTGTTTTCGTCATGGGCTCATCTGCTTGCTTCAACACTTCGAAATATGCTTCCATGTTGTAGTGAACCAGCATCTGCCAGCTTGATGAGACGACTTCCACCTTTCTAAATTTGTCCATTATCGTCGCTATTTGCTGATCTACATGCTGGATTTTTATCTTATTTGTATTCGTAGCAGAAATTATGGCGGCACTTGTTTTCTTCAATATCATTAGCAGGCTTAAAATTGTTGCTTTTTCAGTCGCAAACTTTGTTGATCGTGTTTTTCATTGTTCTTTTGGAGGGTCGGCTTGCTTATTCTTTTTGGAGTTGGTAACAAACAGAGCTTGTTTATTGTTCTTTTGACTTAACTCATATTTGTTTTTATAGTTACTACTCCAACTTTATCATCTTGACCTTTTGTAGCTTTCGTGATCTCTTGCATAGGCCATCTAGCGGGATGCGTGTTTTCTTGTTTCAATAGAAGTTCAATAGTACAAATTTCTGTAAGGTTTTATTTTTCTTGCCACCATTTGGTTCGCTGTTGCAGTGATGCTAAGTATTCATCTTTCCATTTCCTCCAGAGCTCTACTCTAATACGTTACATATATCTTCATCTGTCTATAAACCCTATTCTCCTGTGCTCATCGAAGTGCTCTGGAGCTCCAATGAGAGTAGTCTTCCCACAATAAAATGGCCAGGTGTCAATATCTCGTCTCCATCCGTGTCGCTATTTAAGGCAACCAATGGGCGTGAGTTGAACACTGCTTCAATTTGGCATAGCAGTGCAGAGAATTCTTCAAATGTGAAGCTGTAGTATCGCCGGTGACCCGCTTTAGATGGTGTTTCAGTGACTTTACTCCAGCTTCCCATAATCCTCACATGTGAAGGCATGCCGGCGGAATGAAGTACCACTTGATCACTTTCTTTTCAGCACTGGTGCGATACTGCTATTTTCCTTAATTGCGGTGACTAAATCCTTGTCAAGTATTCTGGCGGCACCTACGAAATTTGTGCTATTATCTGTGTACATGTGCTCGCTTTTGCCGCGTCTTGCAAAAAATCGGCGTAGAGCCTCTAAGAACTTATTTGATGATAAGTCACTGACGGCTTCCAGATGTATTCCCTTTGTGTTCATGCATACAAATAGGCATGATTTTGACCCCTTTGGAACAGCGAATTTGAAAAGCCTCAGCGTAGTCAATGCCAGTGTTTTGAAGTTACTCGATACACTGGTCAATTTCCCATAAATTTGTTGGCCATTTCCTGTTTGTACCTAATGTAGGGAACACATTTGCGAAAGTACTTTTTTTAATGTATTCCGTAACAAAAAATCCGAACTCCCACTGAACAAAGTTTCTCATTAGCTTCAGTCCACCGTGTAAGGTTTCCTTATGTGCGTTGTTTACAATCAGCCAAGCAAGATGTGATTTTCCCACATTTATTGGGTGTTTTATATCATATGGCACCATTGCACATTAAAGGCGGCCCCCTGCACGTAATACTCCATCTCCATCCAGAATGGGGTTGAGCGCTTGTAATTTACTCTTAGCTTCCAGAGATTTCCCAGTATTGGTAAATTAACTTCGTGTCCAAAATCAAGTTTTTGTTGCAATTTTATTACGACAGTTTTGGCCTTATTTATTACTTCAACAGTGAGATACGTCAGCAGGTGCTGCTTTCCTCGTAATTATGATATAAAGCGTAATATATAAGCAACAACACTTGTTAGCTTGTTCATTGATGAGAATTTTGTTAGGAGTGGGAGCAGGTAGTTTTCCTTTGATGCTATAGTAATTACTGTTGGAAGCTGCCGAGCTTTTTCGGCAACTCTGGCTCCAATCATTTACGAAGGCAAAATAATAAAACCACGATTTAATTTAGCTTATTATTTATTAATTTAATGCCTAGTCCGCGATGATCGTATAGGCAAAGTTAATGCAATTACAATAGAGATAGGTGTTGCTCGCTTGAAGGTGAATTTCGAACTTAAAGAATAGAATACAAAATGATAAGCAAGTGACCGAGCAGCATAAATTTACATATGTATGTGTGTTACAATTAATTTTATGCAATTTCAATTTTTGCAAATATAACTATGTGAATGAATTAGCATTTTTATAAAATGTAAAAAATTCAATAGAATCATATGCTGAAAGTTTCATCAAGTTCCGTTAAGTCAGTCGCAATCTATTAAACAAAACGTTTGGCCAATTATGACACGCACGCGTTAGGCAGCGACAGCAAAATAAATTTACATTTACACATATGTACATACATTGAAACGTGCAAGCGCGTTTGCTTATGCATGGTCACAAATAAATTCAGCGCCATTCATTCTAGCATATTCTTCAACCAAAATTGTTATTGAGTTGTGCTTGCATTTTCAGCCGCTTCTTTAGTTTTGTATTTGTCAAATATCGCCCTTTATACGCATACATTCAACCGACCACCGTTTTTGTATGTACACATATAAATAAATACATACGTTCATATGCGCGCATTTTAGCATTTTCTAAGAATCACAATTGCAATTGATTTATGTTTATATTATGTTTGCATTAACAGCAGCTTCTATAGTTTTGTATTTGTCAAAAGTCGCCCTTGTAGTGAAGTAGTTTCGGATTTGCCAACAGACAATGCAAAACTGATGTGGCGCAGCAGGTAGATGAAAAGCGTGTAAGCAAAAGGGTCCGCGTTCGAGACGCGGCGGCGACGGCATGAAAATAGTTGCGCAGCTGTTCGTGCCTACATACATACATACCTGATGGGACCTATCGTCAATTTTTTTGTGTGTAAATAATTTTGTTCGGACTAAGTCGATTACACAAATATTTAGAACTCATACTGTAACTATACATATATATATATATATATATGTCGGAGAGATAATTAGGTACTTGGAATATTTTGAATTACGCGCGTAGTGTTAATAAGAATTGATCAGGGTTGCGTAATACATTTGCTTATTGATATCGATAACATTAAAAGTGTGCGACGACAGTATATACTGACGTCGAGTGTGGCTCAGTGTGAGAGTAGAATTGAAAGAGAGAACACGCTGAGACTCGCTGCACCTTTTTGTAAGAGAGAATGGAGGGAAATACAGATGAGCATGCTGAGCGGCAAAACATCAACTACTCGCCGATATCAGAAGTGGGATCAAACTCTCGACCAACCACTTTTGAGGAGCAATTTCGTGTTCTACTAGAACAACAAAATCGCACCTTTTTGGAATTGGAAAAATCTTTGCAAGCGTCACCACGCGAGCCACTACAAAATGGCGGATTGACGCTGCCAAAATTTAATTCAGAAGCGGCTGGCGCCGACGCTTTGCAGTGGTGTGCTACAGTGGAAATAATCCTCAATGACATTCCGCTGCAAGGCAGCGCATTAATTTTGGCGTTGTCGAAGTCTCTAGAAGGAAGTTCATCGCAATGGTTGTCGCAGATCTGCTATCCAGGGATTACGTGGAAACAATTCAGGGAGCTGTTCGAACAGCGATTCGAGAATGTTGAGACTCCAGCAGCGACAATTTTAAAATTGCTCAACAGTCGCCCAAATACTGGCGAGTGTCTTGCTGTTTTTGCGAGTCGGCAGATGACGTCACTCACAACAAAATGGCGTAAGATGGAGTACGAGGAAATTGCGGCGTCTGTTGTGTTGGGCTATTTAGCAAACTATGACCGTAGATTGCAACAAATAGCGTACACTAAAAGCATTCGAAGCAGACAAGACTTGCAGTCCGAGTTGCAAGCTTTTTCATTCGATAAACGTCGATCCAATTTCTCAGACGACGAGTCGAATACAAAGAGGGCTAAATTAGTGCCAGTAAAATGCTACACCTGTGGAAAGTTCGGGCACAAGAAGTCGGAATGTAGTATGCAAACTTCATCAACATCTGGAGGAGAGCATCCTGCGAGCTCACAGCGTGCTAAGGTCATAACATGCTATAGATGTCATGAGCAGGGCCACATTGCCACCCAATGCAAAAACTCGACTGGCGGTAGTGTATGACCACAAGTGCATAAAAGAGTCGAGCTATGCGTCGTGGACGGACCTAAAGCAATCATGTTGCACCGAGGTGAGAAATTTCCGATTACATTTGATTCTGGCGCAGAATGCTCTTTGGTTAAAGAGAGTATATCACACAAGCTGTCCGGTAAAAGAACAAATAATGTTGTTTCGCTAAGTGGAATTGGTAATGCTAGTTCGTAAGAAAATTGTTGATATTCTGACAAGCAAGCCAGTGTTAGTGATATTTGATCCAGAATTTCCCATAGAGCTGCATACAGATGCAAGCGCCATTGGCTATGGAGGAATACTGTTACACAGAATAAACAATAAACCGTATGTGATTGAATATTTTAGTAAGACAACTAGCAATTGTGAGTCGAAATATACATCGTATGAGTTAGAAACTCTAGCTGTAGTGAATGCAGTAAAACATCTCAGACATTATCTGCATGGTAGAAAGTTTGTCACTTTTACGGATTGTAATTCGTTAAAGGCTTCCAGAACAAAAATTGAGCTATCACCTAGAGTGTATCGTTGGTGGGTATTTCTTCAAGCATTTGACTTTGAAATTCAATATCGATAAGGCAAGCTGATGGCTCATGTAGATTTTCTGTCGAGGAATCCTTTGCCTGCTGAAGATAAAGTGGAACAAAACAAAGTTGTAGAAAAGCACATAGAATTAATGAAAATTTCGGAAAATTGGATTCAAGTTGAGCAACAACGTGACCAGGATATTTTGCATATTATTAAGAAATTTAGTAAAGGTGAACTTTTCGAAGACTTAGCTGCTACTTATGAAATTAGACGTAATGTGCTTTATAGAAAAATCCAAAGAAATTGCAGAACTCGATGCTTGTCAGTCGTTCCAAGATCTTTCAAGTGGTCTATAATAAATCAAGTTCATGAATCAATCTTACATTTCGGCTGGGAAAAGACTCTTGATAAAGCGTATAATCATTATTGGTTTTATGGAATGGCAAAATACGTTCGTAAATTTGTAGAGAACTGTATAACTTGTAGGGTGACAAAATCAACATCAGGAAAAATTCAAGTCGAATTACACTCCATTCCTAAAGTTAGTATACCATGGCACACGTTGCATATAGATATCTCCGGAAAGTTAAGTGGCAAGAATGACCGCAAGGAATATATCATTGTGCAAATAGATGGTTTTACAAAATATGTTCATTTTTACCACACCTATAAGCTTGACGCTAACAGTTGTATTGACGCTTTAAAATCATCCATTGCTCTATTTGGAGTACCAACTCGATTAGTGGCTGATCAAGGTAGGAGTTTCACGGGTGCAAAATTTGCCGAATTCTGTGCTTCTCAGAAAATTAAGCTTCATTTGATAGCTACCGGTGCTAGTCGCGCGATTGAGCAAGTTGAACGAGTAATGAGCACGTTGAAAAATTTATTAACTATTGTTGATTCTAGTGAGCGTTCATGGCAAGATGCTATAGGAGATGTACAGTTATCATTAAACTGTACAGTTAACCGAGTAACAAAGTCATGTCCACTAGAGCTTTTAATTAGCAAGTGTGCAAGACCTTTAGGTTTAGTTCTGATTGATGATGACGTAACAGTAGTAGATCTAAATGAACAAAGATCGCAGGCTATAAGAAACATGTAAAATGTATCAAATTACGATAAACAAAGATTTGACAAAGGCAAAGCCAAAGTAGTCAAATTCTGCAAGGGAGACTATGTTTTACTCAAAAACAGTGAGAGACAACAGACTAATCTAGATACAAGCTGAAATCTATTACAAGTAAAAGACAGTATTGATATGATTGAGAGAGGCTGTTGAAAGTGATAGTATTAAAATGATTGAGAGTCAAAGTGTTGCAAGAGACAGTATGAATGTCCGGAAAGTGAATGAGAAAAGTTGAAGGAATTTTTGATCATGGCGTGATCTAATGCGAAACAGTTGGAATAGACTGTGGTGAAACAGTTGGAATAGACTGTGGTGAAACAGTTGAAACAGACTGTGTTGAAACGGGTGAAAAAGACCGTAGTGAAACAGTTGAAACAGACTGTGTTGAAACGGGTGAAAAAGACCGTAGTGAAACAGTTGAAACAGACTGTGTTGAAACGGGTGAAAAAGACCGTAGTGAAACAGTTGAAACAGACTGTGTTGAAACGGGTGAAAAAGACCGTAGTGAAACAGTTGAAACAGACTGTGTTGAAACGGGTGAAAAAGACCGTAGTGAAACAGTTGAAACAGACTGTGTTGAAACGGGTGAAAAAGACCGTAGTGATACAGTTGGAACAGACTGTGTTGAAACGGGTGAAAAAGACCGTAGTGAAACAGTTGAAACAGACTGTGTTGAAACGGGTGAAAAAGACCGTAGTGATACAGTTGGAACAGACTGTGAAAAGACGGGTGAAATAGACCGTGTGACCTAGTAAAGGAAACTAGGGGTATGCTGAGTTGGAAAAGTTGTTGTCGATGCTACGTGATGGTGTCTAGCCTAGAATTTTTGAAACAAAAATGAGAATGAGAACAAAAATGGACGTTATTTGAAATGAATGAAAATTTTTAATGAATTGTTGAAAAAGAAAAAAGAAATTGAATTGTTTAATGAAAATGCTTAATAAGTTGTTGACAAGTCAAATTGTTTAGATTTTAGAAAGAAAGAATTTAATGAAATTTGTTAATTGATTAAGTTATCGATAGTGCACTGTATTTGGTTTCTTTAATAAAACAATGATATGTTGAAAATGTACCAAGTTACGCTAAAATTCCTGCCTACACGAGGACGTGTAATTTGTCAGGTTGGCCGTGTCGGAGAGATAATTAGGTACTTGGAATATTTTGAATTACGCGCGTAGTGTTAATAAGAATTGATCAGGGTTGCGTAATACATTTGCTTATTGATATCGATAACATTAAAAGTGTGCGACGACAGTATATACTGACGTCGAGTGTGGCTCAGTGTGAGAGTAGAATTGAAAGAGAGAACACGCTGAGACTCGCTGCACCTTTTTGTAAGAGAGAATGGAGGGAAATACAGATGAGCATGCTGAGCGGCAAAACATCAACTACTCGCCGATATATATATATATATATATATATATATATATATATATATATATATATATATATATATATATATATATATATATATATATACAGCGTGCGTCTCCGAAAATCGAACACATGCAAAATATTAAAAAAAATATTAAATTTAATAATATATCTCAAATTTTGCATTTATGTACATTCATGTGAATTTTATGCAATTTCAATTTCTGTTACATTTTGGATACCGGCTCTTTTTACTAATAACTTTCAACTGTAGTTTTGATTTACCAACTCTACTTACTCTAGCAGTGAAGTCGTTTCGTCTTAGTCTACTGTGTGTTCGCGCATGGTAGAGGCGATACAAGTTACGCTAAAATTGCTTATTGACAACGTTGCTCATTTTGCGTTGCAACAAATCATACCTAGTCGGAGGTTTCCGACTAGAAGATCTCTTGAACCCACACCGAGCTGAGTGTTTTACGCTGCTGAACGCTGCTTGCTACGTGCGTGTGATAATTGGGCAAACATTTTGATTAATGAAACTTTCGGCATTTGATATATGCATATGCATGCATATGCATGGTCACAAATAAATTCAGCGCCATTCATTCTAGCATATTCTTCAACCAAAATTGTTATTGAGTTGTGCTTGCATTTTCAGCCGCTTCTTTAGTTTTGTATTTGTCAAATATCGCCCTTTATACGATAAGATAAGATTTGGGGAATCAATAGAGGGGGCCCCCAGTAACACAAACATCCAATTTGGAATCGTCTAGCTCTAAAACTGTAGGAGCTATAAGCTTTTTCCGATTTGCCACGCCCCCTGAAGGCGTAGGTATGTCCGCCATATCTTTTTGATCTTGGCTTGCTTATCCGAGTATATATATCAAATTTCAAGTCTCTAGCATCAATAGTGCTCAAAATATAGCTGAATTTGTAAAATCACTCTATATTCAGATCCGATTTGCCACGCCCCCAGTGGGCGTGGACATAAAATTTTTTTATCAAACTTTATAGAATCGAAGCGTTAAGATACGTGCCAAATTTCAGCATTCTAGCTTTAAAACTGTAGAAGTTACAGTTTTCCCGATTTGCCACGCCCCCAATGGGCGTAGATATATCCGCCATATCTTTTTGAACTTGGGTGGTCAACGCAAGTATACATTCCAAATTTCAACTCTCTAGCTCTTCAACTAATATGATTTCTATGATTTCTATTAACTATGGGCGCAACCATTTTCCGATTTGCCACGCCCCTAGTGGGCGTATCCGGAAAATCTTGACACTTTATAATTCGAGGGTATACACGAGTATATGTTCCAAATTTCAAGTCTCTAGCTTCAATAGCGTAGAAAAATATTGCATTCATACGGACAGACGGACAGACGGACAGACAGACAGACGGACATTTCACAAAACCAATATACTCTTTTTCCCTTTGGGAAACGAGTATAAAAATTTATGTCCACGCCCACTGGGGGCGTGGCAAATCGGATCTGAATATAGAGTGATTTTACAAATTCAGCTATATTTTGAGCACTATTGATGCTAGAGACTTGAAATTTGATATATATACTCGGATAAGCAAGCCAAGATCAAAAAGATATGGCGGACATACCTACGCCTTCAGGGGGCGTGGCAAATCGGAAAAAGCTTATAGCTCCTACAGTTTTAGAGCTAGACGATTCCAAATTGGATGCTTGTGTTACTGGGGGCCCCCTCTATTGATTCCCCAAAAATAAATCTTACGCCCCTTTGGGGGCGTGGTATATGGAAAAAATACCCTGTAACTTTCACATTTTTGGAGTGTAAGCATCCAAACTTTGCAGTTACGTTACCCTAGACTCCTTCTAGGAACTTGCCAAATATGATATGTCTACGCCTACTGGGGGCGTGGCAAATTGGCAACAAAATTTGTAACGCCCAGCTGCAAAATTCATATGCCTGTGCCACCTATATAAATAAGCTTAATAAGAATTGCTAAGACGACAAACGGCATTTCTGAGAAATATATGTAATTTGATTTAATGTTGAAGTTCTGCAAATAATTTATCTGCTAAAATTATCATTTTTCGTATAGCCTAGGTCAGTTATGTTATTTTCTTTTTGTGTGTGTGACCTTGACAAAAAATGTAAATATCAAATACCGATATTTGTGTAATCGACTTAGTCCGAACAAAATTATTTACACACAAAAAAAATGACGATAGGTCCCATCAGGTATGTATGTATGTAGGCACGAACAGCTGCGCAACTATTTTCATGCCGTCGCCGCCGCGTCTCGAACGCGGACCCTTTTGCTTACACGCTTTTCATCTACCTGCTGCGCCACATCAGTTTTGCATTGTCTGTTGGCAAATCCGAAACTACTTCACTACAAGGGCGACTTTTGACAAATACAAAACTATAGAAACTGCTGTTAATGCAAACATAATATAAACATAAATCAATTGCAATTGTGATTCTTAGAAAATGCTAAAATGCGCGCATATGAACGTATGCATTTATTTATATGTGTACATACAAAAACGGTGGTCGGTTGAATGTATGCGTATAAAGGGCGATATTTGACAAATACAAAACTAAAGAAGCGGCTGAAAATGCAAGCACAACTCAATAACAATTTTGGTTGAAGAATATGCTAGAATGAATGGCGCTGAATTTATTTGTGACCATGCATAAGCAAACGCGCTTGCACGTTTCAATGTATGTACATATGTGTAAATGTAAATATATTTTGCTGTCGCTGCCTAACGCGTGCGTGTCATAATTGGCCAAACGTTTTGTTTAATAGATTGCGACTGACTTAACGGAACTTGATGAAACTTTCAGCATATGATTCTATTGAATTTTTTACATTTTATAAAAATGCTAATTCATTCACATAGTTATATTTGCAAAAATTGAAATTGCATAAAATTCACATGAATCTACATAAATGCAAAATTTGAGATAAATTATTGAATTTAAAATACCAGATGCCCCTGTGGGAAACGAGTATCACGCCTTAGGTCTCGCCCTAAGGCAACGTTCTTACTTGTTTTTATTTGGAGTTCTGGGCAAAATGAGTGGAGTATGTCGATTGGACGTTGGTCTGTTACCGAGTGAACTGTATTGTTGCTTCGTCGTTTCAACAATATCAGTAATTTTCCTTTGAGCTGTTAGGCATCATCGCATGTCGCTGAGGGTGCTATGGAATCTCTCGACCTGTCCATTTGAAGTACTATGAAGTGGTGGGTCGCTTACGATTTGAATGTTATACTGGCTGTTTAATAGTGAGTTTATTGTTTCAGACTTTATGGAGGGCTCATTATCGCAATAGATCGTCTTGATATGTCAATAAAAATTTACAAGTTGTAAAATTGCCGATTGTATGCCAATTATTGTCCTTAAAGCAATGGGTGCGAATTTTGAAAATTTTTCTATGCATGTAAGGAAGTATTTTTTATCGGTTGAATATACGTCAATGTGTAGCATTTCATCCACATAGGAAGGTATAGGAGTTTCTCCAAATATTTGTTTTTGTGGGTGGCGGTTGTACTTAGCTGTTTTACAAATTTTGCAATTTGAATCAACTTCGTTTGCTAGTTTTGTCATTTTTGGAAAGAAATAGTATTGTAATATCTGTTTTTACATTTTCTTGAGCTGCTCTATTTGCTCGATTGTGTTGTGTTACAATTATTTCTATTTGTTCGTTTTTATCAATAATGTCATTTACCATATGTTTTGTATATCGAAATATTGTTGTTGGGAAAGTTTCTATTAGTTTATGTTGTATGAATGCCAGTACCGGTAACTCGCAATGAATTGCATTAACGACGTATTTTTTTGACAACATCGTAAACTCTTTCGATTAACGAATCTCTGTTTGAGAAGTGAATTGTATGTCGGATTTTTTTACCCAATAAAATAAGTGTAAGATCAGAAGCTACTCTATTTTCTTCAATTATTATTTGGTTTTGGAAACAGTTGATTAGTTTGTCTGTTGTTTCTATAGTGTACGTGAGCGATATTTCATTGTGCATTGTAGCTCTGTCTGACTCTGCATCGTCTTCCAAGGCATTGTTATTATGCCGTGATAGCGCGTCAGCGACGTAGTTTTCCTTCCCTGGCTTGTAATAGATGTTTGCATTATACTCATCTATAAAAGCTTTCCAACGCCTGATTTTTGCGTTTGGATTGCGGTCAGATACTGCAAACGTCAGGGGCTGATGGTCCGTAAAAATATTAAAATTTTTTACTCCGTACAGATAATTTCGGAGGCTTTTCAAGGCCCTATAGCAAGAAATTCTCTTTCGTTTGTTGCAAAGCTAAGTTCCCTATCTTTCAATATCCTTGATATCATGGTGATTGGTTTTCCACCTTGTGATAGACCTGCCCGTAGACCAAAGGACGAAGCATCAGTTGTTAAATCAAACGCTTTCTTGTAGTCGGGGTAGAGAAACATTACATTTTCGGATGCGAGAACCTCTTTTAGCTTCTCAAATGCCGTGAGTTGACTCTCGTCGAATTTGACTGGTAATTTCTTTGATTGTCCGGCTAAAAACACGAAATCTTTGATAAAACACCTATAGTAGCTTGCCAGCCTTAGGAATGATCTGACGTTAAACAGAGATGTTGGTAATTCGTAATTACGAATTGCCTAAACTTTACTTGGACATGTCCTTATACCATTACTTGAGACCACGAAACCTAGATATTCGACACTTTCTTTGTAGAAGTGTGACTTTTATGGCGAAACTCTCATGTTACTTCGTATAGTTTATCTGAGACCCAGGCGATATGTTTGACATGGTTTTCCATGTTTTTAGAAAAAATTATTACGTCATCGACGTAAACGTAACAAGATTTTCCGATTTGCTCTCTGAGTACATCGTTAATAGCTCTTTGAAAAATACTGGGTGCATTTTTCAAGCCAAAAGGGAGCCTGCAAAAGTCATACTTTCCACTTCCTACAGAAAACGCCGTTTTTTCTCTGTAAAATCTGGTGAAATCCGGATTTCAAATCTAGGGTTGTAAAATACTGCTATCTAAGTTGGATAAGATAGACGCTATCTTTGGGATTGGATATTTGTCATCTATTGTTTTTTGGTTTAGTTTTCTGAAGACTATGACTAAACGTTTCTTTTTTCTTCCCTGTTCATCGGTACCTTTTTTATCTACAACCCAAACGGGTTTATTGTATGGTGAACGAGACGGACGTATTATATCGTTTTTTAATACATCTTAAGTTTCTGCGTTTACGAATTCTGATACGCCCATTGGGTATGGGTATAATTTGGAAGATATGGGATCCTCATTTTCTGTTCTAATGGTGGCTGTTTATGTCAGATTCCATTAAACAGAACTGCTCCTCCCTCCACATCCCCATGCTATGTTTTTGACAGCGCTGTTAATAACATAAGTCCCAAATCCAGCTCTCCTGTTGGTTCTCTGGCGCCTTCTTTGAACTTTCCTCCTCTCTTCCTTTTCTATTCTATACTCTACTTCTATATTCCGTCTTGTATGCTCGTTGGCTGTGCACTTTCCAATTTAAATAAAAGCAAACTATTTTCAACCAATCCACAAGAAGTGTTTGTACTTATTTGCGACGCCCACCTGCAAACAGTGGCAATCATGTTGGACTACTGTCCTGTTCATATTCTGCATCTCCTGTTTCTAAATGGTTAACTCTTTGGTGCTTCGTTCCTGTGAGTCGTGCACGACTATTGTTTGGTCTCTTGTTTTTTTGTCCCTACTTATTGTAATCATATTTTGTGTTATGTTGTTGAGTCGGCCACAGAGTTTGTTTTGAGGAAGCCGTATTTTGTTTGTATTGGGTCGTCTGTCTAAAGCGAGAGGATGTGTCAACGTCCATTGGTTCAACTTATTCCCATCGTGGTGAGAATTCTTGTGTCTTATAATATGGGATTTTTCCCGTATTGTTGTATTTTTTGTCTTGAGTTAGATTTCTATCCCTGCGTTGCTGTCTTTCTCGGTTTTCTGAGCCTTTTCTTCTAAACTACGGGCAAAATTCGTGGCAAACATGTAACGGGCATGATTAGACTCGATTTCTTGGGCTAATGCCAGTGCAGAGGGAAGATCATTTGGTCTAGCTGAGAATAGGACATCACTTAAAGCTTTCTTGGTACCTGATATGAATACTCGTGGAGCGTCTGCCCTGTATTTCTCATTTAACGAAGAGGTACCATTGGTGTCATAGGTCATGATTGTCTTATTTATCAGTAAAGTCAGTTTCTTTTCAACTTCGTCATAGTACTGCAGTAGTGTCAGATTTCCTTGACGGAGAGTTGACAGCTCTTGTTCAATTAGGTATATCGGCCGTTTGTCTGCGTACGTGAAATCTGACCGATTTATAATGGCGTTCCAATTGAGAGGAGTGTCAAAGGAAGAGAGTACCATATCGGCATTCTTAATTTGGTTTCTTACTATTCCCAAAGCTTGATAATGATTCGAGCTACCATCATACTTTTCAAATACTTTGTATGCGGTATGCGCAGCTTTCCTCCATGATACGTAAGTCTCATTTTTTTCCTTCCGAAAGGGATTTCATAATATCAAGAGTTTCGTTGCAAATGACGCTTGTCCTGATCTCGGTCTCTCTAAATGTTTCTACCTCAGGGATGCTAGCTCGTACATAACCAATACGTTGTTCGATGTTTAGTAATTTCAGATCAAAGTTTTCTTTTTGGGTTCTTAAAGCGCTTGGAACTGCGCCTTCTACAATTGCTCTTAACTGTTCGTTAGATAGAGAAATTTTTAAATTTTCACCTATATTTATACCTTGAAATTTTATATCAAAATCTTGTATCTCACTATCACCCATAACATGCAAATAAGGTATGTGTTTTGTTTTTTATTAAAAATTAATATTGAAAAGTTGGAATTTTATTTGAATTGAACTTTAATATATATATATATATATTTTTTTTTTTAAACACCCTACTCACATGTTTTTATATTATATTAGTAGAGCTGCTGTTTTGATAAACTGCTTCGTTGATGAGCTTCTTTGTTTCGGTAGTGTAGTAACTGCTTCGATGTGCTGTTCGTTGATAAACTGCTTCTTTGGTGAACTTCTTAGTTTTGGTTGTGTATTTCATTTATAATCAATATTGTCTTTTTTATACCCTGAGCCCATTGAAAATGGGAAATCATTGTATAATGGTTTTGTTAAATGTATGTAACAGACAGAAGGAGGCGCGTCAGACCCCACAAAGTATATATATTCTTGATCAGGGCGACGAGCTGAGTCGATTTAGCCCTGTCCGTCTGTCTGTCTGTCTGTCTGTCCATCCGTCCGTCTGTCCGTCCGTCCGTCTGTCCGTCCGTCCGTCCGTTCGTATGTTTGAACGCGTCGATTGAAGCATCTAGACAAGCTAGAGACTTGAATTTTTTTTGTTGGGTCTGTGGATAGCACGCGCAGGTCAAGTTTGTTACCAAAAAACGATATCTCTTTTTGTTGTTTAGTTATCGCTTTTAAACCTTATCGAAAACAAGTTATAAAATTATATATCCCACACCTTTAGAACTAGACCCCTCAAATTTTTTTCATATAGATTAATGTGAATTTTATGCAATTTCTATTATTTAATTTTTTGGATACCGGCTCTTTTTACTAATTAACCCCCCACCCCCCTTGCCATCAACACCCATTGAGAGTCTGTTGCAAATATAACCATGTAATTAAATTAGCATTTTTATAAAATGTAAAAAATTCAATAGAATCAATCATATGCTGAAAGTTTCATCAAATTCCGTTAAGCCAGTCCCGATTTATTAAACAAAACGTTTGGCCAATTATCTCACGCACGTGGCAAGCAGCGACGGGCAGCAAAAAATATATACACATACACATACATTGAAACGTGCAAGCGCAATACATTCAAGGCCATTCATTCTAGCATATTCTTCAACCAAATCTGTGTTTGAATTGTGTTTTGCATTTTCAGCCGCTTCTATAGTTTTGTATTTGTCATATATCGCCCTTTACACGCATACATTCATACGATCACCGTTTTTGTATGTACACATACTCATATGTTCATATGCGCGCATTTCAGCATATTCTAAGAATTACAATTGCGATTGATCTGCTTCTTTAGCTTCTTTAGTTTTGTATTTGTCACATATCGCCTTGTAGTAATAGTTTGCGTTTTGCCAACAAGCAACGCAATACTTGTGTCCCGGGTTCGAAACTCAGTAACATCAGCGTAAGTTTCTTAATTTTTTTTTTATCTATAAACATGAGGTGGTCTTGCTAGTTGAGATGACGAGCTTTAACGTTACATATGTAGTAAATAGATGCAGGTCGAGTCCAGGTGCGGTGATGTTTGTTTTTCTTCTTCTTTTTTGTTGATTTGTTTATTTATTTAATTAAACATTTATTTTTAATTTACATACATTCTAGTTGAATCAAATTTCAAAATTATAATTTAATTTTGGAAAATTTAATGTTATATGCAAACTATATAGCGTATTAAACAATGCAAATCGGACGGGGCTCAGGGTATCTCCTAGTCGGGAACCTCCGACTAGAGTTTTCTTTTTGTTTTTGTTTAATGTTGTTATTACAGCACTTAAGGAAATATTTCACTTGTTAAATATTTGTTTAATCGAAGTTTAATTCGGTTTTTATACCCTGAGCCCATTGAAAATGGGAAATCAGGGTATAATGGTTTTGTTAAATGTATGTAACAGGCAAAGTATATATATTCTTGATCAGGGCGACGAGCTGAGTCGATTTAGCCCTGTCCGTCTGTCTGTCTGTCCGTCTGTCCATCCGTCCGTCTGTCCGTATGTTTGAACGCGTCGATTAAAGCATCTAGACAAGCTAGAGACTCGAATTTTTTTTGTTGGGTCCGTGGATAGCACGCGCAGGTCAAGTTTGTTACCAAAAAACGATATCTCTTTTTGTTGTTTAGTTATCGATTTTAAATCTTATCGAAAACAGGTTATAAAATTATATCTCCCACACCTTTAGAGCTAGACCCCTCAAATTTTGCATATAGATTCACGTGAATTTTATGCAATTTCTATTTTTTTATTTTTTGGATACCGGCTCGTTTTACTAATTAACCCCCTCCCCCACCCCATCACTACTCATGGAGAGTAACCATGTGAATAAATTAGCATTTTTATAAAATGTAAAAAATTCAATAAAATCATATACTGAAAGTTTCATCAAATTCCGTTAAGTCAGTCCCGATTTATTAAACAAAACGTTTAGCTGCACGTGGCAAGCAGCGACGCGCAGCAAAAAACATTTACATATATTCTCACATACACACATTGAAACGAGCAAGCGCGTCTGCTTATGCATGTGCACAAATAAATTCAATTCTAGCATATTCTTCAACCAAATTTGTGTTTGAATTGTATTTGTATTTGTCATATATCGCCCTTCACACGCATACATTAAAACAGACCACCGTTTTTGTATGTACACATACTCATGCGTTCATATGCGCGCATTTCAGCATATTCTAAGAATCACAATTGCGATTGATCTGCTTCTTTAGCTTCTTTAGTTTTGTATTTGTCACATATCGCCTTGTAGTAATAGTTTGCGTTTTGCCAACAAGCAACGCAATACTGGTGTGGCGTAGTGGATAGACGCATGGCGCGTAAACGAAAGGTCCCGAGTTCGAATCTCAGTGACAACAGCGTAACTTTTTAAATTTTTTTTTTAATTTTTAAACGTGAGGTGGTTTTGCTAGTTGAGATGATGCTCTATCGTTACATATGTAGTAAATAGATGCAGGTTCGAGTCCAGGTGCGGTGATGTTTGTTTTTCTTCTTCTTTTTTTGTTGATTTGATTATTTATTTAATTTTTTATTTATTTTTTATTTACATACATTCAAGTTGAATAAAATTTCAAAATTATAATTTAATTTTGGAAAATTTAATGTTATATGCAAGCTATATAGCGTATTAAACAATGCAAATCGGACGGGGCTCAGGGGATCTCCTACTACTACTTGTTAGAGTTCGATTCGGCTGGGCGCCAGTTATTTATATTCTCTTTTTCTTGTATTTGAGTAGACTAACACCATTACACGTGATGTTGCGCGAAATGAGAAGACTTGAATTACCGACCGACGTTCTTTATTTTAAAAAATCAACTTTTCAGGCATGAACATATAATACATTTATGTAAACTTACCTGCTACACACTCAACGACTAGCACATGTGTGAAATTTAAGAATAGCCAGATGAACCTTTGAACCTTGACCCTTACCCCCAGCGATAGGATAGGAATAACCACTAGACGAACGCTAAGCCCTGCAACCTTAGCGATAATATAAGAACGCAATAGACCAATGCTGAGCCTTACAAACTCAGCAATATACACACTAGATTTAAGGGATGAAATTATGCATGAGGCTAGTTATATAACCTAGCTTCAGAAGAATAAAGATGTGTATTCGACTAAACCCCAACATAGTCAGTGTATTCATTCACAACTAAGTACTAAGTACAAAATTATTTTAACCGAAGCTAGCCCTGCGCCATAAACCGTTGATTTAACATTCCCCATCTTAAGGTCACGTTTTTCCGCAGTGATAAAGCATTCGCAAGCTTTAAGTCCCTTTTGTATTGTGTTAACTTGTATACCCTGAGTCCATTGTAAATGGGAAGCCATGGTATGTAATATTAATGTGAATGTTAATATGAAGAAACTGACAACATCCCCACAATCAGAGTCTTAAAATTTTCACATAGAATTTGGACTTATTAATTATACTCGTTTCCCAAACGGAAAAAGAGTATATTGGTTTTGTGAAATGTCCGTCTTGCTGTCCGTCCGTCTGTCCGTATGAATGCAATATTTTTCTACGCTATTGAAGCTAGAGACTTGAAATTTGGAACATATACTCGTGTATGCCCTCGAATTATAAAGTGTCAAGATTTTCCGGATACGCCCACTAGGAGCGTGGCGAATCGGAAAATGGTTGCGCCCATAGCTAAGAAATCATATTAGTTGAAAAGCTAGAGAGTTGAAATTTGGAATGTATAATTGCGTTGAGCACCCAAGCTCAAAAAGATATGGCGGATATATCTACGCCCATTGGGGGCGTGGCAAATCGGGAAAACTGTAACTTCTACAGTTTTAAAGCTAGAATGCTGAAATTTGGCACGTATCTTAACGCTTCGATTCTATAAAGATTGATAAATAAATAAATCCCACTGGGGGCGTGGCAAATCGGATCTGAATATATGTATATATGAATATATGATTTTACAAATTCAGCTATATTTTGAGCACTATTGATGCTAGAGACTTGAAATTTGATATATATACTCGGATAAGCAAGCCAAGATCAAAAAGATATGGCGGACATACCTACGCCTTCAGGGGGCGTGGCAAATCGGAAAAAGCTTATAGCTCCTACAGTTTTAGAGCTAGACGCTTCAAAATTGGATGTTTGTGTTATTGGAGGCCTCCTCTATTGATTCCCTAAAATCTTACGTCACCTTGGGGGCGTGGAATATCGAAAAATACACTGAAACTTTCATATTTTTAGTGTAAGCATCCAAATTATTTACAGTTACGTTACCCTCGACTCCTTCTAGGAACTTGCCAAATATGATATGTCTACGCCTACTGGGGGCGTGGCAAATTGCCAAAAAAATGTGTAACGCCCAGCTGCAAAATTCATATGCCTGTGCCACCTATATAAATAAGCTTAATAAGAATTGCTAAGACGACAAACGGCACTTCTGAGAAATATATGTAATTCGATTTAATGTTGAAGTTCTGCAAATAATTTATCTGCTAAAATTATCATTTTTCGTATAGCCTATGTCAGTTATGTTATTTTCTTTTCGTGACAAAAAATGTAAATATCAAATATCGGTTACAAAAATATCGACTTAGTCCGAACAAAATTAGTTCACACAAAAAAATTGACGATAGGACCCATCATGTATGTACATAAGTATGTAGGCACGAACAGCTGCGCAACTATTTTCATGCCGTCGCCGCCGCGTCTCGAATGCGGACCCTTTTGCTTACACGCTTTTCATCTACCTGCTGCGCCACATCAGTTTTGCATTGCCTGTTGGCAAATCCGAAACTACTTCACTACAAAGGCGACTTTTGACAAATACAAAACTATAGAAGCTGCTGTTTATGCAAACACAATATAAACATAAATCAATCGCAATTGTGATTCTTAGAAAATGCTGAAATGTGCGCATATGAACGTATGTATTTATATGTGTACATACAAAAACGATGGTCGGTTGAATGTATGCGTATAAAGGGCGATATTTGACAAATACAAAACTAAAGAAGCGGCTGAAAATGCAAACACAACTCGATAACAATTTTGGTTGAAGAATATGCTAGAATGAATGGCGCTGAATTTATTTGTGACCATGCATAAGCAAACTCGCTTGCACATTTCAATGTATGTACATATGTGTAAATGTAAATATATTTTGCTGTCGCTGCTTAACGCGTGCGTGTCATAATTGGCCAAACGTTTTGTTTAATAGATTGCCACTGACTTAACGGAACTTGATGAAACTTTTAGCATATGATTCTATTGAATTTTTTACATTTTATAAAAATGCTAATTCATTCACATGGTTATATTTGCAAAAATTGAAATTGCATAAAATTCACATGAATCTACATAAATGCAAAATTTGAGATAAATTATTGAATTTAAAATGCCAGATGCCCCTGTGGGAAACGAGTATCACGCCTTAGGTCTCGCCCTAAGGCAACGTTCTTACTTGTTTTTATACTCGTTTCCCAAAGGGAAAAAGAGTATATTGGTTTTGTGAAATGTCCGTCTGTCTGTCTGTCCGTCTGTCCGTCTGTCCGTCTGTCCGTATGAATGCAATATTTTTCTACGCTATTGAAGCTAGAGACTTGAAATTTGGAACATATACTCGTGTATACCCTCGAATTATAAAGTGTCAAGATTTTCCGGATACGCCCACTAGGGGCGTGGCAAATCGGAAAATGGTTGCGCCCATAGTTAATAGAAATCATAGAAATCATATTAGTTGAAGAGCTAGAGAGTTGAAATTTGGAATGTATACTTGCGTTGACCACCCAAGTTCAAAAAGATATGGCGGATATATCTACGCCCATTGGGGGCGTGGCAAATCGGGAAAACTGTAACTTCTACAGTTTTAAAGCTAGAATGCTGAAATTTGGCACGTATCTTAACGCTTCGATTCTATAAAGTTTGATAAAAAAATTTTATGTCCACGCCCATTGGGGGCGTGGCAAATCGGATCTGAATATAGAGTGATTTTACAAATTCAGCTATATTTTGAGCACTATTGATGCTAGAGACTTGAAATTTGATATATATACTCGGATAAGCAAGCCAAGATCAAAAAGATATGGCGGACATACCTACGCCTTCAGGGGGCGTGGCAAATCGGAAAAAGCTTATAGCTCCTACAGTTTTAGAGCTAGACGATTCCAAATTGGATGTTTGTGTTACTGGGGGCCCCCTCTATTGATTCCCCAAATCTTATCTTATCGTATAAAGGGCGATATTTGACAAATACAAAACTAAAGAAGCGGCTGAAAATGCAAGCACAACTCAATAACAATTTTGGTTGAAGAATATGCTAGAATGAATGGCGCTGAATTTATTTGTGACCATGCATATGCATGCATATGCATATATCAAATGCCGAAAGTTTCATTAATCAAAATGTTTGCCCAATTATCACACGCACGTAGCAAGCAGCGTTCAGCAGCGTAAAACACTCAGCTCGGTGTGGGTTCAAGAGATTTTCTAGTCGGAAACCTCCGACTAGGTATGATTTGTTGCAACGCAAAATGAGCAACGTTGTCAATAAGCAATTTTAGCGTAACTTGTATCGCCTCTACCATGCGCGAACACACAGTAGACTAAGACGAAACGACTTCACTGCTAGAGTAAGTAGAGTTGGTAAATCAAAACTACAGTTGAAAGTTATTAGTAAAAAGAGCCGGTATCCAAAATGTAACAGAAATTGAAATTGCATAAAATTCACATGAATGTACATAAATGCAAAATTTGAGATATATTATTAAATTTAATATTTTTTTTAATATTTTGCATGTGTTCGATTTTCGGAGACGCACGCTGTATATATATATATATATATATATATATATATATATATATATATATATATATATATATATATATATATATATATCGGCGAGTAGTTGATGTTTTGCCGCTCAGCATGCTCATCTGTATTTCCCTCCATTCTCTCTTACAAAAAGGTGCAGCGAGTCTCAGCGTGTTCTCTCTTTCAATTCTACTCTCACACTGAGCCACACTCGACGTCAGTATATACTGTCGTCGCACACTTTTAATGTTATCGATATCAATAAGCAAATGTATTACGCAACCCTGATCAATTCTTATTAACACTACGCGCGTAATTCAAAATATTCCAAGTACCTAATTATCTCTCCGACACGGCCAACCTGACAAATTACACGTCCTCGTGTAGGCAGGAATTTTAGCGTAACTTGGTACATTTTCAACATATCATTGTTTTATTAAAGAAACCAAATACAGTGCACTATCGATAACTTAATCAATTAACAAATTTCATTAAATTCTTTCTTTCTAAAATCTAAACAATTTGACTTGTCAACAACTTATTAAGCATTTTCATTAAACAATTCAATTTCTTTTTTCTTTTTCAACAATTCATTAAAAATTTTCATTCATTTCAAATAACGTCCATTTTTGTTCTCATTCTCATTTTTGTTTCAAAAATTCTAGGCTAGACACCATCACGTAGCATCGACAACAACTTTTCCAACTCAGCATACCCCTAGTTTCCTTTACTAGGTCACACGGTCTATTTCACCCGTCTTTTCACAGTCTGTTCCAACTGTATCACTACGGTCTTTTTCACCCGTTTCAACACAGTCTGTTTCAACTGTTTCACTACGGTCTTTTTCACCCGTTTCAACACAGTCTGTTTCAACTGTTTCACTACGGTCTTTTTCACCCGTTTCAACACAGTCTGTTTCAACTGTTTCACTACGGTCTTTTTCACCCGTTTCAACACAGTCTGTTTCAACTGTTTCACCACAGTCTATTCCAACTGTTTCACCACAGTCTATTCCAACTGTTTCGCATTAGATCACGCCATGATCAAAAATTCCTTCAACTTTTCTCATTCACTTTCCGGACATTCATACTGTCTCTTGCAACACTTTGACTCTCAATCATTTTAATACTATCACTTTCAACAGCCTCTCTCAATCATATCAATACTGTCTTTTACTTGTAATAGATTTCAGCTTGTATCTAGATTAGTCTGTTGTCTCTCACTGTTTTTGAGTAAAACATAGTCTCCCTTGCAGAATTTGACTACTTTGGCTTTGCCTTTGTCAAATCTTTGTTTATCGTAATTTGATACATTTTACATGTTTCTTATAGCCTGCGATCTTTGTTCATTTAGATCTACTACTGTTACGTCATCATCAATCAGAACTAAACCTAAAGGTCTTGCACACTTGCTAATTAAAAGCTCTAGTGGACATGACTTTGTTACTCGGTTAACTGTACAGTTTAATGATAACTGTACATCTCCTATAGCATCTTGCCATGAACGCTCACTAGAATCAACAATAGTTAATAAATTTTTCAACGTGCTCATTACTCGTTCAACTTGCTCAATCGCGCGACTAGCACCGGTAGCTATCAAATGAAGCTTAATTTTCTGAGAAGCACAGAATTCGGCAAATTTTGCACCCGTGAAACTCCTACCTTGATCAGCCACTAATCGAGTTGGTACTCCAAATAGAGCAATGGATGATTTTAAAGCGTCAATACAACTGTTAGCGTCAAGCTTATAGGTGTGGTAAAAATGAACATATTTTGTAAAACCATCTATTTGCACAATGATATATTCCTTGCGGTCATTCTTGCCACTTAACTTTCCGGAGATATCTATATGCAACGTGTGCCATGGTATACTAACTTTAGGAATGGAGTGTAATTCGACTTGAATTTTTCCTGATGTTGATTTTGTCACCCTACAAGTTATACAGTTCTCTACAAATTTACGAACGTATTTTGCCATTCCATAAAACCAATAATGATTATACGCTTTATCAAGAGTCTTTTCCCAGCCGAAATGTAAGATTGATTCATGAACTTGATTTATTATAGACCACTTGAAAGATCTTGGAACGACTGACAAGCATCGAGTTCTGCAATTTCTTTGGATTTTTCTATAAAGCACATTACGTCTAATTTCATAAGTAGCAGCTAAGTCTTCGAAAAGTTCACCTTTACTAAATTTCTTAATAATATGCAAAATATCCTGGTCACGTTGTTGCTCAACTTGAATCCAATTTTCCGAAATTTTCATTAATTCTATGTGCTTTTCTACAACTTTGTTTTGTTCCACTTTATCTTCAGCAGGCAAAGGATTCCTCGACAGAAAATCTACATGAGCCATCAGCTTGCCTTATCGATATTGAATTTCAAAGTCAAATGCTTGAAGAAATACCCACCAACGATACACTCTAGGTGATAGCTCAATTTTTGTTCTGGAAGCCTTTAACGAATTACAATCCGTAAAAGTGACAAACTTTCTACCATGCAGATAATGTCTGAGATGTTTTACTGCATTCACTACAGCTAGAGTTTCTAACTCATACGATGTATATTTCGACTCACAATTGCTAGTTGTCTTACTAAAATATTCAATCACATACGGTTTATTGTTTATTCTGTGTAACAGTATTCCTCCATAGCCAATGGCGCTTGCATCTGTATGCAGCTCTATGGGAAATTCTGGATCAAATATCACTAACACTGGCTTGCTTGTCAGAATATCAACAATTTTCTTACGAACTAGCATTACCAATTCCACTTAGCGAAACAACATTATTTGTTCTTTTACCGGACAGCTTGTGTGATATACTCTCTTTAACCAAAGAGCATTCTGCGCCAGAATCAAATGTAATCGGAAATTTCTCACCTCGGTGCAACATGATTGCTTTAGGTCCGTCCACGACGCATAGCTCGACTCTTTTATGCACTTGTGGTCATACACTACCGCCAGTCGAGTTTTTGCATTGGGTGGCAATGTGGCCCTGCTCATGACATCTATAGCATGTTATGACCTTAGCACGCTGTGAGCTCGCAGGATGCTCTCCTCCAGATGTTGATGAAGTTTGCATACTACATTCCGACTTCTTGTGCCCGAACTTTCCACAGGTGTAGCATTTTACTGGCACTAATTTAGCCCTCTTTGTATTCGACTCGTCGTCTGAGAAATTGGATCGACGTTTATCGAATGAAAAAGCTTGCAACTCGGACTGCAAGTCTTGTCTGCTTCGAATGCTTTTAGTGTACGCTATTTGTTGCAATCTACGGTCATAGTTTGCTAAATAGCCCAACACAACAGACGCCGCAATTTCCTCGTACTCCATCTTACGCCATTTTGTTGTGAGTGACGTCATCTGCCGACTCGCAAAAACAGCAAGACACTCGCCAGTATTTGGGCGACTGTTGAGCAATTTTAAAATTGTCGCTGCTGGAGTCTCAACATTCTCGAATCGCTGTTCGAACAGCTCCCTGAATTGTTTCCACGTAATCCCTGGATAGCAGATCTGCGACAACCATTGCGATGAACTTCCTTCTAGAGACTTCGACAACGCCAAAATTAATGCGCTGCCTTGCAGCGGAATGTCATTGAGGATTATTTCCACTGTAGCACACCACTGCAAAGCGTCGGCGCCAGCCGCTTCTGAATTAAATTTTGGCAGCGTCAATCCGCCATTTTGTAGTGGCTCGCGTGGTGACGCTTGCAAAGATTTTTCCAATTCCAAAAAGGTGCGATTTTGTTGTTCTAGTAGCACACGAAATTGCTCCTCAAAAGTGGTTGGTCGAGAGTTTGATCCCACTTCTGATATCGGCGAGTAGTTGATGTTTTGCCGCTCAGCATGCTCATCTGTATTTCCCTCCATTCTCTCTTACAAAAAGGTGCAGCGAGTCTCAGCGTGTTCTCTCTTTCAATTCTACTCTCACACTGAGCCACACTCGACGTCAGTATATACTGTCGTCGCACACTTTTAATGTTATCGATATCAATAAGCAAATGTATTACGCAACCCTGATCAATTCTTATTAACACTACGCGCGTAATTCAAAATATTCCAAGTACCTAATTATCTCTCCGACATATATATATATATATATATGTATAGTTACAGTATGAGTTCTAAATATTTGTGTAATCGACTTAGTCCGAACAAAATTATTTACACACAAAAAATTGACGATAGGTCCCATCAGGTATGTATGTATGTAGGCACGAACAGCTGCGCAACTATTTTCATGCCGTCGCCGCCGCGTCTCGAACGCGGACCCTTTTGCTTACACGCTTTTCATCTACCTGCTGCGCCACATCAGTTTTGCATTGTCTGTTGGCAAATCCGAAACTACTTCACTACAAGGGCGACTTTTGACAAATACAAAACTATAGAAGCTGCTGTTAATGCAAACATAATATAAACATAAATCAATTGCAATTGTGATTCTTAGAAAATGCTAAAATGCGCGCATATGAACGTATGTATTTATTTATATGTGTACATACAAAAACGGTGGTCGGTTGAATGTATGCGTATAAAGGGCGATATTTGACAAATACAAAACTAAAGAAGCGGCTGAAAATGCAAGCACAACTCAATAACAATTTTGGTTGAAGAATATGCTAGAATGAATGGCGCTGAATTTATTTGTGACCATGCATAAGCAAACGCGCTTGCACGTTTCAATGTATGTACATATGTGTAAATGTAAATATATTTTGCTGTCGCTGCCTAACGCGTGCGTGTCATAATTGGCCAAACGTTTTGTTTAATAGATTGCGACTGACTTAACGGAACTTGATGAAACTTTCAGCATATGATTCTATTGAATTTTTTACATTTTATAAAAATGCTAATTCATTCACATAGTTATATTTGCAAAAATTGAAATTGCATAAAATTCACATGAATCTACATAAATGCAAAATTTGAGATAAATTATTTAATTTAAAATACCAGATGCCCCTGTGGGAAACGAGTATCACGCCTTAGGTCTCGCCCTAAGGCAACGTTCTTACTTGTTGATCTTGGCTTGCTTATCCGAGTATATATATCAAATTTCAAGTCTCTAGCATCAATAGTGCTCAAAATATAGCTGAATTTGTAAAATCACTCAATATTCAGATCCGATTTGCCACGCCCCCAGTGGGCGTGGACATAAAATTTTTTTATCAAACTTTATAGAATCGAAGCGTTAAGATACGTGCCAAATTTCAGCATTCTAGCTTTAAAACTTTAGAAGTTACAGTTTTCCCGATTTGCCACGCCCCCAATGGGCGTAGATATATCCGCCATATCTTTTTGAACTTGGGTGGTCAACGCAAGTATACATTCCAAATTTCAACTCTCTAGCTCTTCAACTAATATGATTTCTATGATTTCTATTAACTATGGGCGCAACCATTTTCCGATTTGCCACGCCCCTAGTGGGCGTATCCGGAAAATCTTGACACTTTATAATTCGAGGGTATACACGAGTATATGTTCCAAATTTCAAGTCTCTAGCTTCAATAGCGTAGAAAAATATTGCATTCATACGGACAGACGGACAGACGGACAGACAGACAGACGGACATTTCACAAAACCAATATACTCTTTTTCCCTTTGGGAAACGAGTATAAAAACAAGTAAGAACGTTGCCTTAGGGCGAGACCTAAGGCGTGATACTCGTTTCCCACAGGGGCATCTGGTATTTTAAATTCAATAATTTATCTCAAATTTTGCATTTATGTAGATTCATGTGAATTTTATGCAATTTCAATTTTTGCAAATATAACTATGTGAATGAATTAGCATTTTTATAAAATGTAAAAAATTCAATAGAATCATATGCTGAAAGTTTCATCAAGTTCCGTTAAGTCAGTCGCAATCTATTAAACAAAACGTTTGGCCAATTATGACACGCACGCGTTAGGCAGCGACAGCAAAATATATTTACATTTACACATATGTACATACATTGAAACGTGCAAGCGCGTTTGCTTATGCATGGTCACAAATAAATTCAGCGCCATTCATTCTAGCATATTCTTCAACCAAAATTGTTATTGAGTTGTGCTTGCATTTTCAGCCGCTTCTTTAGTTTTGTATTTGTCAAATATCGCCCTTTATACGATAAGATAAGATTTGGGGAATCAATAGAGGGGGCCCCCAGTAACACAAACATCCAATTTGGAATCGTCTAGCTCTAAAACTGTAGGAGCTATAAGCTTTTTCCGATTTGCCACGCCCCCTGAAGGCGTAGGTATGTCCGCCATATCTTTTTGATCTTGGCTTGCTTATCCGAGTATATATATCAAATTTCAAGTCTCTAGCATCAATAGTGCTCAAAATATAGCTGAATTTGTAAAATCACTCTATATTCAGATCCGATTTGCCACGCCCCCAATGGGCGTGGACATAAAATTTTTTTATCAAACTTTATAGAATCGAAGCGTTAAGATACGTGCCAAATTTCAGCATTCTAGCTTTAAAACTGTAGAAGTTACAGTTTTCCCGATTTGCCACGCCCCCAATGGGCGTAGATATATCCGCCATATCTTTTTGAACTTGGGTGGTCAACGCAAGTATACATTCCAAATTTCAACTCTCTAGCTCTTCAACTAATATGATTTCTATGATTTCTATTAACTATGGGCGCAACCATTTTCCGATTTGCCACGCCCCTAGTGGGCGTATCCGGAAAATCTTGACACTTTATAATTCGAGGGTATACACGAGTATATGTTCCAAATTTCAAGTCTCTAGCTTCAATAGCGTAGAAAAATATTGCATTCATACGGACAGACGGACAGACGGACAGACAGACAGACGGACATTTCACAAAACCAATATACTCTTTTTCCCTTTGGGAAACGAGTATAAAAAGATATGGCGGACATACCTACGCCTTCAGGGGGCGTGGCAAATCGGAAAAAGCTTATAGCTCCTACAGTTTTAGAGCTAGACGATTCCAAATTGGATGTTTGTGTTACTGGGGGCCCCCTCTATTGATTCCCCAAAAATAAATCTTACGCCCCTTTGAGGGCGTGGTATATGGAAAAAAATACCCTGTAACTTTCACATTTTTGGAGTGTAAGCATCCAAACTTTGCAGTTACGTTACCCTAGACTCCTTCTAGGAACTTGCCAAATATGATATGTCTACGCCTACTGGGGGCGTGGCAAATTGGCAACAAAATTTGTAACGCCCAGCTGCAAAATTCATATGCCTGTGCCACCTATATAAATAAGCTTAATAAGAATTGCTAAGACGACAAACGGCATTTCTGAGAAATATATGTAATTTGATTTAATGTTGAAGTTCTGCAAATAATTTATCTGCTAAAATTATCATTTTTCGTATAGCCTAGGTCAGTTATGTTATTTTCTTTTTGTGTGTGTGACCCTGACAAAAATGTAAATATCAAATACCGATATTTGTGTAATCGACTTAGTCCGAACAAAATTATTTACACACAAAAAAATTGACGATAGGTCCCATCAGGTATGTATGTATGTAGGCACGAACAGCTGCGCAACTATTTTCATGCCGTCGCCGCCGCGTCTCGAACGCGGACCCTTTTGCTTACACGCTTTTCATCTACCTGCTGCGCCACATCAGTTTTGCATTGTCTGTTGGCAAATCCGAAACTACTTCACTACAAGGGCGACTTTTGACAAATACAAAACTATAGAAGCTGCTGTTAATGCAAACATAATATAAACATAAATCAATTGCAATTGTGATTCTTAGAAAATGCTAAAATGCGCGCATATGAACGTATGTATTTATTTATATGTGTACATACAAAAACGGTGGTCGGTTGAATGTATGCGTATAAAGGGCGATATTTGACAAATACAAAACTAAAGAAGCGGCTGAAAATGCAAGCACAACTCAATAACAATTTTGGTTGAAGAATATGCTAGAATGAATGGCGCTGAATTTATTTGTGACCATGCATAAGCAAACGCGCTTGCACGTTTCAATGTATGTACATATGTGTAAATGTAAATATATTTTGCTGTCGCTGCCTAACGCGTGCGTGTCATAATTGGCCAAACGTTTTGTTTAATAGATTGCGACTGACTTAACGGAACTTGATGAAACTTTCAGCATATGATTCTATTGAATTTTTTACATTTTATAAAAATGCTAATTCATTCACATAGTTATATTTGCAAAAATTGAAATTGCATAAAATTCACATGGATCTACATAAATGCAAAATTTGAGATAAATTATTGAATTTAAAATACCAGATGCCCCTGTGGGAAACGAGTATCACGCCTTAGGTCTCGCCCTAAGGCAACGTTCTTACTTGTTTTTTTATATTTTGGATACCGGGCTTTTTTATCAAACTCATCTTTTGAAGGGTAGTTGCAAAAATTCACTAGAATCAAATGCCGAAAGTTTCATTAATCAAAATGTTTGCCCAATTATCACACGCACGTAGCAAGCAGCGTTCAGCAGCGTAAAACACTCAGCTCGGTGTGGGTTCAAGAGATCTTCTAGTCGGAAACCTCCGACTAGGTATGATTTGTTGCAACGCAAAATGAGCAACGTTGTCAATAAGCAATTTTAGCGTAACTTGTATCGCCTCTACCATGCGCGAACACACAGTAGACTAAGACGAAACGACTTCACTGCTAGAGTAAGTAGAGTTGGTAAATCAAAACTACAGTTGAAAGTTATTAGTAAAAAGAGCCGGTATCCAAAATGTAACAGAAATTGAAATTGCATAAAATTCACATGAATGTACATAAATGCAAAATTTGAGATATATTATTAAATTTAATATTTTTTTTAATATTTTGCATGTGTTCGATTTTCGGAGACGCACGCTGTATATATATATATATATATATATATATATATATGTATAGTTACAGTATGAGTTCTAAATTTTGTGAGATTTGTTCTCAACAAAGGATAGTTTTGCATTTGATCACGACATGTGCAAGTAGAGACATAGAACAAGTTGAACAAGCTATAAGAACTCTAAAAAATTTCTGTAGACTTGTCTACACCACCTGGTGCTACTGGTACTTCTAATAAAACTGTCGAGCCTAATCAAAGTTCCACTATAAAAGTAAGAGCGTCCCCGGTTGTTGTTCAAACAGTGAATAACAATCTGTTAGCGACCTCTGAACCCATGGTGCCCACTTTATCAGTTGTGTCTCCTCGAAAGCAGGATTTTTTATCCAGGCTTTCATCTGACACGACGTGCGAAGCAATATCAGCGTTTATCGCTAGTAAGGCTGCAGCAAATGTTTTTATCTCGAAGTTTAATTTCGCAACACCACGTGAAATTGCTTCGTTTAAAATCAGTGTGCCGGTTGAGCACTTCACAACTATATGTGATGCCAAGTTTTGGCCACCGCATATAGTTGTACATGAATTCAAGCCTAAGAATCGAAGCCGATTACCTCCAGTATCATTGAACCCTACTTCGGTACAATCTTCAGCTAATATTGTATCAAAAAACTAAATAGTATAAATTCTTTACCGAATCTGTCTTTGGGATATCAAAACGTTCGAGGCCTAAATTCCAAACTTAGTGGTTTATTTTTGAGCAGTTTCAGTTTTCAATATGATGTCATTGTGTTCACTGAAACGTGCCTGAGCCCAAAAATTTATAATAGTGAGATTCTCTCTAATAACTTCACTATTTATAGATGTGATCGATTGATTCGCAGAGGAGGGGGTGTCTTAATAGCTGTTAAGGCCGATATTCTCTCCGAATCATTAAGTTTCAAAGCACTTCATGATGCTGAGATTATTGGGGTTAAAATAACTCTCCCATCTCTTTGCATATATGTCACTTGCTCATATGTTCCTCCCTCTTCTGATGTACAAGTCTATGCACAACATATAACTTGTATTAAAGAAATTTTTGAACATGTAAATGATAATGACTTATTTATAGTGCTAGGTGACTTTAATATACCTAACACTACTTGGTCGTCAGCTCCCAATTTTAACTACCTTATTCCGTCTACAGATCATTATCTTTTTGATGAACTGTTTAGTCTATCAATGTTTCAAATGAACTCTATTTTGAATCATTTGAATCGTTCACTTGATCTGGTTTTTATTAATGATGATTCTGTCATTAATGTTACCAGAACAACCCCTATCTGTATGCCAGAAGATTTGCATCATCCCACCTTAGATGTCTTGTTTTCCATAAAGATGTCACCTATTTCTGCCCCGATTCCCCAAATAAGGCGTCGCTGTTTTTATAAATGCAATTTTGTCTTGCTTAATGATTTAATTAATGCAAATGACTGGACGCTTTTATACGACTCAGTTGAAGTTAATTTGGCAGCTAACATTTTCTATGAAACTTTAAGCTCTATCCTTGATGTCTGTGTCCCTTCGTACCACTCTAAGCCTGCTTCTAATAAGCCCCCCTGGTTTACTCAGACTCTTTCTAATTTTAGAAACATTAAAACCAAATGTTTTAAGAATTTTAAAAAGTCTGGTTCAATCGTTGACTGGTCTAAATACTCAATAGCATAGTCAAATTTTAAGCTTTTAAATGCTAGGTGTTATGAGAATTACCTTTTACGTTGTAAAAGGAAATTCGTTTGTGATCCGAAGCAATTTTATTCGTTTGCAAACTCGAAGCGTAAATTATACAATTTACCTTCCATGTTTTTCCTTGGAGAAGAAAAAACTTGTAATGATTTTCAATCCACTTATTCTTCCGATGTCTCACACGCCCCGTCGTACTCAATTGAAAGTCCTGCAACGAATATTATCAATGTTCCAAGTGTTTCCCTTGTGTCTCTGGTTTCAGCCACTCGGACATTGAAATCATCTTTTTCTCCTGGTGCTGATAATATTCCAAGTTGTGTTATAAAGTAATGCAGTGCTTCGTTACAGTTACTTTTATTAAAACTATTCAATTTGTCCCTAGAGACTTCTGTTTTTCCATCTATTTGGAAAGAATCATTTATTATTCCATTACATAAAAAAGGCGGAAGGTCTGACATTTCAAATTATAGAGGCATAGCTAAACTGTCTGTTATCCCAAAATTATTTGAAAAAATTTTAACGTCAAACTTACAACACTTTTGTAAATCGATTATTTCGCCATCTCAACATGGTTTTTTCCAGAATCGATCAACTTCAACTAATTTATTAGAATTTTCTTCTCTAATCAACTATAGCTTTTTAAATAAAATGCAAACTGATGTTATTTATAGTGATTTCAGCAAAGCATTTGATTCAGTTAATCATAATATCTTAATTTGCAAACTTGATCATTTAGGACTTCACCCTAAACTTGTGTCTTGGATTTCATCCTATTTGATAGGCAGGACTCAAAGGGTATTGTTGCGGACATCAATTTCGAAGCTTATCTCTGTTTCATCAGGCGTACCTCAGGACAGTCATTTAGGACCGTTGCTTTTTACCCTCTTTATCAATGATCTTCCTAGCTGTATTGTTCACTCCAAAATTTGTATGTATGCAGATGATGTTAAGCTCTGCCTTTCATACTCCAACTTACTTGATCATTTTCGCCTTCAAGATTACCTTAATTCCTTTCAGCGTTGGTGTGTGACTATTCAGTTGCATTTAAATTGTTCCAAGTGTATGAAAATGACTTTCAGTCGTACCATTCCACATATTGTTAATTACACTATTAACAACATTTCCTTGCAACGATTTTTGACTGTCAAAGATCTGGGTGTTATTTTTGACACAAAATTTTCTTTCAATCTTCATGTCTCTACTATCGTAAATGAAGCTAAAGGTGCTCTTGGTTTTATTAAACGCTGGTCAAAGGAGTTTAAAGATCCCTTTATCACAAAACTATTATATACTTCGCTGGTTCGACCTATTTTAGAATATTGTTCAATTATTTGGTATCTACAGCATAAAACTGTAAATCGTATCGAATCGGTCCAGAAACAGTTTCTTATTTTTACGTTGCGTGATTTAAACTGGGATCGTAATCTTCGTTTACCATCTTACCAGAGTAGGCTTCTTCTTATTAATCTTCCTTCATTAATCAATCGTAGAACAATTTTGGGGATTGTTTTCCTACATAATTTGATTATTGGTAAAATTGATTCGCCATGTCTGTTAGTTCAGCTTAATTTTTCTGTTCCATCCAAAACAAGCACTTTCGTCCGTTGTATTTACCTTTATGCACATCGGATTATTCTTTGCATAGCGCGTTTCACGTGTTATGTAGTAATTATAATAAATATTATCATGTGTTCTCCTCTGAACTCTCTCTTCCCTTAATAAAATCATTGCTTGCAGGTCATCTTCGTGGTAGCCTGTAATCTTAAATTTGTACTTATATCTAAGACTATAATTAATTTAATTTGTAAGTTTCCCACAAATACTCTCTATCTTGTATAGCATCTATAATATCACTGACTAAAATGGCTGTGAATTGGGGCATAGCTGGCCGTACTGGCAAATAAAGTACCCCGACCGAGTTGGTGGTATTATTGATAATTTATGTTATTTTAGGCTTTATAATTATATAAATATTTCTATTGTTTACATTTAAGTTGACTCCAGTTTTGTCAATGTCTTTTTAATAATAAATAAAATAAAATAAATAAAATAAATTTGGCAGAATGAAGATCTCGAGCGGACGTTCGTAAATATCCCAACTGATAAACAATATTTTATGTATTTATTTATTAACAAGTTACAATTAATATAAAATTAATTAAATTATTATACATTATTTTAAAATTAATATGTACAGTTTTTGTTTTCCCTATCGTAACATTATTGTTATATTTACGAATTTACACATCATTTTATTTTTATCTTATCTTTTCAATAGGAGGGGGTATGTTTTAGATTTTTAAAGAAACTCAAATACCTTAGTGATGTTAATCTCGGTTGGGTATGCCAGGATTGATAAGGGGCAGGTATTTTGGAAGATTTGGGTATGCAGGTTAGAGGTTGCGAGGCAGTCGCGGAGAATGTGTTTCATATTTATTTTTGTGGTTGTGTGACAATTGGGGCAAGGAAGGGTTGCTATAGTGCAGTTGCGTCATTCTTGTGTGGCCTAGTCTTAGCCCTAGAAATTGGATTTGCTCGCTGCGTGTGATGCTTTTTTGGTCTATATTTTTTTAGGGTGTTTGACGTGTTGGATAGGTTTGTATTTAATCTCTGGTACCATCGGTTGCAGAGCTCTATGTTCAGTTTTAGTTATTTTTGAGAGTTCGTTTTTGAGGAGTTTGATTATGTCTGTATTGTTAAAGTTAGGGGTATAGAGAAGGTGCATATAAAATGTGTCTTTGGCTGCACTGTCGGCTAACTCGTTCCCTATAATGCCGCAGTGGCTAGGGATTCAAAGGAGTTTTATTTTTGAATCAGATTGGGTAAGCTGGGTTCTAATAGTTGTGGGATAAAAGCTATTGTTGTTAATATTGCGAATGGATTTTATGGATGCGAGGGAGTCGGAGCAAATTATATATTTTCCAAGTCTGTTTTTGATCAGATTTATCGCATCGAAAATGGCTATGGTTTCAGCTGATAGGATGGATGAATAATGGGGGAGGATGCATCTTTTCAGGATTTCGTTTTCGGTCGTAATCGCAAAAGTGGCTGTGTTATTTTGTAGAGAGCCGTCTGTGTATATGAATTTATGGTTGTTGTATTTCTCTTTGATTTCAAGAAATTGTTGTCTGAATGTGCTTGGTGGTGTGTTGGATTTGCTCCGTCTATGTAGTGTGGTATTGATGACAGAGGGGGGAATAGCCATTGGGGAGTGGTGGTTTTGCTTGGGAGGGGAAGGTAGGGAACGTTGGTTTCTTTACATAATGCTATGGTTTTTTCTATTCGTCAATTTGTTTGTTTTTTGGCTGTCCTTCTGTTTAGTGTATCTGTGGAGCGGTGAGTTTGAGCTATGTAGGAGTGTTTTGCAGGCTTTGGCTGTGATCAGGTCTCTTTTTTGCTCTATTGTAGGTATGTTTGCTTCGAAAAGTAGGCTAGCGATAGGTGTTGAGCGTAGTGCCCCAAGTGATATGCGGATTGCGGCATTAAATAAAGTTTTGAGTTTATTGAGGGTTGATTTGGGAGCATACCCGTAGATGAGCAGTGCGTAGTCAATTTTCGGAATTACTATAGATTTTGTTACATTTAATATAGTATATGTATTGCAGTTTAGCTTAGAGCTTGCTAGGCATTTAATGATGTTAAGTTTGTTATTTAAGGCTGGCAGAATTTGCTTGATGTGCGTGTCCCATCTATATTTATTGTTAATTGTAAGTCCTAAGATCTTTGCATGATATGTTGCAGATGCAGTTTTGCTTGCGGCAAACATGAAGGTGTTGACACTTTTCTATTGATAGTGATGCTCCTGAATATGAACACCACTCTTATATGTTGGAAAAGAGTTGGTCGAGGTTGCAGGATTGATTTTTTTGTTTGCTAAGAGGGATGATAAGGTAAAAGTCGTCGGCGTAGGCGGTGAAATGGATTTCTTTTTGTAGGCTGATTATGTGGGAGAGTCTGTTGTAGGCGATTTGGAAAAGGATAACGGATATTGGCGATCCCTGGGGGATGCCGTTTTGGAGAGGGTAGGGATTTTACATTTTTTATTTTAACTACAATTTTCCGGTTTGCCACGAAATTACGTATAAACTGTATTATTATAGGTCCAACTTCCCAGCGGTTTAATTAGTCTATTATTGGGTGGACGCCGACTCTGTCGAAGGCCTTTAAGAAGTTAAGGGCAATGATAGAGGCGTGCGTCCTGCTTCTTAACGACTTGGTTATCAGGTGGATGGATGTAGTTGTTTTTCGATACCAACCACTAAAGGCGCTTGGCTATTATTTTTTCTAAGGTTTTGGATATGCAGCAGTTAAGGGAGATGGGTCCATAGGTGGTTATGAGTATTTTGTTGGATTTGGGTTTTATTATAGGAATGACAAGGCAGGATTTGTAGAATGGTGTTGTTGAATATGGTGTTGAAGAGGTTTGTAATTCTGGCATTTAGTGCGTAAGAGGTATTTTTTATCATAGGGTACGAGATTCTGCTTAGTCCGGGAGTTGGACCTTTGAGGGTGTGTAACGCTGCTAGTACTTTAATTAGTGTGATGTCAGATTCTATTGCTTGTGCTTGTGGGTGTGTAGTTGATAGTTTTGTCTGCATATTTATTGGTAATGAAGCTATAAATTTTGGTCATTGGAGCAGTCGGACCAATAACGGGTAAACAAGAGGGCTATGTGGTTTGTGTCTGTTGACAGTGAATTGCTGGTTGTATCTGTAATGCAGTGTATGGCTTTGGTTGGGTTAAGACCGCAGAGCCGTCGGCTTTTAGTCCAGATTTTGTCGGAAGGGGGTGTTGAATTTTGAAGAGCGGACGGAAGAAGTTGTCTGATTGGGGAACAAGGATAATAAGACTGGAAAATGATCGCTGCCATGAAGGTCATTTATTGGTGTTGTGAGTGGAGAAGTGTGTTGGTGATGTCATCCAGTATAGTGAGATTGGTGGTTTGGAGGAACTTTGATAGGGTACCTCCTCTCCGGTTATCTTGGGCTGATCCCTGGCTGTGATGTTTGCTGTTGAAATCGCCAAGAATAATTTGGTTGGTGTTGTTAGTGTGTGGTATAAAGTGGTCGGTTAAATCATTAGGTGAAAATATTTTGGTGGGAGTGATACATACAGAAATAATGTTTATTTTCCTATTAGACGTAATTTCGATTCCCAACGTTTCTATGTGTATAGGTTGAGCTAGTGTCTTATGTTCTATGGATTTGTGGACCAATATAGCTACACCACCAAATCGGTTGGAAGCTGTATTGGTGTAAATTTGAAAGTTTACTGGGACAAGGGTGGGGGTAAATTTGTTGTTAAAGTGAGTTTCTTAGAGACATACTATGTGTGGTGAGTATTTTTTAATTATAATTAACAGTTCGTTGTAGTTGTTTCTGTATCCTTTCATATTCCATTGTACTATTTTAAGCATTTCTATATTTTTCTGACTTGGGGTGTTGGGTTGAGTATTTGGGATTGTTTTGTTGTTGAAAGCAAGTATAGAGTATGAGTTAGGTATAAAGTTTGTTTCTATTTACTTGTTTTTATTTTAGATGGATTCGCTGTCACTATTGTTTGTATGTATGTTTTTATTTGTGGGTTTTGTTTTTGTTTTCGGTTTAGAGGGCTTAAAGTTAGTTGCTAGTGGGCTAGATTTATCTTTGGTAAATATTCTTAGTTTTAGATCTTCAGTTGACTGTGATAGTATGATTTTTTTTCCGTGTGGGGAAGGTTTCCGTCTGTTTCCATATCTTCTGTTACAGTGGGGTTCAGTTAATGCCTTTTTTGTAGATCTGTGAGTACTTTCTCCAGGGGAGATATCGTAGGAGTGCTCGCTGCGTGCTGCGTAATGGTGATTTGTGTATGTGAGCATTGCGTTTAGGTTAAATTTTGTGTTGGTGTTGATGTGTTTGGCGTTGGTTGTGCAAAAATTTTAGCATAGCTATTTCTCAACTGTTGATTGTGCCTGTTGTGCTATATATTGGGTGCTGTTTTGTGATAAACTTTCTCGGTGGTTCTTATTGCAGTTAGCTCTTGTTGTTTGAGGAATGTGGGGGCATTTACGGTCAAGTGAGCTATGTTGGTGGTCAATTTGGGGGTTAGTTTTGCAGTTTAGGCAGAATTGCTTATTCTTGCAGATTTCCCCTTCATTTGTATGTTTTGCTTCTGAGCAGTTTTTGCATGTTTCTTGCAGATAGCGGTGGGGTGTCCAAAGCGGAGACAATTTTTGCACCGCAGTGGGAGTGGGATATAGGGTCGTATACGGACGGTTTCGTAGTCAATTTTTATTGATTCAGATAGTTTGTGAGTTAAAATGTAATTATTATGAGACCAGTTTCGACAAGTGAGGTTTGTTAGCGGTTTGTGTTGTTTGTTTATTTATTTAGAATTTTACACACTTCGATTACGTTCTGTGGTTTTAATTCTTCCAGTATTTCGCTTTCGGGTATGTTTCGTAGTTCATTGCAATATATTACGTCTTTGGTTGTGTTTAAAGTCTTTTGCTCTGTTTCAGTGATATCGAAATTTTTCATTTTTTAGCGCAATTAGTTTCAGAGTTTGGAGTTTGTTTTTAGTTTTAATGAGCAGGGAGCCGTCTCTTGTTTTTTTTTACATGTTTCTACTTCTCCTCCGCATGCATAGTCTATGGTTTTTTTTATAATAAACGGTGACACTTTTTCAAACGATTCGTTATGGTTCCGTTTTAGT
Organism: Drosophila meridionalis; assembly: GCA_035045145.1. Classification (NCBI taxonomy): domain Eukaryota; kingdom Metazoa; phylum Arthropoda; class Insecta; order Diptera; family Drosophilidae; genus Drosophila; species Drosophila meridionalis. The sequence continues at coordinate 224,506 of JAWNPG010000036.1, forward strand.
ACAATGTATTTTGACTCGTTTAGTTGTTTTGTAGGTTTTGTTTTTATCGGGTGGTTCGTTCATGGTTGCTGTTTCTGTGCTGGTGCCCGGTGTAATTGTTTATGGTGTGTGTTTGATTTTGTTTCTATTTGCTTTTGTGATTGATTTTTGTTAGTCGCGCGTTCGCTGATATGCTGTGAGTTTGCAGCGCGGTTTTTTTTTTTATTTTTATGCAGCACGTCTTATCTCTTAAGAGGTTGATGTGATACTGGACAAACAATACAAAATACAAGTATGCTCATGATGATATAAGGAAATTGGCAGAGGGGTAGGTATCAGTTGAATAGGAGACTTGTGATAAGGATTTGAATTATTGAATTTTAAACTGTTTCAAGAGGCAGAAATGAAATGAAATAGTGAATATATTGAAAGAGACGGTATTAAAATGATTGAAGGTAAAACTATTGAAAGAGACAGGCATCCTGAAGAGCTGAAGGAAAATGTAGAAAGAATTGATCTAATGCAAGCCCAAGTGCAAAACAAATGTTTTGATCATGCAACAGGCGGATAAGATAAATGCAAAACCAGTTAGGGTAACGATAATGTAAAGAAGAATAAAGAAACTTGAATTTTGTATAACTGTACAAAAAAAAATTTAAAAGCTAAAGATAATATTTTGTATATAACTATGAAGTAAAAATAGTTGTATTGGAGAAGATTATAAGAAACAAGTAAGAGTGATCTAGTTAAGACTGCTCGACTAGGAGATACTCTGAGCCCTGTGATGACCCAAATATCAAATAAATCTTCACTCTTTTTAAGCATGCATAAAAACAACATATACACACGCACACATATGCACGCTTGCATAGGCGCGTGCTCTGACAACAGCGCAGTAGACGTAGCGACTCCGCTTGGGCTGCAATGTGGGCATTACTACGGGAATAACTTAATTGCTGCATAAGTTTTCTTAGCGATGGACTAAGTTCGTCTCTAACTCAAACAATGTACAAACTACACTTTAAAGTAGTATTTTCAATTAGCATTATAATCGATAACATTACAACAAAAATATTTATCGATATCGAAAAATAGGCTAATTCGACTCATTCGTTGATCTGATAAAAAATGAAAAAAAAAGAGAAATGAAAAAATAAGAAAACCAATATACCCTGATTCCATTTTAAATGGGCTCAGGGTATAAAAAACAGCAAAGAAATATGAGAAGAATTCAAACAGTTATAAAGAAAAAACAAAAATAGCTACAAAATATAAAAAAATTGTATCGTCTGGTAAGATCCCTTTATCTGTGCATCTATGACCTAAAAACGTCACCTCGTGCATGAAAAATGATCATTTTTCCGGATGTAATTTCAGATTGTGTTTTCTATACAACGTTTGAAAACATCTGTTACATTTTTAATCATATGTTGTTCAGAACAACCAATAACGATTAAATCATCCATGTAAAGGAAAGCTTGTGAAGGCTCTAAGCCTGAGAATGCTGTTGTCATCATTCTCTGAAATGAATTAGGCGCTATTTTTAAACCAAATGGTAAGCGCCTGAAGCGCTATGAATCATTGCTCGTTGAAAAAGAAGTTATATTTCTTGAGCTTTCCTCGAGCTAAGTCAACGCATGAAAAATATTTAGCTCTACCCAATTGATCAAGAATATCGTCAGTTCTGGGGAGTGGAAATTTATCTGACAGCAATTTTTTATTTATTTGGCGATAGTCAATTACTAATCGGAAGAGATTTCTTCGGCACTTCGGGCTATTATAAGATGAAACAGACGGTTCCGCAATATTTTGTTCAATTAACTTTCCAACTTGATGTTGGATTTCTTCTATTTGGCTATGCGGACATCGATCATTTTTAACGTATACTGGCTCATCATTCTTAAGTCTCAATTTTTGTTTGCTTTGTTGTGATTGGTTCGGTTTCAAGTCCGAACACATCACTATACTCGGTGCATATTTCTTCAAGTTGCTTTTTTAAACAAAGTTGGAACATTTTTCTTTAATTTATTAATTACAGACTCTTTTCTATTGTCTTTTAGATGTTGAACTACATTGTAGTTCGGAGGTGATTCAAATTTTATGTTATTACTGTTTGGCATTTATCTGTGGTATTTAAAAATCGGACAGAAGTATTTTTGACTGTGGCAATAGTGTTTGCAACATAAACACCCGGTTTAATTTCCTGATTTGGAATTAAAATGTTTTCTTCTGCTGAAGACAACTCTATTTTGCGTATCACTTGTGATCTTGCTGGTAGAAGTGTGGAATTAGTACCAGAACTAAATGTTATTGGAACATAGATAGGATACGTTAGGTTTTGTGGTCTAAGTATAAACCAATCTTCGGAACTATTGTAACTAATTGACAATTAAATGTTTTTATGAAATATAATCCTATTATTCCATCGCATGGGATTGCGAAATCTGAATGAATTAAATGAAATTTATATGGAATAATATATTTGTCTGTTTGGAGCTCGATTGAGGCTAATCCTTTGGAGTTTATTACTCATTCTCCTATGCCTCGTATGTCTATTTTTTTGTTTGAATTGATGTCATGAAAGACATCAGAATTTTCTTTAATAATTGATTGAGGCTAATCCTTTGGAGTTTATTATTCCTTCTCCTATGCCTCGTATGTCTATTTTTTATACTCGTTTCCCAAAGGGAAAAAGAGTATATTGGTTTTGTGAAATGTCCGTCTGTCTGTCTGTTCGTCTGTCCGTCTGTCCGTATGAATGCAATATTTTTCTACGCTATTGAAGCTAGAGACTTGAAATTTGGAACATATACTCGTGTATACCCTCGAATTATAAAGTGTCAAGATTTTCCGGATACGCCCACTAGGGGCGTGGCAAATCGGAAAATGGTTGCGCCCATAGTTAATAGAAATCATAGAAATCATATTAGTTGAAGAGCTAGAGAGTTGAAATTTGGAATGTATACTTGCGTTGACCACCCAAGTTCAAAAAGATATGGCGGATATATCTACGCCCATTGGGGGCGTGGCAAATCGGGAAAACTGTAACTTCTACAGTTTTAAAGCTAGAATGCTGAAATTTGGCACGTATCTTAACGCTTCGATTCTATAAAGATTGATAAAAAAATTTTATGTCCACGCCCACTGGGGGCGTGGCAAATCGGATCTGAATATAGAGTGATTTTACAAATTCAGCTATATTTTGAGCACTATTGATGCTAGAGACTTGAAATTTGATATATATACTCGGATAAGCAAGCCAAGATCAAAAAGATATGGCGGACATACCTACGCCTTCAGGGGGCGTGGCAAATCGGAAAAAGCTTATAGCTCCTACAGTTTTAGAGCTAGACGATTCCAAATTGGATGTTTGTGTTACTGGGGGCCCCCTCTATTGATTCCCCAAAAATAAATCTTACGCCCCTTTGGGGGCGTGGTATATGGAAAAAATACCCTGTAACTTTCACATTTTTGGAGTGTAAGCATCCAAACTTTGCAGTTACGCTACCCTAGACTCCTTCTAGGAACTTGCCAAATATGATATGTCTACGCCTACTGGGGGCGTGGCAAATTGGCAACAAAATTTGTAACGCCCAGCTGCAAAATTCATATGCCTGTGCCACCTATATAAATAAGCTTAATAAGAATTGCTAAGACGACAAACGGCATTTCTGAGAAATATATGTAATTCGATTTAATGTTGAAGTTCTGCAAATAATTTATCTGCTAAAATTATCATTTTTCGTATAGCCTAGGTCAGTTATGTTATTTTCTTTTTGTGTGTGTGACCCTGACAAAAAATGTAAATATCAAATACCGATATTTGTGTAATCGACTTAGTCCGAACAAAATTATTTACACACAAAAAAATTGACGATAGGTCCCATCAGGTATGTATGTATGTAGGCACGAACAGCTGCGCAACTATTTTCATGCCGTCGCCGCCGCGTCTCGAACGCGGACCCTTTTGCTTACACGCTTTTCATCTACCTGCTGCGCCACATCAGTTTTGCATTGTCTGTTGGCAAATCCGAAATTACTTCACTACAAGGGCGACTTTTGACAAATACAAAACTATAGAAGCTGCTGTTAATGCAAACATAATATAAACATAAATCAATTGCAATTGTGATTCTTAAAAAATGCTAAAATGCGCGAATATGAACGTATGTATTTATTTATATGTGTACATACAAAAACGGTGGTCGGTTGAATGTATGCGTATAAAGGGCGATATTTGACAAATACAAAACTAAAGAAGCGGCTGAAAATGCAAGCACAACTCAATAACAATTTTGGTTGAAGAATATGCTAGAATGAATGGCGCTGAATTTATTTGTGACCATGCATAAGCAAACGCGCTTGCACGTTTCAATGTATGTACATATGTGTAAATGTAAATATATTTTGCTGTCGCTGCCTAACGCGTGCGTGTCATAATTGGCCAAACGTTTTGTTTAATAGATTGCGACTGACTTAACGGAACTTGATGAAACTTTCAGCATATGATTCTATTGAATTTTTTACATTTTATAAAAATGCTAATTCATTCACATAGTTATATTTGCAAAAATTGAAATTGCATAAAATTCACATGAATCTACATAAATGCAAAATTTGAGATAAATTATTGAATTTAAAATACCAGATGCCCCTGTGGGAAACGAGTATCACGCCTTAGGTCTCGCCCTAAGGCAACGTTCTTACTTGTTTTGTTTGAATTGATGTCATGAAAGACATCAGAATTTTCTTTAATAATTGAAATATCTGAACCTGTATCAATCAAAAATGTTATTTATTTATTTATTGCAACATTTTTTAATGATACGAAATTGTAGAGACTTAAGTTAACAGTATATATTTTACTATTTAACCCTGTGTATCTGGTAACCACCTCCTGTATTATTGCGGCTTCGCTGGAATAATACTGTGCTAGCGCTTTCAGTCATTTCAGTGCTGCAATGGATATATTTACCCATTACATCATTGAAAGTAACAAAGTTACCTGCTTCTAGTATTGTCCGAAGCTTATCATGCTCGCAAGTTTTAGTCTTTGCAGAGATTGATTCTTTTGTGGAGAATTTGTATGCGTTATCAGGATCAAGGCCGTCGTCAATATAGGCTGCCTCCAATTGCTTTCGCAAACTGTCAATTTCAGCCGTATATTGTGAGACAGTTTTTCCTTTTTGTTTGATATTTAGTAATTTGGCTTTTAATACGTCAGGAGATTCTCCTTTTACGTTGCCCTTTAATATATTTATTATGTTTGATATAGTAGTCTCATTTTATACTTTGTATAGAATTGTACCGGTTATCTTGGATTTGATAATAAATTTCTTATATTTGGTGAAAAGAAATTTGTTTGTCGGGCTACACTATCGACGGCACTATCGATAGTATCGTCAATCGCTGAATATCGATGGTGCCCACTACCGATAGTTATCCACCTCTAGTAGAGCGGTCCTTAATGTACAACTATTGTTCCGCGTAAAAATGTTGTGCTAGGCGACGAGTCAATGTGTTGTATGGTTAGTGATATAACTTAACTTTTTGCAATGGTCAATCATGCGATGTCAATAAGTTCAGAGCAACGATTGGTATTAGGCGTATTTAAATAATAAAATTAATGCAAAATACATAGCTGATTATAAAGCGAAGCTAGCTGTGTATCCCTATATAGCTAGCGCAGATCCAGTTTGTTTAAAAAATCTATAAATATTCCCTTTTTAAAGTCATCGATTTAAAAACCCTTTCAAAATGCAGATATAAAATTACATTTCCTACATCTTTTAAGATACCTAACTCAAATTTTGCATCAAATTAATGTAAATTTAATACAATTTTAATTTTTGTTAGAGTTCCACGATAATTCAAACGTAATTTCGAGTCTTAGATGAAAAACCTCGCACGCCAGAATTTTCTGTTTTCTAACACTACTTTGAAATATGCACATTCAAATGCATATCTTATAGTATTTTCTCAGAGTAAGCATAGTCTAAGACTCGAAATTACGTTTGAATTATCGTTATTTTCGCTACAAGCCACTGCTTTCCATGCGCATGTGGTAATTGGCCAAATGATTTCTAATTTTTACATTTTACATACAAATTGTTCAAAGGGCATAAAAAATCAGAATTGTATAAAAATCAAACGAATGTAAATGCAAATATGATATGCGCGCTTGTATAGGGACCTCCAAAGAGTCTCTCCCTTATAGTTTCTGAAATCACTGCGTTCGCACATATGGACTGACTGACAAGGCTAAATCGACCCAACTCGCCGCCATGATCAAGAATGGGGTCTACCAGGCCTCCTTCTGCCCGTTACACACATCTAACAAAACCATAATACCCTGATTTCTCATTATCAAAGGATTCAGGGCATAAAAAATATTTTATATAGAAATTTAGATGATTATTTACCTGTCATAATTCTGGTGAACTTACCGTTTATATACTTTTTATATATATATATATATATATATATATATATATATATATATATATATATATATATATATATATACATATATATATATTTTATTTGCAATCTGTCTTGTACAAAACAATAAGCAAATAAATAAATAAATAAATAACCGGATGGTTTGAACTTCAACGAGATCAATCCATATATTTACATATTTATAGCTAATCTACTAATTTAACTCTCTACTAGTCTATTCTCTATTTGGCAAATCTAATACGTGGAATCTTTTTAAGCGCCGTTCGCTGTTATTTGTGTTGTCGAGGAGTCCAGAAGCTAAAGCATTGCAGTGGTCATGTAGCCTATTTAAATACCTCTCTGCGGTTTTTTGTATTTCCTCTTTGATAAGAGGAAGTTTGAGGTCTTTATGGATGTCAAAGTTTGTCATATACCATGGAGCACCTGTTATTGTTCTCAGTGTTTTAGACTGGTAACGCTGAAGAATTTCAATGTTTAATTTAGTGGCTGTTCCCCAAAGGTGCAACGCGTAGGTCCATATTGGTTTTAAAACAGCCTTATATAGCCGTATTTTGTTTTCAAGGCTTAGCTGCGAGCGCGGTCCTAATAGCCAGTACATTTTTGTTGTCTTGATTTTGAGTTGTAATTTCTTTGCATTTATATGCTGTCTCCGTTTCGCTAACTGGAATGGTGATTCCATTGAGTGAGACTGTAGGACAGTTCCCGGGTCTGAGAGCGAATGTTACTTGCACAGACTTTTGGGCGTCACCACAATTCTCCATTTGTTCAGCCAAGCTTCAATCAGACCAAGTTCCTCTTGAATAAGATTGGATGCAGCTGTTGGGTCAGTGCTGGTAGCAACGTCGTCAGTATATGTTGCTAGCTCTACAGCATTGGTAGAAGGCAAGTCGGCTGTAAAAACAGTTTAGAGGACTGGGCCTAATACACTGCCTTGAGGGACTCCAGCGTTTGCAGTGCGTATACTGGACGATTCATCCTGCTCTTGGACGCAAAAACTCCTGTTTTCCAGATAGGACTTGATAATCAAAAAGTATGGTGCAGGCAACCATTTCTTAATTTTATACAGTAGACCTGCATGCCACACTTTGTCGAAGGCCTGTTTGACATCTAGGAATACTCCTGTGCAATACTTTTTTGATTCAAACGCATTTGTAATTATGTTTGTGATGCGATGGCATAGTTCTATCGTACCGTGTCCTCTTCTAAACCCAAACTGGTGTTCGGGTATGATGTTTAGTTTGTCCAGCACTGGCAACATTCTTCTTAAAAGTATCCTTTCAAATATACACAATGCTGTGAATTCAGTCAGTTGATATTGATTACACTTAAAAAAAAAGTTGTAGATTTTCCAATTTTTTTAAGAAAAATATTAAAATTCTATATGACATGATTTTCCAGCACATCCTTTGAGACATTCAATTACATGTCCATATAAAGCCCTTTCAATTGGAAGTAGTTCATAACCGATATTTTTTAATTGATAGGGGTCTTGGATTAAGTCATAGGCCTCAATAAAATTCTAGACATATAAAGTATAAAGTAAGCTTCGTATTTTTTTTTCTTTTTTTATAATTCATTTTAGTTACCTCAGTATCCTGAAATTCACAATAAATGCGATCGTGTTTATACCGAAAGTCTCTAATACAAGTATATGTATTGTTCCATGCATCTTGGCAATGACAATCCGCATCTAGCGTACATTCCGCTAAATGGTCAATCTGCTTTCCTGGGCACGCTGGATTATATGTTTCATCATTTCCTTCACCCCAATACTCAACGAGCAAAATTCGATGTTGGGACTGTAATGTCGTCTGATGCAGCTGTAGCAACTGATCTTTAAAAGACCGGCCATCAACATAATTAGGGACCGACAATCCGACCCATTCTAAAATGGTAGGCATCAGATCTACCAAACTAACAGCCAAGTTCATTAAGAGACCGCCAGGTACGTCTGGTCCACGAATAAGTAAGGGCACCTTAATGTCTGTCTGATAAGGCTGTCGTTTATCGAAGGGCTGTGCAAATTGACCCAAGTGGTAACCATTGTCAGAAGTGTAGATCACATAGGTATTATCGAGATACTGATATTTCTTAAGTAATGATAGTATGGTCACCATCATTTCATCAACTGCTAGTAGAGTTTCCCAGCGTTTTTGGAAATACTTATCAACTGTCAGGATAGTGGAATTCGACAAACTCTGTGCAGATCTAACCAGCCAATGTTTATCTGCAGGAATCTAATAAGTTCAGATAAACAATAATGAAACATACATACCTTTACTAGGAGCATCAAAGCTAGGAGTACGTAACGCTCGCACATGAGAAAATACACCAATATGCCGCGGTGCTGGAGTAAACGGCGAGTGAGCGGCTGGCGGTGATATCATTGCGAAAAACGGCTTTTGGTGATGCTTATTTCTTATATTATGAATAAAGTCTACCGCTCGGTCTCTTAACAGATCCGTTAAATACATATCCGTATAGCTCACATTTCTCCTATTTTCACGTATTGTATAGTTATAGTAGCGCGAGTTTCCGTGAAGACCATAAAACTCATCCCAACCCGGCGGAACTTCGGAGCCTTTAAACTGATTCAAATACTTTCCAGCAAAAAATGTTCGATAACCATGCTTTTGCAACAATACAGGCAATGCGCGTGGCTCAGATATTTTACGCCAATGATGTCCGTTACAACCACCACTTAATGAATTATTTAAAGACATATGATTATGCGCATACTGACCAGTTAAGAGGCTTGCTCTTGCGGGACAACAAAGTGGTGTGCTTGTATATGCATTCGTAAATTTAGTCCCATGCTCAGTAAGAAGTTTTGTCGTTTGCTGAAGTGGGTACAACCCATGTAACTCTACGTCCTGATCATCAGTCAATAATAAAAGTACATTTGGAACAGAAAATTGTATGAAACCAAATGAATGATCGATATACAAAAGAATACTGATATGCAGAAGCATATTAATCTATATTGGTAATATAAAAAATGAAATTTATCGTTTTAGTATCCTTTGGTATAGTCAAAATGTGATATGTACAGTGTACGTCACCGAAAATCGTACACCTAATGTATATATAAATATACATTATGCATAATAACACCCGGATTTAACAATGTTCTACTTTAAAATACCTCTTAAAACAAAGGTAGTGGGAAATAGTTTAACATAATGTTCATAAAAAGGACGTCACCCATCCCATTTTTTCTTAAAATGAGGCAACACTCCAAACAGTACAAAAATATTATATCACTGAAAATCGTACAGCTGTTCATTTTGGCTGAATTTGGGGATGCACAAAATTTTTCCTATCATATTTTAGTAAAACAGTTTTAGAATTCGTTCACTGTGATTTGTTGATATTTAGTTTATAATTTTGCAGAACATTTTTTTCAATATGAGTCAAAAGTCTCCAGAGGAGCGGCAACTTGCGATTTTTCATAATAACAATGGAAAAAGAAATATTTCACAGACCGCGAAGCTCTATTCAATACATCATTAAAAGGAACGAAAAATATAAAACAGTTTCAAATAAAGCCCGAACTCCGTCAGATAGTAAGCTGACAGCAAGGTGGATAATAAGTCAAATACTGGAGAATCCTTTCAAACCAGCTCCAAAAATAAACAACGACCTCGAAATTTATTTACAAAAGGAGGCCAGTGATTCAACAATTGGACGGGTACTCCGTAGCAACGATTATCATGGCCGAATCGATCGCAACTAGCCTCATAAATAATTAAAACAGGCAAAGGCGGCTACAGTTTTTTAAGCAGTACGAATCCAAGCCGAAAGACTGCTGGTATAACGTTATTTTCTCATATGAATCAAATGGAAAGCACACAGTATGGAGAAAGTCAAATAAAGATATGGACATTTGCGTACAACTGTAAAGCATGGCGGTAGATCAGGTAGATGGTCGGGGCGTGTATGCCAGTAAATGGAGTTGGTAATTTGATATTAATTAATGGTATTTTAAACCAATATGAATATATATGGATATATATCCTTAATGCATTTTACCAAGTGCGGAAAAATTGGGGATTCGGACTACGTTTAAGATCTACGCAGACAATGATCCCAAACATGCCTCATTGTATGCCAAAACATGGGCGCTTTACAACTACCTGAAGGTAATGGAAACTCCTGCTCATTCACCCGACGTGAATGAGCAAATCATTAAAAAATAGTGTTGCGAACAAGGCGATCTAAAAATGCTCTATTTGAGGAGTGGAATAATATCAGCGCCGAAAAATGTAAAAAATTGATAGATTCAATGCCAAAAAGACTTGAGTACTTGAATAAGTAAACGGCGGTCCTCAAAAAAAAAAAATAAAAATAGGCATTTCTAACATTAGTTCGAATAATTTTTGCCATAACACAGGCTGTACGATTTGATCGAAACCTATTTGAAGTTTGGATATATAGATAAGAAAATAGTTTAAAAATCCTATGCTGATTTTTTTTCCCCAAAGGGAAATAGAGTATTTGGGTTTTGTGCAATGTCCGTCTTGCTGTCTGTCCGTCTGTATGTATGAATACAATATTTTTCTAATTGAAGCTAGAAACTTGAAATTTGCAACATATACTCGTGTATACCCTCGAAATATAAAGTGTCAAGATTTTCCTGATACGCCCACTAGGGGCGTGGCAAATCGAAAAATTCTTGCGCCCATAGTCAAAAAATCATATTACTTTAAAAGCAAGAGAGTTGCAATTTGGAATTTATACTTGCGTTGACCACCCAAATTCAAAAAGATATGACGGATATATCTACGCCCATTGCAGGCGTGGCAAATCGGGAAACCTGTATCTTCAACAGTTTTAAAGCTAGAATGCTGAAATTTGGCACGGAAAAATTGGGGATTCGAACCCTCGATTCTATAAAGATTGGTGAAAAAAATTTATGTCCACACCTACTGGGGGCGTGGCAAATCGGATCTGAATATATAGTGATTATGCAAGTTCAGCTATATTTTGAGCACTACTGATGCTAGAGACTTGAAATTGAATATATATACTCGGATAAGCAACCCAAGGTCAAAAAGATATGGCGCTTTCAGGGACGTGGCAAATCGCAAAACCTTATAGCTTCTACAGTTTTAGAGCTAGACGCTGCAAAATTGGATGCTTGTGTTCCAGTAACACAAGCATCCAATTTTGCAGCGTCTAGCTCTAAAACTGTAGGAGCTATAAGGTTTTGCGATTTGCCACGCCCCTTAAAGCGGCAAATCTTTTTGATCTTGGGTTGCTTATCCTCCTCTATCGATTTCCCAAAAATAAATCTTACGTCACCTTAGGGGCGTGGAATATCGAAAAATACTCTGAAACTTTCATATTTTTAGTGTAAGCATTCAAATTATTTACAGTTACGTTACCCTTGACTCCTTCTAGGAACTTGCCAAATATGATAAGTCTACGCATACTGGGGGCGTGGCAAATTGGTATATTTTTTTATCGATTACACATAGACACGTCATTCAGAACAAAATTATTCCACACACACAAAAATTGACGATAAGGCCCGTCATGTATGTATGTATGTATTTAGGCACGAACAGCAGCGCACAATTGAATTTGAATTTGTTGGGGTGATGTACACCGAATTACAGTCCCTTGCTTACATGTACATATGTATGTGTATTTATGTGCCCATGTGCGATACGCTTGCGAATCACTTGCGTTATGTTATACATTAACAAGTAAGAAAGCTCTAGTCGGGGGTGCGCTACTAGGAGATATGGTTGTCAATCAAAAATAATTGTATAATTAAATAAACAAAATAAAGAGAAGAAAAACAATCATCCCTGCAGCTGGATTTGAACCTCCATCTACTACATAGGTATGTATCGTTAAAGCACACTATCTCAACTAGCAAAGCCACTTCCTGTTTATTAAGGAAAAAAAAAAGAAAACAAATATTTTCGTACCGTCGCCGCCGCGTCTCGAAATCGGGTCCTTTCAGTTACGAGCCTTGCGTCTACCTGCGGCGCCACATCAGTTTCGCATTATCTATCGGCAAATTCCAAACTAATTCACTACAAGGCCGACTTTTGATAAATACAAAACTAAAGAAGCTGCAAACACAATACACCTAATTCTGTTTTTACACGAATTATTTTTACACGAATTTGAAATAACACGAGTAAATACGAAAAAATATTTCTATTTTTACACGACATAATTTGAAATAACACGAATGCAAAAAAAACAAAATTACTTTTTTTACATGAATTATTAGATTTAACACGTTTTTTTTCAATGAATTTTTTTAAAGTAAAAAGAGAGCAACTCACCACGATGAGTAAATTTCAAGCAAGTAAATTTCAAGCATCGGCCAATCTATTATTTTTGTACTTGGCCAGTATCTTTTTTATACGATTTTTTTTACACGAATTTCTCGGGAACCATTCTATCGTGTGAAAACAGAATTAGGTGTATAAACACAAATCAAAATGGATAGTAAAAAGAACCGGTATCCAAAATGTAACAAAAATTTAAATTGCATAAAATTCAAATGGATGTACATAAATGCAAAATTTGAGATATATTATTAAATTTAATATGCCCCTATAGTAAACGAGTTTCACGCATTCTGTTACGCCCGAATTCAACGTTCTTACTTGTTTTTAATAATTTTGTAAATCTTATAACATGTTTTTTTCGTCGGTAACAAAAATTTTGCATATGTACGATTTTCGGTGACGCACACTGTGTGTTTATTTTAACTTACCTTCATATGAAGGTTGCCGGGTAGCCACCGTTGGAAAAACAACATAAATGAAGGTTTGGTGATTTCTTTACGTTTTTTTTTTTTCGAGGATTAAACTTAACTTTGATATTTGATCATATTTGATCAACATATGACAGTTTAAAATCCCTGATAATGCACTCCTGTACAGTGTTGCCATTTTAGCTATTTAATAGCATTTCTAGCTATTTTAAAATACGTAAGCTACGAAAATTTTGAAAATGCTATTAGCTATAAATCTAGCTATTTTACAAAAGATTATTGTTAATCTTCTATTAGTACTTAAAGAAAGAAAAAAACGTTCGATTAACTCCAAAATTGTACGTAATGATCTGTGCGATACTACCACCACTACTTTATTGTACTTATATCATCAATAGTGGTGAATTTACACCATCACTAATTGCGCGTTTCTCGGAATTAATTGTTTGAAAGGGTGTATTAAGAAATGGAAATAATATATAATCAAATATTTCGTGATTCGTGGACAATAATCATCGACTTTAAAGCTTGGATAAGAGAGAACAAGTCGGACAACACGCGGGTATATTGCATATACTGCAAATGCAATATTAAGTTAATGCATAATGCATAAAGAGTTCAGCTATTTTGTAAGCTATTTTTAATTTTTTAAGCTATTTCCAGCTATTTTTGAGATGCGATTTTGCTATTTTATGGCTCAAAATTAGGCAACACTGCTCGTGTAACGATTAAAGAAAGAGGTGGGGCATCTTCTATAAGTTGTAAACAATCGCCATAAGTTATTCACAATCGATTGAAACTATTCAGACTATTGAAACTACTCAGACTAACTATTCAGGTTTATATAGCTTTTTTATTTCAGTGTGTACTGTCAAGCTGAACACATACAAAGTGCAAAACTAGGGTAGAATGGTTTTGTCCAACTGTTTCTAACTACGTATATGCACTAATCATAAAACACATAAACTGGACAACTAAAACAAACTTTTTCAACGCAGAAAATCTGTGCTTTACGGAAAACTTTCCTTTCCATTTTCTTTTCCTTGCTCTCTCTGTGTTATATAATATAACTTGTATTGGTAGTGAACCACTACTAGTGGTATTTGCTTGCCTTTGTTTTTCATGCTTAGGTACTGAAAATATCGGCAAGCACAATTATTTTATTTCGAGATCTCGGTTGAAATTACAATTCTTGAACAGAATCCTCTCTCTCTCTCTCTCTCTCAAATTTTTCAAAAATTTTTCTCACATATACAAAGCCTTTATTTCCTAAAACTAAAAATTTAAGCGGCAACATATTGTATACCCTGAGCCCAATTTGAAGTCAAGGTATAATGGATTTGTAAAAATGTATGTAACAGTCAAAAGGAGGCGTGCCGCACCCCATAAAGTACACTGTACCACTTAAGTCACCGTACCCCCTGTTCGTTTTCACACAACACGCTGTAACTTCGTCAATTTTATATATAAAAAAAAGTTTTGATGGCGGTTGATAAAGTGATCTATTAACTACACAATAGCATTTTAATAATAGTGACATTTTATTTTAGTCTAATATTATAACTAAAAAACCAAAAATATTCACATTTTCGACTCCACAAAAGTCACGGTACAGTTGCTTGCTCTGCGCTGTCTGGCGCCAGTGTTCTCTTTAGACCTAACGGGGATTTTCGAAACATGTGTGCAATGTCTTCAAAATGAATGATACTTGGTGTGAATTACTTGTGTTGGACATAATTTACAAATTTCGTCATAAAAATGGCCCGCAAAGAGATAACTGTAGAAGAACGTGGGCGGATCTTGCAGCTCCACACAAAGGAGCAAAAGTCGTATGCAGAGATAGGTAAACTAATGTCTAGAGCCAAGTCAACCATCCAAACAGTAATTGGCCGTTTTAAATACGAGGGGCCTATCAAAAATACTACCAGATCTGGCCAAACACCTTTACTTTCCATTCGCGACAAGCGCCAAATAAAGCATTTGGTGGACAACGCCCTGTCCATCCCTGCGAGCAGATTTGAAATATTCAGAGCTTGCACATTTCTCGTTGATCCTTTGAAAAAAAAACTCAGATAGTAACCGTTTGTCGCGGTCACTCAACGATTTCCCTCGCCTTCAGACAGAAACCGTTTTCTTTGGATTTTTTTCGTTTCGGTTGCGTCGGGACTTTTATTATGCGCTCGCCGAAAATAAAAGTCTTTTGAGTATGCATGCATAGACATGCGCACGAGAGTTGTTTTCGCTATCATATTCATTAAACCTAATGTATAATATATATTAAACATATACTTATAATCAAAAAACGTAATATATTAGAAATCAATTAATTTTCCTTACAAACGCAATTCACGCAAAGACCGTTTGGGAAGATTTTTATTTTTTCTCTCAATTCCTTAGTAGTATTGCGCGACCGAAAAACATTTCGGTCCCGAGGCGCCGCTCACACAGAGAGCGAAACGCGAAAGGCTCAACGCAAAACGATCAACCGAAAACCGAAACGACTGACAAATAAAAATCTTGCTCAGAGCGAGAGCGAGTGTGTGTACATTTTTTCGGTTGCTCTCGTGAGCGGATCGAGTGAGTGCAAACTGCTAACAGTTTGCGAAGTTTAATAAGTTGTGAAAGTTTGATGAAGTTAGTTCAGCGCTAAGAAAAGTTATTAAGCAATTAAATTCCCATAGTAAGCGCAGTCGCTGCGTCAACTGCGCAGTTGGCAGTATGTGTGTATGTGTTGTTTGTATGTATGCATAAAAAAGACTAGAATGATTTGATATTTCGCTCTTCACAGGGTTTAGAGTATCTCCTAGTCGAGCAGTCTCAACTAGAGCACTCTTACTTGTTCTTTATAGGTCCGTGTATAGCAAGCACAGGTCAAGTTTTTCTTCGTATGAACGATATCGATTTTTTGTTGTAATGTTATCGATTTTAAAATTTATCGAAAACTGATTTTGAAATTATGAAATTATGCGCAAATGAATCATTCATTGTATATTTGTATATATATATATATATTTTTTTTGATAGGACTATAACATTTTATTATGGGTTTCATTTCTGTGTGAAACTTTAAAATCGCTGTATGATACATTGACATAGAAAATTTTTTTTTTTAAGTGCATGTGTGATCAATGTTATAAAGATGTGAGAGTAAACTGATGTGAGCTAGATAAATGAATGATTATGAAATGAGAACGTGAATTATGGATGGAATTGTGCGATTAGGTGGTCAAGTTGTACTCTTTTAAGTCTGTATATGGAAGGATAAAAAGTATCAAATGTTAGTAATTCTGCTAGTGGAGTTGAATGTAATGAGTGCTAGGAGTTCTATTTGATTGATGAGTCTTGCATAATGTTATCATATAAAAGTTTAAGTCTTTCATTATATGTAATTCCTGGCAAAAGAAATACTGATGAATCGTATTATAATGCGGTGTTCAGTGGATTGGAGTTTATATGAGATAAGGAGCAGCTGTTCCCAAATAGAGCACTCATTTCTCCATATAGGCTGTATTAATGCTTTGTGAAGTGTGATTAACCAATTTAATTTGTTGTCTCGTGTTAATAGTAGCTATAATGTTTTGGATGTGTTTACGTCAGTTTAATTTAGAGTCTAGAGTAAGCCCGAGGTATTTTTATGAAGTAACAGTGTTAATGGGGAGTCCGTCTAGGCAAATTTGTGGGCAGGTATTGTGTCTTTTTGTAAATGTCATTTGAGATGTTTTGTAATGAGATATGCCTATATTATAAACACACAGTTTAAATGGGTGTTAGTGAATGTTGTCAAAATTGTCTGTATGGATAACTGGTCATCTCCCATGCTGTACAGCACTTAATGAGTACACCAAAACTGGTGTGCAGTGTTTTTTACTGCACACTACTTTGGTAAGCAGTAAACTCACTGTACAGTGAGTTGTTATTGATGACGCTTTATACAAAATTTCTATGTTCCAGTGCAAAAACATTATTTTTGTTTTCGTAAATCAACATTAATAAGTAATATATAATTTTATTTTAACAAAAAATTACATTACATTCATTAACATTTATGGCGCGAATTATTGTATTCCCTTTATACAGTTCAATACATGTTCTTTATTTGAAATCAATAATACAACTGTTCTGTTACTCAACTCTAAGAGGATTCTTATACCATTTTCTGGCTATGATTGTTTGTGTTTACAATATTGGGTGTGCTGGGTTAAAGTTTGCTTATCTTATGCGGCTGAGCTGCGAAGCTCATTTATGTTTACAAAAGTGTTTATCTTATGCAGCTGGGCTGCGATGCTTATTTATGTTTAAAAAAGTGTCTCCAATTTCTATGACACTTCTGGTCTTGGCTACATTAAGGAAGATTGCAAGCCTTTTGAACCAACTATTGCTATTGGAAGGGCCGCTGCTGTTATGGTGTCAGTTGACACTTTGGAAAGTGATGCTGATGGCATAACTCCTCCCCTCTTAGAGTATGAATTCTCCTGAATTCTTTTTAAATTAATGTTAATATTTTGTATATATAAATGATAAAAAATATAAAAATGATTAAAAATATTAACATAATACTATTTGTTACTTTTTTTTTCATATTTCAATTCTGTGATTTCTTTTAAATTTTTAAAGTTTTTTATTGTTAGATGATCGAAATGTGGGATAAAAAAATTTTTCAGAAAATTCTATTTTTTCGTTAGAAAATGTTTCTTTTAAAATTTGTATTTTACAATTTCCAAATTGTATAAGGTTATTTCCATTTAATATAATATTTCTTTTGTCACAGTTTTGATGTAGTTTTTCTTTTCTGGCATTTTTTATTATTATTGTGTCGTCATCTATTTCTTCAATACTTGTGATGTTATTAAATATAAATTTACAACTATTGGTAGTAGTGCAACTTTTACTTAGTTTAAGTTCCTTTAATATTGTGTTTGGTTTATATTCCAATGTCTTATTATTAATTTCTATAATTAATAAATTTTCTTGGTCGATTTGTATATAATCTGTGTTAGGCATTGGGATCAGTAACTTAACATCTACACTTATATAATTTTTCGGAATTTTTATTGCTATAATTATGCAATTATTTTTGTATTTTAAAATACCCATACGAATTAATTTTAATTTATAAAAATCAATATCAAATTTGTTTATTTCTTCTTCTGATAAAATTTCTGGTAAAAGTATATTATTCTTTGCAGAGGCTATATTTTCTTGAATGTAATTTACTTTGTACTCAATATTTTTATACCCTGAGCCCATTGAAAATGGGAAATCAGGGTATAATGGTTTTCTGAAAATGTATGTAATAGGCAGAAGGAGGCGTGCCACACCCCATAAAGTATATATATTCTTGATCAGCGCGACAAGACGAGTTGATATAGCCATGTCCGCCTGTCCGTCTGTCCGTCCGTCCGTGTGAACGCCGAGATATTTTTAAGTACGTAACGTAGAGACTTGAAATTTTACATGAATACTCGATAATACCATACGCTGCACAAGTTTATAAAATTTTTCCGATAACTCATTCCATTTCGATTTTATGAGCATTTATCGATAATTTTAATGTGTTTTTAAGGCGTGGTTTGTACATCGTTTGAGCTAGAGACTTCAAATTTGCTGTGTAGTTGCGTGTAATGAATACGGAGATAACGTTGTCTTTAAATTTTGAATGCCACGCTCCATTCGTCCCCAATAGCCCCCTATTTGTAAAAAGCGCAAATCAAATACTAGAGACTTGTGACTTTGGCACATACACACATATGAATGCCATTAATAAGTTGTAAAATTTTGATGCATTTAGTCCATCGCTAAGAAAAGTTATTAAACAATTAAGTTTCCATAGTAATGCCCCCATTGCAGCCCAAGCGCAGTCGCTACGTCAACTGCGCAGTTGGCAGAGCGCGCGCTTATTCGTGGGTGCATATGTATCTGTGTATGTGTTGTTTGTATGTATGCATAAAAAAAAACGTTGAATGACTTAATATTTGGCTCTTCACAGGGCTCAGGGTATCGCCTAGTCGAGCAGTATCGACTAGAGCACTCTTACTTGTTTAATTTCTGCATTTGGTCATTGTATAGGATTTTCATTAAGATTCTTTTATTTTGATCATTAATTAAGTGTTTCGTTAATAATTATTCGGTCATGCTTAATTGTTTCTGCTAAACTATGTATTGTGTCGTTGAAATGTGAGTTTATTATTATTTGTTGGCTCAAATTATTTATTGTGTTATGGTTATTTTGGTCAATTATATCAAGATGTTCTAATATATCCGTCCTGTCTTCGTCGTCCATTAGTCCAAACAACCATTTATATGCTGTTCCTTCTATATTTATAAGTCCTCTTTTATTTCTGCTAAAAGGTGTAATGGATTTAATCTTTGCCTTTATTAATCTGATTTCTGCAAATAATTCCTCACTGTCTGTAATATTAGCTGTTCTTATGTTTTTTCTATCTGTTTTATAATATTTTGAAGTGGGCTAATGTTAATGATGTGTAATATAATTATTGTTTCATTTACTATTTCGGTTTGATGAATCTGTATGGGTGCATAACCTGCACTTACTAATATCGGTTCCATTTGTAATCTTGTCTGTACTGTATTGAACCTGGTTATAATGATGGCTAACATGATTAATATCTGGGAAATAAAGAAAGAAAAAAATCTTTGTCAAATCTGCTATCAATTTGGGTTATTTTCGTTGGGATTGTTAATTTCCTGTTTTAACGGTCTTTTAATGTTACTTAGATGAATGTTTTTTAACTCTGCATATCTAAAATAAGGCTCATCCTTATGTCTGACTCTTTTATAGTTTTTAATTGGACCTTCATGTCTTTGTTCATTGTATTCTTCTCTTGTATCATTTCTTTTGTTTATAATCATTTTCTTACGTTCCTCGATAGTCATTTTTAATTTATGTGCATCTTCTGTGTCTTTAGCATAATTTGGTGTACATTTTATTGTTGAATGATAACGTTTATTGTAAGCTATTATTGCTAATTGAATTTTAGATTCAATATTATCTATTCATTATTATCTATTCCTGTTATTATCTCAATTAGTGTAGAATGTAATCTTTCAATATCAGCGTTTCCTATGTATGTGAATTGGGTTTAGTATAATATATTGAAATATTGTCATTGTTTAAAAACTGTATTATATGTTCTGATCTAAACTCATTATCCATTATTATTTTCAGTCGTTGATTAAATTTTGCAAAATGTTCTATAATGTTCTATAAGCAACTGCAAATTTTGTAAGTTTATCTATGATTGTAACAAACGATTTGTTTTATGTGAAATATGTCTAAATGTATAATTTGGTTTTTTGTATCTGGTGTTTCTGTAAATTGAAAGTTTGGTTTTATTGGTTTCCTATCATACTTAATTTCTTTGTATTTTCTGCAATTTGCTATTATTAATTGAATATGTTCCCTTAATTTTGGAAAATATATTTTGTCTTTTAGTGAATTGAATGTTTCGCTTATACCGATGTGTAATGAATATTTTGAATGGTAAATTGAAATTTGTTTATGTAATTCTGCCTCTGTTGAAATTTCTTGTGCTCTTTTTGTACATTTAAAAAATTTTATATTTTTTGAGTGAGAAAAAATGTTGATTAATATACATTGTATTTTATGATATTCTGAGTCTGGTACTTCTGAAAAAATTCCTACTGTTCCTTTCTCTATATTATTTTGTAATTTTATTTCAATCTCATTTTCTGTATCTGCTGGATTTACTTCAATTTTTTTCTTCCATGGTATATATGAATATTATCTGTTGCTGAGTAGGTAATTATTATCTGAATTTTATTTTTTATTTAATAATATGATATTTTTATTTTATTAACAATATCATTATACTCGTTTCCCAAAGGGAAAAAGAGTATATTGGTTTTGTGAAATGTCCGTCTTGCTGTCCGTCCGTCTGTCCGTATGAATGCAATATTTTTCTACGCTATTGAAGCTAGAGACTTGAAATTTGGAACATATACTCGTGTATACCCTCGAATTATAAAGTGTCAAGATTTTCCGGATACGCCCACTAGGGGCGTGGCAAATCGGAAAATGGTTGCGCCCATAGTTAATAGAAATCATAGAAATCATATTAGTTGAAGAGCTAGAGAGTTGAAATTTGGAATGTATACTTGCGTTGACCACCCAAGTTCAAAAAGATATGGCGGATATATCTACGCCCATTGGGGGCGTGGCAAACCGGGAAAACTGTAACTTCTACAGTTTTAAAGCTAGAATGCTGAAATTTGGCACGTATCTTAACGCTTCGATTCTATAAAGATTGATAAAAATATTTGGTGTCCACGCCCACTGGGGGCGTGGCAAATCGGATCTGAATAAAGAGTGATTTTACAAATTCAGCTATATTTTGAGCACTATTGATGCTAGAGACTTGAAATTTGATATATATACTCGGATAAGCAACCCAAGATCAAAAAGATATGGCGGACATACCTATGCCTTCAAGGGGCGTGGCAAATCGCAAAAAGCTTATAGCTCCTATAGTTTTAGAGCTAGACGCTTCAAAATTGGATGTTTGTGTTACTGGAGGCCTGTATTGATTCCCCAAAAATAAATCTTACGCCCCTTTGGGGGCGTGGTATATCGAAAAAATACCCTGTAACTTTCACATTTTTTGAGGTAAGCATCCAAACTTTACAGTTACGTTACCCTAGACTCCTTCTAGGAACTTGCCAAATATGATATGTCTACGCCTACTGGGGGCGTGGCAAATTGGCAGCAAAATTTGTAACGCCCAGCTGCAAAATTCATATGCCTGTGCCACCTATATAAATAAGCTTAATAAGAATTGCTAAGACGACAAACGGCACTTCTGAGAAATATATGTAATTCGATTTAATGTTTAAGTTCTGCGCATAATTTATCTGCTAAAATTATCATTTTTCGTATAGCCTAGGTCAGTTATGTTATTTTCTTTTTGTGTGTGTGACCATCAAAAAATGTAAATATCAAATATCGATATTTGTGTAATCGACTTAGTCCGAACAAAATTATTCCACACAAAAAAATTGACGATAGGACCCATCATGTATGTATGTATGTAGGCACGAACAGCTGCTCAACTATTTTCATGCCGTCGCCGCCGCGTCTCGAACGCGGACCCTTTTGCTTACACGCTTTTCATCTACCTGCTGCGCCACATAAGTTTTGCATTGCCTGTTGGCAAATCCGAAACTACTTCACTACAAGGGCGACTTTTGACAAATACAAAACTATAGAAGCTGCTGTTAATGCAAACACAATATAAACATAAATCAATCGCAATTGTGATTCTTAGAAAATGTTGAAATGCTCGCATATGAACGTATGTATTTATATGTGTACATACAAAAACGGTTTGACAAATACAAAACTAAAGAAGCGGCTGAAAATGCAAACACAACTCGATAACAATTTTGGTTGAAGAATATGCTAGAATGAATGGCGCTGAATTTATTTGTGACCATGCATAAGCAAACGCGCTTGCACGTTTCAATGTATGTACATATGTGTAAATGTAAATATATTTTGCTGTCGCTGGTTAACGCGTGCGTGTCATAATTGGCCAAACGTTTTGTTTAATAGATTGCGACTGACTTAGGTCTCGCCCTAAGGCAATGTTCTTACTTGTTTTTTATATAAAAATGAGTCAATTCCTCTTCATCTGCTGAATGTTGTGTATTTGTTATATCAAAATTTTATTCTTCTTTATTTTCTGAATTGATTAATTGTGCTGTTTCCTGTCTGCTTAAAAAATCTGCTACTTTATTGTCTTTACCTTTTAAATATATAATATCATAATCAAATTCCTGTAGCTTTAAAGTCCATCTTTGATGTCTAGCTGTCATTTCTTTTCCTTTGAATTTTGAATTTAAGTATTTTATAGGAGCATGATCTGTTATAATTTGAAATTTATTTCCAATCAAATAGTGTTTAAAATAATTTACTGCATGTATAATAGACAAAAATTCTTTATCAATTGTACTATAATTTTTCTCATGTTTATTAAGTGTTCTTGAAACATAACCAATTGGTTGTCCCTGTTGAGATAAAACTGCACCTATGGCAAAATCACTGGCATCTGTAGTAATTGTAAATGGTTTGTCAAATTCTGGATATTTTAATATTGGGTGTGAACTTATGAGCGCTTTAAGATTTTCAAATGCATCTATAAATTGTGGATCATTTGTATTAATTGATACTCCTTTTTGTAAATATCTTATCATTGGGTAAGCTATTTTTGAATAGTCTTTAATAAATTTTCTATAGAATCCTGTCATGCCTAAAAATCCTTTTAATTGTTTTTCCGTTTTTGGTAATGGAATTTCTTTTATTGCTTCTATTTTTCTTGGATATGGTCTGAACCCTTCTTTTGTGAGAATATGACCCAAATATTCGGTATGTTTTTTCATAAACGAACATTTATCTGGTTGTATTTTCAAATTATGATTTCAAAGTACTTTGAAAATTTTTTCTAGAGCAATTTTGTGTTCTTCAAGTGTTGTTGAAAAAATTAAAATATCATCAAGATATACCACACAAATTTTGTTTATATAATCCCTCAATATTTCATTCATTAAACGTTGGAATGCAGCTGGAGCATTTTTTAATCCAAATGGCATTCTAACATATTCATATCAATCCCATTGGTGTTATAAAAGCTGTTTTTTCTATATCAACTTCTGCCATTAATATTTGATGATAGCCTTTCGCTAAATCAAGAGTAGTAAAATATTGGGCTTTACCAAGTTTATCTAATACAGCGTCCATAATAGGTATTGGATACTTATCTGAAACGGTTACTTGGTTTAATCTTCTATAATCTACACAGATACGATATTTTTTAATTCCTGAATTATCAATTTTTTTCTTAACTACACATATAGGAGAGCTATATTTACTTTTACTTTTTCTTATTATTCCACTTTTTTCCATTTCTATTATTTGTTTTCTTATTTCTTCTTCATATTTTGGAGAAACCCTATAGAGCTTTGAATTTATGGGTTGATCTGTTGTGGTTTTAATATTGTGAACTATTGTATTAGTGTTAGTTAACTGGTCACCCTCCTTAAAATATAGTTTATCATATTTTTTCGTAAGATTTTTTACTATCTGGGCTTCCTCCGCATTAAGCCCTTCTAGCTTGAAGTCATCAATTTCGCCTACTTCCATTACACAAATATCTTCTGATAGTTTGGAAAGGAATGGAATTTCGACTCCATTGCAAAGCTTAATTATTTCGTTTTTAAAATCAATATTTTCAAAATTTCTTTGGATAAAATCCATGCCCAATAGAAAATCATATGATTTTTCCAGAGACATAGCTACCCATCTTATTCTTGCACAATCTGCATATTTGAATTCGCTTGGTACTTTTGTTTTAACTAAATAACTGTCATTTTTTATATTTCCATTAATAGTGTAAATAGCTTTTGAAAATTTTTCGATTATTTTATACTTTGATTTACATATATTTTTAGTGTTCAATATACTTATAGTAGATTCAGTATCTACTAAAATTAGAAAAGTATCCCCTCTATAGTTCCCTTAATAAAAACTTTTCTTTTTTCCGAGGCTAGTTGGTAAAAAACTCTTCTTGTTTATTTTCGTAATTTGAATTATTATTTGCTTCTTCATCATTTAAATTGTCTACACTCATTGCTTCTGGTTGTGGTTGCTGATAATTTTGTCGAATATTCTGACTTATTTGTCTGATTTTGTCTTATGCTTTGTTGTTGTCTGTTAAAATTTTGTAGTTGTCTTATGTTCTGACTGTATTGTCTGTTAAAATTCTGATTTTGTCTTACGTTCTGACATTGTTGTTGATTATTTCTAACTATTTGGCTATTCTGTTGCCGGTCTTGTCTTTGGTAATTATTATATGTTTGATTATTTTCGTTGTAATTTCTGTTGTCTGTGTCTTGTCTTGAGTTCTGGTTGAATTGTCTGTTATTATAGTTTGATGGATAATTATTGTCATTTTTTATTAATAATTTTTGATTCAAATTTCCAAAATTTAGACCAATAAAATTAGAAAGTTCATTTCTTAAATCTGTTAAAGTTGTTTTGTTCATTAAGGCAATTGCCATCGGACCACATGCTAATTCTTTAACTCTTTGAATTAATAATTCACTTCAAATATCAACTAATCTACTATTATTTTCAAAGAAAAAATCAGTAATTTCCTCAACGATTGTTCTTATTTTGTTACCAAGGTCTCTTACACTTGTTATTCTTAAGTTATTGATTTTCCTAGTTAATCCCATCTGATCCGTTCTTGGTCTATAATGATGTCTCAAACGATGTTTACATTCCGTCCAATTTGCTGGTGGGTTAATATTAAGCATAGTTCTAGCCTGACCTTGTATTTTGGTGTTGAAAATAACAGTGAAGACCTGGTCGTTGTTATCGTACTCCTCCATGATCTGGTCCACTGCAGACACGAATCCATGTAAAGTTCCATCCTGCCCATTGAATGTTGGTAGGTATCTCGTTCCCTTCTCGATGCAATTTCTTTGATTTGTAATTGGGTTTCTGCCTTCACCTTCTCTTGCGATGATTACATTCGTTAATAATTGAATGCATTGCTGCATTTCAAGTATTTGTTGTTGATTTTCCATTTTATTGAGTTGTATTATTCACTTCTTTCGAATTAATTTGTTTAATTGTTTCGTTTGCTTGGATAATATCCAAAGTTTCCACAATTATTATTTGTTATTATTGTTAATAGTTAATTCTTTTAGTTTTGTTCACTTTATAAGATTTCACAAAACCTTTTTTTTTCGAATTTTGTAACTCCGATTATTATTTTTGTTCACTTTTATAAGATTTAAAAAAAAAATTTCGAATTTCGTTACTCCGTTTCTTATTTTTGTTCACTTTTATAAGATTTCACAAAAACGTTTTGGATTTTGTAACTTCGATTATTATTTTTGTTCACTTTTATAAGATTTCACAAAAACGTTTCGAATTATGTTACTCCGTTTACCGGCTGCGCCAATTATGTCTTCCCTTTATACAGTTCAATACATGTTCTTTATTTGAAATCAATAATACAACTGTTCTGTTACTCAATTCTAAGAGGATTCTCATACCATTTTCTGGCTATGATTGTTTGTGTTTACAATATTGGGTGTGCTGGGTTAAAGTTTGCTTATCTTATGCGGCTGAGCTGCGAAGCTCATTTATGTTTACAAAAGTGTTTATCTTATGCAGCTGGGATGCGATGCTTATTTATGTTTACAAAAGTGTCTCCAATTTCTATGACACTTCTGGTCTTGGCTACATTAAGGAAGATTGCAAGCCTTTTGAACCAACTATTGCTATTGGAAGGGCCGCTGCTGTTATGGTGTCAGTTGACACTTTGGGAAGTGATGCTGGTGGCATAACTCGCGCGAGTTATGTAGTCTAAGTGCTGCTTCTCAGTCTCTTTGCCTACATGAAACATTAAGAGAGAAATAGCTCGATCTATGTAAAAACACAAAAGCTCTCTGGAGCAGTCGAAAGCTTTTGAGCTGTCTTTTGATGTGAACGTCGACAAGAAAAGAACATGAAGTGAAATAAATACTTTTATTCAAATTAAAAACACAAAGAACATTATTTATATATAATTAAATGTTAAATGTATGTTAACAAAACTGGCCTAGCCGACGGAGTAACCAAAAACATTAAAATACTCACTTAAGTGCAGTTTTAAACGAATTTGTGCTTGAATGCAATTCCATACATATCTACCTTGTGCTAATGACACATAACCTGAAAAGTTACGTTTTGTCAAAACATACCGGCTTTGACAAACAGATTCGCAAAACGTGCCGGCATTTGCAACTGTATTCATCTCTCAATGGCAAACGAGATTACTTTATCGTTTGGGGATATTCTTAAGGATGCCCACCACCAGAGCTGTTAATTTTTCCATTTGAATGGATATTCAAAATGGGTTTTACCTTTTGAAAATCCATTTTGCATTTCCATTCAAATGGAAAAATTAAAAGCTCTGCCCACCACATTCACGAGTACAGAGGAGACAACTCAAGGTCTCTATAATCATTTATTCTTCTCGATATAATATTTTCATTATTACCTCCCACATCTACCGCAGGAGTCTACGTCTTTCGCCGTATCATCCTCAACAAAATTCAACGCGAAGCTCTACATGTTGTAAGAACCATCGAGAATTCAGAGCCTTTATGGAATGACATCAAGACGATTCTTATTTAGAATTTTGGCATAAAGGAGTCTTATAATCAACTTTTCCAAGAAGCGTTTACGCTAAGTAACAAAAACGATATTACAGAATATTTTAAATCTTTAAGAAGTATAATGTGTAAATTTAATGAAAAATATGAATATGATAATGTAAAGCATCCTGAGTTTAATCCCAAAAATGTTGAAGAAACTATGTTAAGAACATTCTTGAAAAATATCGATGTAAATTTAGATTCAGTCGTAATTAATAGAAATGTTAAAAATTTAAGAGAAGCTTTCGATTTACTAGAAACCGAAGGTCTTATTAGAACTCAAAATCTTAAACCAAAATTTTCACAAAGTAATGAAAAATCAAACAAAATGGAAAATCCAAACAATCAATATCAAAATAGTAATACATATAATCAAAAAGACCGATTCTACAAACCAAATTATAATAATCAAGATCACAATGCAAAACACAACAACAATTTCCAAAATGTAAAAGCAAATTCAGAGAACTTTCAATCAAGAACAAATTCAAATTAGAACTATACAAATCAACAAAGTAATATGTCAACAAGTAAGAAAACTCTAGTCGGAGGTGCCCGACTAGGAGATCCCCTGAGCCCCGTCCGATTTGCAATGTTTAATACGCTATATAGAATGTATGTAAATCAAAAATAAATAAATAATTAAATAAATAAACAAATCAACAAAAAAGAAGAAGAAAAACAAACATCACCGCACCTGGACTCGAACCTACGTCTATTTACTACATAAGTAAAGTTAGAGCGCATCATCTCAACTAGCACAACCACCTAATGTTTATAAATTCAAAAAAAAAAATTAAAAAAGTTACGCGGTTGTCACTGAGTTTCGAACTCGGGACCTTTCGTTTACGCGCTTTACGTCTACCCACTACGCCACACCAGTATTGCGTTGCTTGTTGGCAAAACGCAAAGTAGTACTACAAGGCGATATGTGACAAATACAAAACTAAAGAAGCTAAAGAAGCAGATCAATCGCAATTGTGATTCTTAGAATATGCTGAAATGCGCGCATATGAACGTATGAGTATGTGTACATACAAAAACGGTGGTCTGTTTCAATGTATGCGTGTAAAGGGCGATATATGACAAATACAAAACTACAGAAGCGGGTGAAAATGCACAGAAGCGACTGTGCACATGCATAAGCAGACGCGCTTGCTCGTTTCAATGTATGTATGTGAGAATATATGTAAATGTTTTTTGCTGTGCGTCGCTGCTTGCCACGTGCGTGTGATAATTGGCTAAACGTTTTGTTTAATAAATCGGAACTGACTTAACGGAATTTGATGAAACTAATTTATTCACATGGTTATATTTGCAACAGACTCTCCATGAGTGGCGAAGGGGAGGAGGGTGGTGGGTTAATTAGCAAAAAGAGCCGGTATCCAAAAAATAAAAAATAGAAATTGCATAAAATTCAGATTAATCTATATGAAAAATTTGAGGGGTCTAGCTCTAAAGGTGTGGGAGATATAATTTTATAACCTATTTTCGATAAGGTTTAAAATCGATAACAAAACAACAAAAATAGAAATCGTTTTTTGGTAACAAACTTGACCTGCGCGTGCTATCCACGGACCCAACAAAAAAAATCAAGTCTCTAGCTTGTCTAGATGCTTCAATCGACGCGTTCAAACATACGGACGGACGGACAGACAGACAGACAGACAGACGGACAGGGCTAAATCGACTCAGCTCGTCGCCCTGATCAAGAATATATATACTTTATGGGGTCTGACACGCCTCCTTCTGCCTGTTACATACATTTAACAAAACCATTATACCCTGATTTCCCATTTTCAATGGGCTCAGGGTATAAAAATGGAAATTGATCATGTCGTAGTAGATAAAGCTAATTGTAGCCAATTTAAAAATGATAATCAAAATCAAAACATCACTCATGAATCTGAGTCTGAGCAAAAGAACTGTTCTTGCCATGCGAATATTCAATTGCCTCGAAAAATCTCTTCCTTTGATTAAGTTAACTTTAAGCAATGAAATAATCACTGCCTTGAATTATACTGGTTCAACAACTTCCATATTAGATAGGAATAAATTGTTACAATGTCCTCGATGAACTTTGTGTCACCCAATATCATGTTCATCTCTTAATTCAAAATCGCTAATAACGCAAGAAATTATAACTGATTTACCTCTTGAATTTAAAAAAGATGCCACAATGAGTTGGAAATTGACAACATTTAATAAGAAATCATCAGTGTCTTAGATATACGAACATTATTGAACATCAGATAAAAACAGTAGTGGATAAACCTTTATATTGTAAGATTTATAGATATCCTCAAATACATGAGCAATAAATATATGAGCAAATTGAAGACATGCTACAACAGGGAGTAATTCCCGATATAATGCCCCGATATAATGCCCCTTTATGGCTCGTACCCAAAAAAGCTGATAACAGTGGAAAAAAAAAATAAGAGTGCTCTAGTCGAGACTGCTCGACTAGGGGATACCCTAAGCCCTGTGAAGAGCCAAATATCAAATCATTCTACGATTTATTTATGCATACATACAAACAACACATACACACATGCACATGCACGCACGCATAAGCGCGCGCTCTGCCAACTGCGCAGTGTTGCACGCTTCTGCCCGTTACATACATTTTCACAAAACCAGTATACCCTGATTTCCCATTTTCAATGGGCTCATGGTATAAAACTGGCGTATAGGTATTGATTACCGCAAATTGAATGGAAACACAGTAGACGATAAGTTTCCTATACCTAATATAGAAGGTATACTGGATAAGTTAGGAAGAGCGCAATATTTTTCTTCTATAGATCTAGCGAAAGGCTTTCACCAAATTCTTGTTCAGGAACAAGATAGGGAAAAGACAGCGTTTTCTACCCCCCACAGGCATTACGAGTTTAATCGAATGCCATTTGGGCTCAAAAATGCTCCTGCCACTTTCCAACGTCTTATAAACACAGTCTTAAAAGAAGAAATAAATAGAATAGAAGTCGTCTATCTTGTTGATCTTATTTCCTCCACTAGTTTATCAGAACATGTTGCCCATATTCACACAATCTTTAAAAAACTTTCTGAAGCAATTCTTAAGATTCAAATCAACAAATGCAATTTTTTTTTTCAAAAGAAACTCAGTTTTTAGGTCATGTTTTAATCCCCCAAGGAGCATTCTTCAGATTAAAATTCCGCGAAATGTTAAACAAATTAGAGCTTTTCTAGGATTCACTGGATATTATAGAAAGTTCATAAAAGATTTTTCTCAAGTAGCTTATCAATTGATTAAACGCCTTAAAAAGGATGCTAAGATCGATGTTAATGAACCCAACTTCATGATTGCAAATGACAAATTAAAAAGAATCATAGCTGAGGCACCGGTACTTAAGTATCCGGATTTCAAAAATAAATTTCAGTCATCCTATTTGCTATGCAAGTCGTACATTAAATGACCATGAGAAAAACTATTCTTCTATACAAAAGGAATTACTAACTATAGTGTGGGCAACAGCCTATTTCCGCCCATATCTCTATGGAGTCAAATTCGACATTTTATCCGATCACCAACCACTTAAGTGGCTGTTAATTAAATATAATGAAAAAGAACTTAATGAAACACTTTATAAATGGCTTGGTAAGCTTAGCGAATTTAATATAAACGTATCGTACATTAAAGGAAAGGATAACAAGGTAGCTGATTTTTTAAGCCGAATAAGCAACGACGAAATTCGTGCCATAAACATAACAAAATCTTGCAGCTCTTTAGAAAACAATGTTAATGATGTTAGTACACAACATACACAAGCCGAAGACTTTGTGGACACACCTATTTTAGGCAACTTAGAAACAGTTGTAAATAGATTTAGAATACAAATCATTGTAACAGATAAAAAAAACTATGGAGTTTAAATATAAGAATAGAAATAAGAAAATTTATTTAAATTTAAATGATCTTGAGAATGGAATGGAAGAAATTTTGAAGAATCATATCATAAAAGGCAAAGTAGGAATATTCAGTGAATATAACGACCACCAATACAATCAATTTTAAAACAAAATTATCCAAATTTTCGAAGGCAATAAAAATGTATAATTTGTAAAATGCTCGTCTCACGCAAAAGACATTGAAAACGAAGAAGATGTGTGTAAAGAAATTGAACTATTCCATAAATATTATAATGATTATTCAGGTATAAATGAAAATTACCAAAGCTTAAAAAAGATTAATTACTTTCCAAAACATCAACATTACATCCAAAAGTATATTAACAATTGTGACATTTGTAATCTGTGTAGATATGATAAGAACCCGGTAAAAGAAAAATTTAAATATACGGAAACACAAACCTATATAAGAAAAATTGTTCATATGGACATCTACACAAACTCAAAATGTAATTTTCTAACTTTTATTGACCGATTTTCAAAATTTGCTAATGCCTTCTATCTTGAGGATCGCAATAAACAAACTATAATCGAAAAAATGCGCTTGTACAAATCCCAAAGAGGAAGCTTTGAAAAATTAGAGAGAGAAAAAGCTCGATCTATGTAAAAACTCAAAAGCTCTCTGGAGCAGTCGAAAGCTTTTGAGCTGACTTTTGATGTGAACGTCGACAAGAAAAGAACAGGAAGTAAAATAAATACTTTTATTCAAATTAAAAACACAAAGAACATTATTTATATATAATTAAATGTTAAATGTATGTTAACAAAACTCGCGCGTCGTTCTCTTTACCATCCATGTCTACGAAACATCTGCATAAATACATTTATTTCTTACATCATAGTAATGTACATTAAGGGGCCCATCCACTTGCGAACATGTTCGCCGAACATGTTGTGTTCGTCGAATGTTTGCAAGTGGATGGTGGTGTTCGCACGAACATTTTGTTCGCCGACCGTGTTCGCGAAGAATAGAAATGTTTCTATCTTACGCGTGTTCGTGCGAACATGTTCGACAATGGATGGGCATGTTCGCACGAACATCATTTGAAAAAAATATTTGTGAAATCAACACGTGCCAAATGAGCAAAGTATTTCTAGGAGAATTCATTAAATCTCTCAAAAATGAGCCATGCTTGTGGCAAAATAAAAACGATAGTTACAAAGACAAGAATAATAGAACCAAATCTTGTTAAACTCCTGTTCTAAAATACAATGAACATGATGTAAGCGCAACGGTGCAGTCAGTAAAAAAAAAGTTAATTCTCTGCGCGCTGCCTATCGGCTAAAAAACGCAAAGTAGCTGAAAGCTTTCATTTGGCGTTATTGACATTCTCAAGGGAGTGTCCTATATGTATTATGCTTTCTTTTAATTTTTTCTTCTTTTTCTATTTTTAAGTAAACACTTATTGCCATTAGGTCAACGATTTTATTTCGCTCCTCAGACATGTTTCCCTCTCGAAAAATTTTATAAAATGATGTTCGGCGAACAATGTTTGCCTAGTTGGTGGGCAAACTAATTGTGTTCGGCGAACATGTTCGCAAGTGGATGGGCCCCATTAGTAAAGTGTTCTTAAAATACTGCACCCATTTCATTTCTGTGCAGTATTGAGGAATCAAGTACGACTCTCCCCTGTTCTCACTCCAGGTGAGTAATACCACTAACCATACAATAGAGCTGTAAACTATATAGTTGCAACATTCAATAGTTTCATTCAATAGCCCTCACGGGCTATAACAAAACAAAACAAGTTTGAATTAAATTAAAATTAAATGTATGGCTTTTATTCTTTTCCACGGTCTTTTTAAGGCTCGTTATAATCCATTATGATCTGTCCGATATAAGCTATCCAGCTTTGCTAAACAATCGCGCTGACTCCGTGCATAAGACAGGAATGCATCAAAATTTCGTAATAACGTCTTTTAGTTTACTTTAGTTATGCTGTAAATGCGGAAATATTCAACATTTTTAAAGAAATTTGTATTAAACTACATACCTGCCAATATTTGAGGAAATCAAAATCTCCCAAGGAGTGATGTTTCCCATTATACTGGTGTAAATCCATTACTGCGTTAATTGTCTTTTACATATAAATGTATTTCTCACCTAAATTTACTGTCGACCTGTAAATTTGCGCTAAACCAAGTGATGATGTCCCACGATTGAGGGACTACCAGGTTACGCAAATACCCCTGTTATTTTAACAGTGAAACGTCACAGACATGTCAAAAGTTGGCGCGCGTTTAAATTTTGTATGACAATCCTACAATTTTTACACTGTTATCTGTCTTGCAGCCAGAAGCCAAAATAAAACTTGCAACGCTTCTAATTACAAGTTCTATATAGATTCAAGAATCGGACAATATAAGGGTTACTACTTTTACTACTACTTTTCATTCATGAATACCGTTTTTAAGCTGTTATTGCTCACAGACTCCATGGCGATTGAGTGATGTTCGTTGACTGCCGTGACATTCTTGTTGAGTAACTTAAATTTTATTTTCCAAAGTTTAAATGTACTAAACAAAATAGTATTAAAAGGTATTTTTAACTTTTCGGTTGATTAATTGATAATTTATAGTTGGTAATATCATCAAAATTCCACACACGCGCATACTAAATTTTAACATGAGTTATCTGTGACGTCAGAGCGAGCTGTTAGTTAACATTAAAAGTAACGGAACAATTCTTTGCATAATCTGGTGTCTTTTAACAGTGATGATGTCCATGATATTACCGCTAACGATAGTATCGATATTGACGGAAACATATAAAAATTCGATATATCGATAGTCCCATGGATAGTTCTACAGCACTACCATACAACCCATAGACTGGACATCGGAACAAAGTTGCTCAGAGCTCAGAATTTAAGTCGGGGCTTCCAGTCAAGTTCGTATTTGTTCGGCTCGGTTAATAGCGGGAAGCAGAATATAATATTAATAATTTAATGAATAAGTTTCGTAACAATAGATAACGCTTAATTAATAATAAAAGGTCTTTAATTCTCCCTCTGCAATTCTAATGCAAAATCATTCACGCAATTAAAAGCCCGCGGTAGGCGCATGCCAATGTTCACGTACAATTCATGCACATATTCGCATACAAATGTTCCACAGGCAGCAAGAACGACTACAAAATACAATATATACATATTCGTTAAGCGCACCAACGCTTTCATAGCCTTTATACAAATAATAGCATAAGTCTCAACATTTTACATGAGCCATGGTAAACCCATTCATCAATGTGGTATACCTGCTCAGTAGGCAAGAAATGCGAACTCTTGAAGAACAGACTTTACAATTTGTGCGAGCTCTTGCTTGTGCGAACTTATGCACACACATGCACACATACAAAACTTCCTCAGCCAACCCATACCAAGGCCAAAAGATCCAGCTACTGTAAATTCTACAGGCAGCAAGTTTCACATATAGACACATGAATGCACACACATGTAGCAAGGGACTGTAGGAATGTGTGCATGCTTATCGTGAAATCATATTGTTAAGCGCAACAACGCTTTCATACCCTGTGTAAAAAAAAGCATGAAAAAGCGAACATTTTGCATGAGCATGGCAAACGCTTTCAAGAATTCAGCATACTCTCCACTCAGCAGCAATGAAATGAAATTGCATGACAGCAAATTTGAATTTTTTTGCGCTCTTTTTTTGATGGCTCTTTTTTTTCGGGAGCCTCAGTAACCGAGCCGAGCAAATACGAAGTTGTCTGGGAGCCCCGATGACCAGTCTAGGTGTTATATGATTAGTGGTACTACTGTACAGTTCTATGCTGTAAGAAATTATTGTATTCATGCAGATGTATAATATGTATATAATACATATGCATGTCATTATTAAGTTGTGAAAGTTTGATGAAGATGCAACATTTTTAACAATTATGTTCCCTTAATACTGCCCAATTTACAGCCCAATGACTAAAATAGTAACTCCTCGCAGGGTTCTAGGTATCTCCTAGTCGAGCATTCTTGACTAGAACATTCGATCTTATTATTTTTGCTGCACACAAAGCGCAGGATTTTAGCCATCCATACAACCCTCTAATAAAGATGTGTTAATACACGTCGTTGCTGTGTGTTCATTCATATACGATCTAAAATACGGAGACTCCACAACTAGCTCTCACAACTGGACAATGTCAGAGTCCGAACTGGAGCTCGTTTGTGTCGCTCCTACAGATTCATGTCCGAAAGTCATAACAAGTTAAGGTAGATCGAAAAGAAAATCGATCAAAAGGACATGCTGCGACAAAGACATCGAGGAACAGCCAAGGGGCCTATCAAGGAGACAGGTTCCAGGAAAAGACTCAAACTCAACAGCTGCCACCAAGGACAATGCGAAGATAACGTTTATATAGCGTGCGAAAGAGAACTTTGCTGTCTTGCAGCTACTGACGTGCGCATACGACCGAAGCCAGTGGTAAAAGAGCACTGCAATAGTTAAAGCCAACCGCCAGAAAATATAGAGCGAAGCAGGCGTTACCTGGTATGCTCACAGCAAATCCTCCGATGGCCAAGAGCGACATAACCTGCTGACAAAATCTGGAGTGCTTCGAACGCTTATTGTGCACAGGTGTGCGAGTACTCGCATATAGCAGCAATATCTCAGGCGAAGTATAATACACTTTTTAATACTCTTTAATTGTAAAAAAGACAATTGAAAGGAGTACCTCAGGCGGTGCATAATACACTATGATTTAATTGTAAAAGAGAAATAATTGTGAGAATATATACCAACACAAACTATGAACACATTGATTACTTACTAGCCAGCTACTTTCATATACATATGCATTTTTCATACGGAACACACAATCCGCTTACTCTAGTCCGGATTAAACTCGGGATAGGCTGAAAGTTCGATACAAATACTAGATTCATAGTGAAATAAATAATCAAAATAATATATTGTCACCGAGTTTAAAGATAATATATATTCGGCAAAAAAAAAAACAGGGTTACGCATTTTATTTTAGATAATACAAAATAATACATTGAAAAACAGACAGAACTTGTTAGTGTTGGCGTTAGAGGTTGAATATAAATATTTATTTCAGGTCTAAAGTATCACGAAGTCCAGCCACCCACTCCACAATATGTTTAAAAAATTCGTCATCAACGAATTCAATTATACGAACATTCTCAGGAAATTTCTTATGCTCCCTTAAATGATCAAGAACCATTTGGCCTCGAGTATGTGTACCTGTTAAATCAACGGTCGCATGCCAAGTACTAGACTTCTTAATAAACTTTTTGTCAAAAAGACAAGCAGCTACTAATAATGCATCGCATGGATTCCAATTATCGATATTATACTGTGAATTTTCTACTTTGTTAAGTATATCGATAGCATGGTGTTGGTAAGCAGCAGTGCATTTGCCAAACTCATACAGTCGCCAGTTCTAAAATAAAAATTGTCATGCTGTAAACGTAAAAACATCGAAAACATGTATTGCAATTCTTTACTTACAATAGGTATATTGAAATACTCTTTGGTGCATGGTTCCCATGGCAATATAGTAATTGGACATCGGGTTTTCAACAACACAGCGTGTGCAGCCTCCGGATCTGAA
Source organism: Drosophila meridionalis (assembly GCA_035045145.1). Lineage (NCBI taxonomy): Eukaryota > Metazoa > Arthropoda > Insecta > Diptera > Drosophilidae > Drosophila > Drosophila meridionalis. Next base: position 261,456 of record JAWNPG010000036.1, read on the forward strand.
TGGAAATTGAACTCTGCGGACCGTGATGAGTTTCCGACTCCTTGATAATTTCCACCCATTATATAAATATCTTTGATGCACTGGGCAAACTGTTCACCATACATAGTGTAACCAATTGCCAAATTGGTTAGCGGACCCACCGCAACGATAGTGATTTCCTGCGGTCGTTCCTTACATAGCTTGTAAATTGCTATAACCGCATGCTGTGGCTGCACATAGCTGGACACATGTGAACAGTTTTCATCATTCAAGCAATCACCAAATCCATCGCGTCCATGGAATAACTTTCTATTTGCATCTACGTAACCAGCAAGAGGTTCAACTGCACCCATATAAATTGGTACCTAAATTAGGACAACAATAAGCATGACATTTCTTTAAGTACCACAAAACTAAGATATAAAGTACAGCCATAATTTGCATTATTAAAATTCTGTGCAGTACTCTCCCTCTCTCTCTCTATATATATATATATATATATATGCTTATATATATATATATATATATATATATATATATATATATATATATATATATATATAAGCAGAGACGGGCAGCGTAGCATATATATATATATATATATATATATGTATTATGTAATTGATATGTGTATTTATGTAATTGATTTAAAGTGAGTTATAAAATAATATCTCGTGCATCTTTAAAAATAGATCCTCCAAAGTTTCATATAGATTCATGGGAATTGAATACAATTTGATTTGTGATACATTTTCAAATTTACAGAATCCATTTGGTCAATTATTAAAAGCACGTGAGAAGCAGAGACGGGCAGCGTAGCATATATATATATATGAGTAGCAGCAGATCTTTCTGTTTGTTTTATTTAAATTAATGATTATAATTTAAGTTTATTTGAAAATGAAGGATTTTATGTAGTATTAGTTAATTATAATCATTAATTTAAATAAAAACAAACATATCGCTCTCGCACATTCGTTTTGCTCCCATCTCGCTCTGTTATCATCTCGATATGCTCTCATTTGGCTCTGTTCTCATCTTGCTATGATTTCATCTCGCTCTCTGTTTCAGCTATCGCTATTGCTCTCGTTTTTCGACTACCGCTCTGACGGAGCGTAGTCGTTCATTTCGTTTTGTGCTATTGCTATTGCTACCGATATGAAAACAATGAACTACGAGAGCAGAGCAGAGCTCATAAAATTTTTCGTTCGACTATGGCTCTGCTACGGCTCCGCTATAAATGAGAGCGGTAGCCAGAGCAAAACGAAAAACTACAGAGTAGCGTAGCATTTTCAAACGCTGGTTCAAACGATTCGAAACCACGCCCTTAAAGCACATTAAAATTATCGATAAATGCTCATAAAATCGAAATGGAATGAGTTATCGTTATATTGTGCAAAAAAAAAACTTGTGCGGCGTATGATATTAACGAGTATTCATGCAAAATTTCAAGTCTCTGCGTTGCGTATTTTAAATATCTCAGCGTTCACGCGGACAGACGAACAGAGTGAAGAGTATGCCGAATTATTGAAAGCGTTTGCCATGCTCATGCAAAATGTTCGCTTTTTCATGATTGTTTTTTCGCAGTGTATAAAAGCGTTGTTGCGCTTAAAAATATGATTTCACGACAAGCATTCACACATTCTTACAATCCCTTGCTGCGAAATTTGCTGCCTGTAGAATTTACAGTAGCTGTTTTGAATGACAAGTCCATGTGTTGTATGGTTAGTGCCCTAGCTCTAATAGTTTCTTAGATCAACATTTCTTTTTATGGGCATTTATCGATAATTCGAAATTGTAAGCGTAATTTTTACATCGTTGGAGTTAGAGATTTCAAATTTGCTGTGTAGTTCCTTATAATGAAGTTGCTTATAATCAATAATTTTTCTTGTGACAGTTGCGTGTACTCACATCGTTTCTAGAGCAAGCTATCAGTATACGTCTCATATTTCGTGCGGCATTTTCGCAAGTTGTATTGCCGCAGCCATTTATAGTCACCGCCAAAAGTTGAAGGAGTCCGCTCTTCTCAGCGCGTAGGAGTAAAAGTAGTGCCCAAGCATCGTCGCTCCCACCATCACAGTCCAGTATAATAAATTTCTTGCATTGGTTGATGTTAAACATGGTAGTCGACGTATAAGACACAAAAATTTCTTCTCAAATTGACGTTGAAAGAAATGAGTAATGCTTAATGACTCACAATCTATTTTGATAACCACATGATAAGCTGTATTATATTTTGTATACATTCATTGATAAACCATTGCACAAAATGAAAACGCTTATTTCTGTATACAGGGGGAAATCAAGGTATCCATTCAATTCCTCAAAGAAACAATATATTAATAACTTTAAGAATGCAATAATGACGTAACATAAATTATACTCTGCTTCCAAACGAAAAAAAAAAGTATATAGTTTTTGTGCAAAATCCGTGTTGCTATCCGTCCGTTTGCATTAATACGGATGCAAACCAATTCTATGCTATAGAAGATAGACTTGAAATTTCGAAAATACCTTCAAATTATAAAGCGGACAGATACTCCCGATACGCCTACTAGAGAGTTGCAATCTGGAATGTATACTCGCGTTGACCAAAACTGTATCGCTAAAAGTTTTAAAGCTAGAACGCTGATATTTTACACGATTCTATAAAGACCGAAAGTTATTTTTGCATGCTCACTGGGGGTGTGGCAAATCGGATCTTAATACATAGTGATATTTCTAATTTGGCTATATTTTGAGCACTTGATGCTAGAGACTTGACATTGAATATATATACAAAGATTAACAACCCAAGATAAAAAGATATATAGGATATACCTATGCCCCCACAAAGGATGTGGCAAACCGTAAAAGTTTATAACTCCAATAGTTTTAGAACTAGAAGCTTCAACATTGGATAGTTAATTTACTGGATTTAGTCTCCACTATCGATGATTTATCAAAATCTACGCTGAAATTGTAGATTTTTAGAGTCTATGTATCCAAATTTCACAATTACGTTACGGACATCGGAACAAAATTGCTCAGAGTTTGGAATTTGTGTCGGGGCTCTCAGACAACTTTGTATTTGCTCGGCTCGGTTACTTAGGCTCCCGAAAAAAAAAAATAGCGCGCAGCAGAATCCTTCTGCTTCAAGAAATCGGCCGAACAACAGCGGACAAAAATTGGAATTTGCTGTCATGCGATTCCATTTCTTTGCTGTTGAGTGAAGAGTATGCCGAATTCTTGAAAGCGTTTGCCATGCTCATGGCCATATGATGGTATCCCATAACCTTTGAGTCCAAGACAACCTTTCCCGAGCCCATTGCAAACGCTTCATTTTTTGACGATGGGATACCATCATATTCAGCGATGAAGCTAAATTTGATGTTAGTGCCGGCGATACGAGAAAACGCACCACCCGTAAGAGGTCAGAAACATATCATAAAGACTGCCTTAAAAGAACAACAAAGTTTCCTGCGAGCATGGGGGTATGGGGATGTATGTCTGCCAAAGGATTACGAAAACTTAATTTCATTGAAGAGACAGTTAATGCTGAAAAATACATATATTAATATTTTACAAGATAGTTTATTGCCATCAATACCAAAACTATCAGATTGCGGTGAATTCACTTTTCAGCAGGACGGAGCATCATCGCACACAGCCAAGCGAACCAAAAATTGGCTGCAATATAATCAAATCGAGGTTTTAGATTGGCCATCAAATAGTCCAGATCTAAGCCCAATTGAAAATATTTGGTGGCTAATGAAAAACCAGCTTCGAAATGAGCCACAAGGAATATTTCTGACTTGAAAATCAAGTTGCAAGAGATGTGGGACTCAATTTCTCAAGAGCATTACAAAAATTTGTTAAAATCAATGCCAAAACGAGTTAAATGCGTAATGCAGCCCAAGGGCGACGTTACACAATTCTAATATTAATTAAATTATTGTTTTAAGTATGATAGTAAATCACATTACGCAGCGTTCGAATTAATAGTGGTAAATTTTTTCTTATCTCTTAAGTCAACCGTTTGAATAAATTACTCATATTTTTGTTGTTGGAAATAGAGCAAAACTTTTTTTTTCATCGTGAAGAGAATAAAATTCCCTTTGAGACGAAATGCAATGGTTAGTGTTATCTTTAGTAATATTGATAATATAGTGTGTTAAACATTGCGCACTGCAAAAAAAACATGTTCGAATTAATAGTGGTTTGGGCTCGTATATGCAAAATTTTAAAGCTCTAGACCTAGCTCTAGCCTGTTTTCGATAAGGTTTTAAATCAAAAGCAATATAAAAATTGCTTCCAAATTTTTTAAACAAACTTGATCTGCGGATGCTATTAATATACATATGTATTTTCTCTCTGACAAGTTAAATGTATGCCTTCTCTCAGTATCCACAAATAAGCGGTTTAAGTTTTTGAAATATGTTGTCAAATTGTATTGCCAATTTCAATTTCGAACATATTTGTAAATTTTTTAACACATAAAATAAATTATATGCAATAAAAAATTATATTATCTTCAAACTAAATACGGCTTTTCCGAAAAAGTTTTCAACACTAGTCGAAATACTTTTCTCCAGTAGTATTTCATACTATGAATGTATGTACGTGTATTTATGTACATATGAACCATATGTAGATATGTACATACGTATATCCATTTATACATAACCCTTTAGATCTTCATATAAAAAATACACATTTCTATACATTCCTATATACATACATATATGTATGTACATACATGAATACATATATACACATGTACATATGTAATTTCGCTTATTCACAGAGCAATATATGTATGTATATGTATGTAGATTTATGTTGCTTTTAGTATATAATATATGTATTTGTACATACATACATATGTTCGTATGAACTATTAAAAAACACTAGGTTATGTAGAGCAGTTCCCACAATTATGTAAGGTGTCTTTTAACAGTGAGCAGTTCCGATACTTCTGTGTTAATTAGCTTAACAGGCTTTCCATGATTTACTCAGTGGTGCCAGATTTTCAGAGCCACCATAAGCTAGATTGAAGAAAAAATAAGCTAGAATAAGCTAAAATTGAACAAAAAATTCTTAAAAATAAGCTAACGATAAAACCACTTGTATAATGTATAATTTTCAGAGTGTGCAAATGAGCATCCCCCGTTTCGGAAAAGTCAGCGCAAGATCTTCTTTCGCTGAACCCTTTCGAAAAAAGTCAGCAAAAGATCTTCTTTCGAAAAAAAGTCCGCGAGTGATCGTCCGTCGCGATCACTCAGGAATTTGCACTCGCTCAGACTGAAACCATTTTTTGTTGGGTTTTTTTCGTCTCAGTCCGGTCGGGATTTTTATTACGCAGTCGCGGCAACAAAAAATCTTTTGTGTATATGCATGTATGGACATACATTGGGGGGTTGATTTTGCTAGCAAATCTATTGCGCTCTTGCTCACGCTCCAATATATGCAAAGAGCGATCTATTGCGCTCTTGCTCATACTCCAAAGATCATTTCAAATGATCAAAAATTTTTTCCATCACTTGCTGAGCAACATTGCGCGACGGAAAAACGTTTCAATCCCGAGGCGATGCAAAAGAGCAAAGAGCAAAACGCAAAAAACTCAACGCAACGTATGAAAACAAAAAAATCTTGCTCAGAGTTTGATCGAGGGTGAGTCCATTTTTTCGATCTCACTCGTGAGCGGATCGCGTGAGTTGATGCGGTGGATGCTCGTTTGCACACTATGATAATTTTTAATAGAAATTTTAATAATATTTATACATTAATATATAAATGAAATTATATCATAAATTTCCTGTTTTAAACGACTTTGGAACAAAATTAATTTTGTTTGTTTGCGTATTGCCTTGCATGCACGCGACATGTTTTTGGTAGCGGCATGCTGCCGCAATTCACATAATTTAGCCCCAATTGTTGCTTTACAAAAGCAGCAATATGATTTTGTGGAGTCTGTTGGGACTTTGCGAAGCCACTCCTTAAATTCATCAAAATTTATCCACGATTCGCGAAAATTCTGTTTATAAATAACTTTTGGCATTTTTCACATAAATTTAAAGCGCCTAATATTACTGTAGTGTGACCAAATAATATTAACATAAATTTATGCAGAAACTTGCATAAGATACCAAAATTCACAGAAAAATACTAATTTAGTATGGTTTCCCCTTAAAATTACCATTAAAATACTTTACAACCACTAAAATAAATAACCTCTATGATATTTGAAATAAGCTAGATTTCAAAATATAAGTATTTCAACCACTTTCTAAGCTATTTCACTTCGAAATAAGCCAGATCTAGCTTAAAATAAGCCAAAATGGGAACACTGGATTTACTATCGCTTAATCGTGTTATGTACATATGTATATTCCAATAAATCCAATAAGCTAAATATACATACATATGTATGTAAGTTTGTCTTGGTTCTACACACTGTTAAAAGACACCAGGTTATGCAAAGAATTGTTCCGTTACTTTTAATGTTAACTAACAGCTCGCTCTGACGTCACAGATAACTCATGTTAAAATTTAGTATGCGCGTGTGTGGAATTTTGATGATATTACTAACTATAAATTATCAATTAATCAACCGAAAAGTTAAATATATCTTTTAATACTGTTTTGTTTAGTACATTTAAACTTTGGAAAATAAAATTTAAGTTACTCAACAAGAATGTCACGGCAGTCAACGAACATCACTCAATCGCCATGGAATCTGTGAGCAATAACAGCTTAAAAACGGTATTCATGAATGAAAAGTAGTAGTAAAAGTAGTAACCCTTATATTGTCCGATTCTTGAATCTATATAGAACTTGTAATTAGAAGCGTTGCAAGTTTTATTTTGGCTTCTGGCTGCAAGACAGATAACAGTGTCAAAATTGTAGGATTTTCATACAAAATTTAAACGCGCGCCAACTTTTGACATGTCTGTGACGTTTCACTGTTAAAATAACAGGGGTATTTGCGTAACCTGGTAGTCCCTCAATCGTGGGTTCTACACACGATTGAGGGACTATTAATAAGTAATATTCGATTCCCACAAATCAATATTATTAATTATGCTACAATTATTCATCATATTAGGACTTTGATGGCCGAATATGATGTGTTGTTACTTTTTGCCATGATGTCTGGTGCTGGTTTGGCACATACAAGTTATTATATTTTGGTTTTCTAGTATTAGGGTGGATTAACACGTACGAAGTAACGGTGTTAACACTTGTTATAAAACAACGATGTTGCGTGAAATGAGAAGACTTGGATAATTCCGTGGCGACGACCGACGTTCTTTATTTCCAAAAATCCACTAACTCTAAGTGACAATAATTCTTATAATCGAAGCTGGCCCTAAGCCCTGAAAACGCTGGCATTGCATATAGTGTGAGGGATCAGATATCGCTGGGCAGCAACACTGTTATGCGTGGACGCTTCTGCCGTTGTTGTGCAATATCCGCTTGAGACGGCTGGTGTCGTAAGCATTCATGCTGAGAATGCATGGTCAGCTTGAATATATATGTTCTGTTGGTCAGTTGTGTTAACTTACATACATATCTGTTTCTTTAGACTTTAATGCTCATACTTATTATTATCTGTTTTCGATTTTGTAACTAACACACACGTTTGGGTGTTTCTGATATGACAATAGGTGGCAGCAGTAGCTTAATTGATGTACCTTCATGCAGTGCTGCCAATTTAACTATTTTCCCACTAGATCTAGTGGGTTGCAACAAGGAAATGCTATTTTGAAACATCTGGTAACTAGTGTATTTTTATGCTCTATGATGCCACATTTTCATACGAATAGTATTTTTTCGTTTAAATGGCAAAAACATCGATAAGCCAAACGAGCATTCAATCTTATCGACGCTGTGAAGTCTACCGAATTGTGTTTTTTGCCATCGCTAAGAGGGTATTTTACAAGTTTTAAAGCGCGAGCGACAAGTTAATAATGCCAAAAATTTATAAGCAAAAACCGCGTATTATATGGGTGCAAGATACTGCATTTAAAGATTGGTTGACTTTAGATGATGAGGGCAAATGAAACCTACATAAGCCAAGAGTATAAAGATGAAATCATTGATGAAATCTTATAAAATATTGAAATAAACCACCAAAAAAAATGTATATATTCTAACGTTTTTTTTTTTAGCTACGAAGAAAGATTTCTAGCTATTTCTAGCTTTTTTCGAAGGCTGATTTAGCGTTTTCATGCAACGAAATGTTGGCAGCACTGCCACTGAGCAATTTTGTTCAGATGTCCAGTCTATGTGTTGTATGGTTAATGCCTGTACCTACTGCTCAATTTTTATTCCGTGTAATAATTTAATTTTAGTTGTCGAGTCTATGTATGGCTAGTGGCATAACCTAGTATATTTTAATAGTTAAATTGGACTACTTTGAAAATGTCACGTCACAACAGACATGTTAGTTAAAATTAAAGGTATCGGAACTGCTCTTTGCATAATCTACTTATTCATATAACATTGGGAACGACCATTTATATTAGTTTAATTTCATATCCATGAATGAATATCACATATTCTGTTTATATATATATATATACATATACATATACAGTGGTTCACAGCTTATTTCACCCAGCACTTTAAAAAAAGTTTGTTGGGCTATAAAATCTAAACTATTGGCAATATCCAAAAAATTTAAACGCAGGTTGTTAGTGCGATGTTTTAAATATTACAAAATCAATTCATTTATTTTTTAAATATTTTTTCATTATTTAATAATGTTTAAAAACTCCACAGCTTATTTCAACCACAAACTTTGCAGCTGATGAAAGACCCGTTATTTTGCAATGCAACGGTAGATTCTTGTTCTATGCTTTATACACTGATTTCGCAATGTGATGAAATAAGTTTGTGCTGAATTTTGAAAGCACAACTTGCAGAAAATTTAATTTAGCAAAATGGGACCACGTACACCTATTGAACAGCGGAAACTTGTTCTGAAACACTATAAAAATGGCCATTCCTGTAGAAAAATTGCTGATATGGTTGGACTGAGTAATTCTACAGTTCAAAGCATCATATACCGTTGTTTGTGAAAATAGAACCCACGATAAAGGTAGAAATGCTCCAAACTAAATTTTTAATCCCACGGACGAGCGCTAAATTGTAAGAAAAATCCGGGATAACCCAAGGCTATCTGCTAGACAAGTAGCCAATGATGTTAAGGAGGAGTTGGGCAAGTCATGCCACCCAGAAACTATTAGCCGTGTGCTTCGGGAACATGACTTTAATGGTAGAGTACCACGCAAGAAACCTTTTATAAGCGACAAAAACAAAAAGTGTCGCTTAAAATTTGCACAGGAGCACTTGCACAGGGACATTGGATTCAGGAACATAGTTTTATTTTGTGATGAGTCCAAATTTAATTTGTTTGGGTCGGATGGGCCCTCATATGTGTGGCGTAGGCCTAACACAGAGCTTGACGCAAAAAATTTGAGGGCTACTGTAAACCATGGCGGAGGCAGCGTTATGGTTTGGACCTGTATGTCAGCAGCCGGGGTTGGGAACTTGGAGTTCATCGAGACTACGATGGATAAACTTAAATATCTAGATGTTTCGAAGTCAAATTTAATCCAAAGTGCTCAGAAACTGGGCATAAAGGAGGACTTCAGGTTTTACCAAGATAATGACCCGAAACACACTGCGGGAATTGTCCAGACTTGGCTGATTTGGAAATGTCCGTACGTTATGAAATCACCAGCCCAATCACCAGATTTAAATGTAATCGAAAATTTGTGGTCGATTTTGGAAACAAACATTCGCAAACACAAAATTTCAAACAAATCGTACCTAAAAACTGCATTGGTTGAGGAATGGGAAAAAATTACTCCAGAAGTCACTAAAAAGTTTGTGGAATCTATCCCAAAAAGGCTTAAAATGGTAGTTAGCCAAAAGGGTGGTCACACCAAGTATTAATTTGTTGTTATTTTAAGTTTTTATAATGTTAAATAATGTTATTTCATAAGTGGTTGAAATAAGCTGTGGAACTGTCTTGGTCTCATTTTTTAGTTTTTGAGCATTATTAAATAATGAAAAAATATTAAAAAAATAAATGAATTGATTTTGTAATATTTAAAACATCACACTAACAACCTGCGTTTAAATTTTTTGGATATTGCCAATAGTTTAGATTTTATAGCCCAACAAACTTTTTTGTAAAGTGCTGGGTGAAATAAGCTGTGAACCACTGTATATAAGCAGAATATGTAATATTTACATATGTATGCCTATATGTACGGTATCGATTACTACATTGGTTTTCTCGAACTGCTGCTAGTACTGTACAATTCTTATCTAGACAATTTTTTTTAATAAAATTGTTTTTCATTTTTTAACTTCGAACCTCAAACCCTAGGCCCTCTAAAATGGCTATGAGATTATATATATTTCGCCGTGGTGGCTGTCTGTTGCGTGAAAGGCTGCAAAATACTGTCAGGAGTCGAGCTTGCGGAATGGCAATAAATATGAGTAAAGCAACAGATATTGGAGAAATAACCATTGGTGATGTACAGTCGCGATTAATAAAGCCCAAGAAACAACATTTAGTGCCACATAAGTATGGTAAGATTCATTGATGGATCAAAGTTCGATTCAATATACATACATAGTGCTTATAAATCCTTCGCATTCTAAATAAATGAATTTTTAGTCACTTATGGAGAAGATGGGACAATCATGTTGAATCAAACTGCACTTCATCACCTACGTTGGATGTTACAGAAAGATTCACTGAAGCAAGACATGTTTCTCCTGGGTGGACCAGGGCCACAAATTCGGCAGCTGGTCATGCAGTTTCTAGAAATTACGGATCGTGAATTTGAATATGTTGCGCTAAGTCGCGATACCACCGAAAGCGATATTAAGCAACGTCGTGAGATTCACGGTAAGTCTGCCAAGTACCATGACCAGGCAGCAGTTCGCGCTGCCTTGCATGGACGAGTGCTTATACTGGACGGCATTGAGCATGCTGAGCGCAATGTGTTGCCAGTACTCAACAATCTTCTCGAAAATCGTGAAATGCATTTGGAAAGTGGTCAATTTCTTATTTCACCGAATCGTTATGATAAGTTGTTAAAGGTGCGTATTTAAAAATGTTGTCAACTCATAAAATGTAATTTCAAATTTTAGACACACAGTCAAGGACAGCTTGAAGACTGGGGCTTACTTCGTGTCTCAGAAGACTTTCGTGTAGTGGCTATTGGACTTCCCACTCAGAAATATAAGGGAACGCCTTTGGATCCACCACTACGATCACGTTTTCAATCGCGAAACATAATATCATACACCTTTGAAGAGCTGTACGAGAATTTACGAAATCTATCGACTACTGTATCTTCCTCAGTACTGAAACAGTTGCTTACATGTGCATTGACGCTTCAAGCAGCTAGTGAAGAACTTCAATTACCTGATTTTCCATTACATAATTTACGTCAAGGCGTTCAAATGATGGTAAATCAGGATCTAAAATTACATTCTTCTAATTAAATATATTGTTAAAGTCCATTTTTAGGACAGTAATCCCCAGCTTACCTTGTACGATGTTATAAAATCTTTGTATCCCTACAAATTTATACTAAAACCAGAGAATCAAAAACTAGTTGAAGAAATGTTTAAAAATATGTCGCTTAAGTGTATCCGCACAGAAGATGTGCAGCGTATAAAGAGTTGTGCTAATGATTTTGTTGTTGATGTGCATCTGGACAAGGTACTAATAAGAATGCCTTGTAAATCATCTACACAATTAAACAGAGAATTTGTGGATTTGCCGCATCAACGCCAAGTGCTTGCTGCTTTGCTACAATCCTATGCAACTGGAGATGTCTGTTTATTGGGCGATAAAGGTGTCGGAAAAGCAACATTAATTGCCGAGCTTCTGCGTATAGTCAACCAAACCCCTGAACAAATGATGCTCTATGAAGATTTGACGTCTCGGGATCTTATACAGCAGAGAGCAACTGATGAAAAAGGGGAAACAATCTGGCGTGATTCTCCATTGATCAAGGCAGCTAAAACCGGATCAGTGGCAGTACTAAATGGCATTCAAAGACTTCATAGAAGCACAGTTTCGGCTCTGCAACGGTAGATATATACGAAACATTGCCCAAAAAATAAATTGCATGTTACATATTTTAGTATACGCAGGAATTTTGAGAACTGTCCGGATATCAATCAATAACTTTAAGCCTTTTGAAAATTCTGAATGTGTTATGAAAATCTATATATCTCTCCATCTTCTTTTTATACCCTGAGCCCATTGAAAATGGGAATTCAAGGTATAATAGTTTTCTGAAAATGTATGTAACAAGCAGAAGAAGGCGTGTCACACCCCATAAAGTATATATATTCTTGATCAGAGCGACAAGACGAGTCGATTTAGCTCTAACCGTCTGTCCGTCCGTGTGAACGCTGAGATATTCTGAAGTTACATTTTTCATGAATATTCGTGTATAACATGCGCTGACCGAGTTTATAAAATTTTTTTGAAACCATGCTGTACAGCACTTAATGAGTACATTAAAACTAGCGTGCAGTGTTTTTTACTGCACACTATATTGGTGAGCAGTAAACTCACTGTACAGTGAATTGTTGATGACGCTTTATATAAAATTTATATGTTCCAGTGCAAAAACATTATTTTTTGTTCGTAAATCAACATTAATAAGTAATATATAATTTTATTTTAACAAAAACTTACACTTTCATTAACATTTATTGCGCGCGTGTCGTTCTCTTTACCATCCATGTCTACTAAACATCTTCATAAATACATTAATTTCTTACAGCACAGTACTGTACAGTAGTACCACTAACCATACAACACATAGACTGGACATCGGTACAAAATTGCGCAGAGCTCGGAATTTGTAGCGGGGGTCCCAGACAACTTCGTATTTGCTCGGCTCGGTTACTGTAGGTCCCAAAAAAAAAAATAGCGAGCAGCAGAATCATTCTGCTTCAAGACATCGGCCGAACAACAGCGGACGAAAATTGAAATTTGCTGTCATGCGATTCTATTTCTTTGCTGCTGAGTGAAGAGTATGCCGAATTCTTGAAAGCGTTTGCCATACTCATGCAAAATGTTCGCTTTTTCATGCTTTTTTGTTACACAGGGTATGAAAGCGTTGGTGCGCTTAACAATATGATTTCACGACAAGCATGCACACATTCTTACAGTCCCTTACTACATATGTGTGTATTCATGTGCCTATATGTGAAACTTGCTGCCTGTAGAATTTACAGTTGCTAGATCTTGTGGCCTGAGTATGGGATGGCTGAAGAAGTTTTGTATGTGTGCATGTGTGTGCATAATATGTTCGCACAAGCAGCAGCTCCCGAAAATTGTAAAATTTGTTCTTCAAGAGCTCGCGTTTCTTCCCTACTGAGCAGGTATGCCACATTGATGAATGGGTTTACCATGGCTCATGCAAAATGTTGAGACTTTTACTATTATTTGTATGAAGGGTATGAAAGCGTTGGTGCGCTTAACGAATATGTTTTTGTAGTCGCTCTTGCTGCCTATGGAACATTTGTATGCGAATGTGTGTTCATAGTACATGAGCATTGGCGTGCGCCTACCACGGGCTTTTAATTGCGTGAATGATTTTGCATTAGAATTGCAGAGGGAGTATTAAAGACCTTTTTGTACAAAACTTTGAACTAAATAAAGTATATGCAGTAAATGGTTTTTCAGCACCCACCCTTGTTTTCCAAATAGAAGATTAATTCATAATCAGTTTGTTTTAATTTTGATAAGAATTATTATTGGCAAACAGAAAAAATGGTTGGTAATAATATTAATAATTTAATGAATTAATTTCGTAACAATAAAAAACGCTTAATTAATAATAAAAGGTCTTTAATACTCCCTGTGCAATTCTAATGCAAAATCATTCACGCAATTAAAAGCCCGTGGTAGGTGCACGCCAATGCTCATGTACTATAAACACACATATTCGCAAACAAATGTTCCACAGGCAGCAAGAGCGACTACAAAAACATATTCGTTAAGCGCACCAACGCTTTCATACCCTTCATACAAATAATAGTAAAAGTCTCAACATTTTGCATGAGCCATGGTAAACCCATTCATCAATGTGGCATACCTGCTCAGTAGGGAAGAAACGCGAGCTCTTGAAGAACAAATTTTACAATTTTCGGGAGCTGCTGCTTGTGCGAACATATTATGCACACACATGCACACATACAAAACTTCTTCAGCCATCCCATACTCAGGCCACAAGATCTAGCAACTGTAAATTCTACAGGCAGCAAGTTTCACATATAGGCACATGAATACACACATATGTAGTAAGGGACTGTAAGAATGTGTGCATGCTTGTCGTGAAATCATATTGTTAAGCGCACCAACGCTTTCATACCCTGTGTAACAAAAAAGCATGAAAAAGCGAACATTTTGCATGAGTATGGCAAACGCTTTCAAGAATTCGGCATACTCTTCACTCAGCAGCAAAGAAATGGAATCGCATGACAGCAAATTTCAATTTTCGTCCGCTGTTGTTCGGCCGATGTCTTGAAGCAGAATGATTCTGCTGCTCGCTATTTTTTTTTTTGGGACCTACAGTAACCGAGCCGAGCAAATACGAAGTTGTCTGGGACCCCCGCTACAAATTCCGAGCTCTGCGCAATTTTGTACCGATGTCCAGTCTATGTGTTGTATGGTTAGTGGTAGTACTCACCTAGAGTGAGAACAGTAGAAAAGAAGAAATGTACTCGATTCTTACTGGACAATACTGTACAGAAATGACATGGGTGCAGTATTTTAAGAACACTTTACTATGTAAAGTGAAGAAATGAATGTATTCATGCAGATGTATAATGCCTACACTGCAGCCCAAACTCAGTCGCTGAGTCAACAGCGCAGTTAGCATGTGTTGTTTGTATACATGCATAGAAGAAGCGTAGAATGATTGCAATATTAGCTCGTCATTGGGTTCAGGACATCTAGTCGAGAAGTCTCGACTTGAGCACTCTTACTTGTTTTATTTGTAGGTGTATACAAACTTGATGAAAACATCGTCATTTATTGAGAAGTCACAAACGACTTCAATAATATAAATATAATTTTTTTTATTTTTATTTTTTTCATATAAAATTCTATTCTAATTATTGTTTATCTGATCGCCCCTAGATTAATTCATGAGCGCGAAATACAATTATATGATGGCACAACACTTCTTCGCCAGGATCGTTATGAGGCGCTTCTGCAGGATGGATTTAACAAGATTCAGCTTACTGAACGTGGTGTCCTGCCTATACCGAATAGTTTTCGCATTATTGCATTGGGTGAACCTTTTAAATCTAACACTGTTCAACCTAACTGGCTAACACCACAATTGTTAAGCATGTTCCTCTATCAGGAGCTGCGTCCACTGCAACAGAGTGAAGAGCATGAACTGCTAATTCAATTGTGCGGCTATTTACACCCCAAAATGGAAAAGCTTCTAACTCTAGCACAACTATTACGGAACTCTAAAAATCCAATACTTAATGATTTAGCTGATATGTTATCAACACGCCGATTGGTAAAAATTGCTAAACGGTTAAAAGAATATCCATCGAGCAATTTGAACGAAATTCATGAAATATTGGAACATACATTTTTGATTAAATTTTTGCCCTCACTGTCGCGTACAGTTTTAGAACAGACAATGATGGAGGTAGGAGTTGAGAAAAGTAAAAATATAACTCGGTGCAGTGATGAAGACAAACGGCAAATCAGCGTAGTGAACAATAAATTAAGAATCGGAGAAACTGAGATGGAGATATCTGAAATATCAGTTTTCCAGCAATCAAAAATTCCCAGCACTCTATTTTACGATATGCCTCAGCACGTTATGTTGCTTGAACGTCTTCTGCAGGACTTCCTCATTGGTGAGCATTTGCTTTTAGTCGGCAATCAGGGCGTGGGTAAAAATAAACTCGTCGATCGTTTACTTGAGCTCATGCGTCGCCCTCGTGAATATTTACAGCTACATAGAGATACCACGGTACATAGCCTTACAGTACAATCAACGCTACGTGATGGGAAAGTGGCATTTCAGGACAGCGCTCTGGTAAAAGCACTAAAGTTAGGCCATGTTCTTGTTATAGATGAGGCAGACAAAGCACCAGTCAATGTTTCCTGCATTCTTCGCACTTTAATCGAGAGCGGTGAGATGGTGCTTTCAGATGGACGTAGGATTGTCCCATTTGGGGTTTGTGCACAAGACCCAAATTCAATCGAAACGCATGCAGACTTTCGAGTTATTGTGCTGGCGAACCGACCAGGGTATCCATTTCAAGGCAATGACTTCCTTGCGTCAGTAGGCGACGCTTTCAGTTGTCATGCCATCGATAATCCCACACCACAATCGGAAATATACCTCCTACAGCGTTATGGCCCATCGCTACCTATTAAAACACTGACAATGTTTGTAAATGCATTTGGAGAGCTTCGCAGAATGTCAGACGAGGGCCTACTTAATTATCCGTATTCTACCAGGGAAGTCATTAACATTGTTAAACATTTGGAACGTTATCCTAATGAAGATATATCTGAACTAGTAGGTAACGTGTTTGATTTTGATCTTTACCAGCCGGAGACTTTGCAACAAGTAACAAACGTGCTGGCTAAACATGGTCTGTCGATTGATGTGTATGCAAAAAATGAAATGCAAACTCTACGTAAGCAACAGTACCTTAAATTGAGCATCGAACGCCACAGCGGATTGGGTGTGTTAGGACCTAAATTTGGTAAATTAGATCAAAACAATGAGCCCCATGTAGGTGGCAACACGTGGGCAGGTGGTAGCGGTGGACGCGATACAGCTGGTCTTGGTGGCAAAGGTGGGCCCTATCGTCTCGACAAGTTTCATAATGTGTATCAATTGAGTGACCAGGAGAAAGCTGATATTCCATCGAAAATAAAACGAGCCGCATGTGAAATGAACCGAAGAGCATATGAGCAAAAATTAAAAGAGATCAAAATGTCTGGCCACGACCATCGGTTGTATGCTCAATTCAGTGAAGCGAACCAAAAACAAGTACAACAGCTGAAAACCATTTTGGAAGCTATGCAGACTAAAAATAAAGAACGACAATGGCAAAAGTACCAAACTCATGGTGACGTCGACGACACTCGTCTAATTGAAGGTATTACGGGGGAGAAAAATATTTACAGGCGACGCATCGAAGCGAATCCTTGGACGAATAACTTCCACGAAAAACCTAATCGTCTTAAACTTGTGGTTGATGTCTCGGGATCTATGTACCGGTTGGCATTAAAAGATTCATACAAATTTATATCTTATACTTAATACCAAATATTTAAAGATTCAATGGCTATGACGGACGACTAGACCGTCAATTGGAGGCCGTAGTTATGGTTATGGAAGCCTTCGAGGGTTACGAAAAAAAAATTTTGTACGATATTGTTGGCCATAGTGGTGAAGGCTGGGAGCTTCCTTTTGTCAACGTGGGCAATTGCCCAAAAAACGACAAGGACCGCTTTGACATAATACGTATGATGTATGTTCATTCGCAATTTTGTTGGTCCGGTGATAGCACCGTTAAAGCGGCACGAGAAGCTTGTGCTACCCTAGGCGCAGAGGTCGATTATGACACTGGTATTGTCGTTGTTCTTAGTGATGCTAATCTCGCAAGATACGGCATATTCCCCAAAGATTTAGCTGAAGCTCTTAGTCTCAGTGAACCTAAGGTTAAGGGGTATGTAATTTTTATTGGAAGTTTAGCAGAAGAGGCCGACAAGTAAGTGCATCATATAAAAAATATTATCAACTTACTTTATGGTTTATTGTTTTAGAATTAAAACCGAAATGCCTGTGGGACAGAGCTATGTATGTTTGGACCTCACCAAATTGCCTCAAATACTACAGCAAATTTTTACAGCCTCTATTTTCTAAAAACCTGGATTCTCTGATTTGCATAAGAATAATGTTTCTGTAATTCTAACGACAAATTTGTATTTGTTTACTCTGTAGTAAAAAAAAGAGACATCCTGCACAAATCATGTTTTTAATAATTCAATAATTTATTTCTACGCTTCAATTACACATAAATAGCAAACAACACATAAGCACGCCTTCAGTTTCCACTACGGTTCACACGGTGGCTGCACTTATATGCTTTACATTTTAAACTCCAAAAAATATGGGACCTCAAATTCAGTGCTCGAGAGTTAAACCGAATTCATCACCTACAGTGTGCGTCACTGTAAATCGCACACCTAATGTATATTTATATTATGCTTAATAACACCCGGATTTAACAATGTTCTAATACAAAATACCTTTTAAAGGAAAGGTAGTGGGAAATAGTTTAATTTTAATTCACCCGACGTGAATGAGCAAAATATTAAAAAATGCAGTGTTGCGAACAAGGCGATCTAAAAATGCTCTATTTGAGGAGTGGAATAATATCAGCGCCGAAAAATGTAAAAAATTGATAGATTCAATGCCAAAAAGACTTGAGGTACTTGAATAAGTAAACGGCGGTCCTCAAAAAAAATGAAAAATAGGCATTTCTAACATTAGTTCGAATAATTTTTGCCATAACACAGGCTGTACGATTTGATCGATACCTAGATATATAGATAAGAAAATAGTTTAAAAAACCCATGCTGATTTTTTTCCCCAAAGGGAAATAGAATATTTGGGTTTTGTGCAATGTCCGTCTTGCTGTCTGTCCGTCTGTATGTATGAATACAATATTTTTCTACGCTATTGAAGCTAGAGACTTAAAATTTGGAACATATACTCGTGTATACCTTCGAATTATAAAGTGTCAAGTGTCAATAGGGGCGTGGCAAATCGAAAAATGCTTGCGCCCATAGTCGAAAAATCATATTATTTTAAAAGCAAGAGAGTTGCAATTTGGAATTTATACTTGCGTTGACCACCCAAATTCAAAAAGATATGGCGGATATATCTACGCCCATTGCAGGCGTGGCAAATCGGGAAACCTGTATCTTCAACAGTTTTAAAGCTAGAATGCTGAAATTTGGCACGGAAAAATTGGGGATTCGGACCCTCGATTCTATAAAGATTGGTGAACAAAATTTATGTCCACGTCTACTGGGGGCGTGGCAAATCGGATCTGAATATATAGTGATCATGCAAGTTCAGCTATATTTTGAGCACTATTGATGTTAGAGACTTGAAATTGAATATATATACTCGGATAAGCAACCCAAGATCAAAAAGATATGGCGCCTTCAGGAGCGTGGCAAATCGCAAAACCTTATAGCTCCTACAGTTTGAGAGCTAGACGCTGCAAAATTGGATGCTTGTGTTACTGGAGGCTTCCTCTATCGATTTCCCAAAAATAAATCTTACGTCACCTTGGGGGCGTGGAATATCGAAAAATACTCTGAAACTTTCATATTTTTAGTGTAAGCATTCAAATTATTTACAGTTACGTTACCCTTGACTCCTTCTAGGAACTTGCCAAATATGATAAGTCATTCACAACAAAATTATTCCACACACAAAAATTGACGATAAGGCCCGTCATGTATGTATGTATGTATTTAGGCACGAACAGCAGCGCACAATTGAATTTGAATTTGTTGGGGTGATGTACACCGACTTACAGTCCCTTGCTTACATGTACATATGTATGTGTATTTATGTGCCCATGTGCGATACGCTTGCGAATCACTTGCGTTATGTTATACATTAACAAGTAAGAAAGCTCTAGTCGGGGGTGCGCTACTAGGAGATATGGTTGTCAATCAAAAATAATTGTATAATTAAATAAACAAAATAAAGAGAAGAAAAACAATCATCCCTGCAGCTGGATTTGAACCTCCATCTACTACATATGTATGTATCGTTAAAGCACACTATCTCAACTAGCAAAGCCACTTCCTGTTTATTAAGGAAAAAAAAAAAGAAAACAAATATTTTCGTACCGTCGCCGGCGCGTCTCTAAATCGGGTCCTTTCAGTTACGCGCCTTGCGTCTACCTGCGGCGCCACATCAGTTTCGCATTATCTATCGGCAAATTCCAAACTAATTCACTACAAGGCCGACTTTTGATAAATACAAAACTAAAGAAGCTGCAAACACAATATAAACACAAATCAAAATGGATAGTAAAAAGAGCCGGTATCCAATATGTAACAAAAATTTAAATTGCATAAAATTCAAATGAATGTATGTTCGGCGCAGCAGCTAATAATTGCTCTCAAATAAGCTTCCCTTAAGCCACCTGCTCTTTATCGCATTCTCATTCGCTCATAGTGCAGTTAGGCACAAAAAGAAACTGTAACACACATATATATGTAAATTTCTGCTGCTCGGTCTCTTGCTTATCATTTTGTATTCTATTCTTTAAGTTCGAAAATCACCTTCAAGCGAGCAACACCTATCTCTATTAACTGTATTAACTTTGCCTACACGATCATCGCGGACTCGGCATTAAATTAATAAATAATAAGCTAAATTAAATCGTGGTTATATTATTTTCTTTCGTAAATGATTGGAGCCAGAGTAGCCGAAAAAGCTCGGCAGCATCCAACATTTTGGTGATCTCGACGTGATATATACACTCCGTGGTGTTTCGTTTAGTGTATCAAGTTAGTACTCAACTTCGTCAAAGTACAACGGTGTGAATCATTAACATTTGTGCAAAATAGTGCATTCAAATTAATAACACATCGCGTTGTACGACGAAACAGTGCAAAACGTTAAAATTTGTGCAAAATAGTGCATTCAAATTAATAACGAATCTCGTCGTGTAAAACATTAACATTTATGCTCAAGTTAGAATCTCATTGTGCATACAATAGTGTATGGAATTGAGCGTGCATTATCTTGAGTTTTTTGTTATTCCTCTTTAATCTTCTATTTCGTTCGTCGCGTTTGGCGCCTGTTGTGCATCGTCTGCATATAGGGCCCGCTAAGCCGAAAAAGCTGTGTCAATCATAGAAGACACACATACAGACAAATATAAAAGCTCAGATAAGCTTGCGGTCGCGCTTGCGTTGTGCTTATCTTTATCATCTTCTTGTTCGTCGGTTGTTCGTCGCGTTTTTGGCGCTTTTTGTGCAGCGTTTGCATAGAAGGCCCGCTAATCCGAAAATAGCTATGTCGATCACACACATACAAACACACGCACTCACAGTGAAACAGTGAGCCTGCATATTAGACCATCTAAACTCGAAGTGCATTAGAGAGTATATTAGCTTGTGCACTAATTTTGTAACCAAACGTGTTTTTTCGCGAGTAAACAAACTCTAATGAATAACTCAAAGGCGAATGTTGATCAAGTACCTGCATCTCAGGTTACTTTCTTAAAACTCAAAACAAACGCGCTTTTCGATAGACTTGAAAGGTTATATTCCGATTTGGACATTGACAAATTAAGCCACATGGATTCGTGTGATTTACGTGTGCTTTTGGATTCGCTAACCAAGTTAGAGTCAAACTTTGATTCAGTCCATACTAGCCTAAAAGAATCTAACTTTGAGTCCATATCTAGTGATTTTCCTGCGCGGTTTGAATCAACCTTGTTAAAGTTTAAAGCCTTGCTTCAACGGATCAACAACTTTCGTCTACGCTTAATACAAGTGGTTCAAATGATCATCCAACACTCGTTATGGCTAATCGATCGCGTTTGCCGCAGCTGGAGCTGTCAAAATTTAGTGGAGTCTACACTTAGTGGGAAAACTTCTACTCTATGTTCAAGACGATAATAGATGCTGATCCGGATCTCAGTCCTATTGAGAAGTTCCAGCATCTTCGATCCTGCTTAAGGGGTTCTGCGTTGGATACCATCAGCTCATTGGAAATCAACAAAGCCAACTATCTCGTCGCTCTGGATATTCTTCAACGTCGATTTGATAATAAACGTTTTATTTTACAGGCACACATCAGAGCAATATTCCGGCTTAAGAAAGTTGATGTATATGTGGACAGGCTGAGGCAGTTGGTGGATAAAGTTACGTCTCACATTCGTGCTATGGATTCTTTAACATCGAGGGAAGAAGTTGCTGTCTGTGTCATCGTGCAAACAGTGTTGCAAAAACTGGACAATGCTACATAGGCTAAATGGGAGGAAGGCTCATCTTCTAATGAGTTGCCATCTTGGTCGAGATTGTCAGAATTCTTGCAAGGACGGTGTCTAGTCTTTGAAAATGTGGATCGAGTCTTGTAGGATCAGGTTGGCAAGTCAGGAAAGATCGTGAGTAATCAGTTAAGAAAAGCATTTGTTGCTTCGAAGACTCCTATTCGTTGTGTCTTTTGTGACGATCCAAGTCACGCGCTATTCCAATGTAAGCGTTTTGAGCAATTGTCCCCAATGGCAAGGCATAAGGAGGCCAAGAGGCTCGCCCTTTGCCTCAATTGCCTAAGAAAGGGACATCAGCTGAAGGATTGCAAATCTGGTTCCTGCCGTACCTGCCAATTGAAGCACCATACTTTATTGCATTACAATCAGTCTTCAACAGTTACATCGAACGTAGTCCCTCAACTTAAACAACAAGCAAATGCAATACATCCCACTGCCATGGTTGCAATGTCACCTTCTCTATCTCCTAACTCGTCTGATGTGGTGCTTCTAGCCACTGCTATAATCCTTGTCAAGAACCGAGCTGGCACATTCGTTCCGTGTCGTGCACTCTTGGACTCAGGATCTCAACTTCACTTCGTCACCAGTCGGTTTGCAAATCAGCTTCAGCTTCGAAAATGTAAATCATTGACTGCAGTGTCTGGCATTGGAGATGCCAGCTTCTCAACTGAAGGATATTCAGTCAATCTCGTTCTGAAATCGCGGATTTCTGATTATTCTGCCTCCATCACTGCCATCGTCGCCCAGACTATTACTGACAACCAGCCTGGCATCTCAATTTCTACTAATACTTGGAATATACCCTCAAACCTACAGCTAGCTGATCCTTTGTTCCATAAGTCACAACGGATTGATCTTCTCATCGGAGCTGGTCTCTTCTTCGAACTGATGTGTGTTGGGCAAATTCAGTTGGCACCTGGATTACCAGTTGTGCAGAAAACGCAGCTCGGCTGGATCATTTCAGGTGGCGGGCAACATGCCCCCAAACTCTGTTCGTTTATCGGAACCCAAAGAAATTCAGATCACGCCAATCACAGCACTCGGCTTGATGAGTTGGTGCGTCAGTTTTGGGAATTGGAACACGTTTTCGAGCCTATTGCCAAGGAACTTAATTGCGAGCAGAATTTCATTACAAACTATCGTCGATTGCCTTCTGGAGAATATTCAGTCTGTTTGCCAAAAAAGCAAGGCGTTGAATCTTTGGGCGATTCCTATTTGCAGGCCAAGCGTCGATTGTTGAATTTAGAGCGTAAGTTTGCTCGAAATCAAACTTTAAGGGAGAAATACTCAGCATTTATAAAGGAGTATATTGATCTCAATCATATGTCTTTGGTGCCCAGAGAAGAGATCAATAAATGCAAATATTTCGTACCTCATCATTGCGTATACAAAGAAGAGCCATCCAAATTCAATGTATTGGTCGCTAATAAGATTTCCGCCATACAGCAGCTCACGACCGGCATGGAGTGGCATTACGTGACAACTAGGATGAATCCAGTGGATATATTATCAAAAGCAGCACCGTTGAAGCTTTTGCATTCGAGATTATAGATGCACGGACCTTCGTTTTTGCAAATGGAAAGACATTGTTGGCTTAGGCACTGCTTGGCTGAAGCATGCCTTCCTGAAATGCGTCAAAGAGTTCTGTTCTCGGCAGAGCATGTGGAGATCTCGTTGTCATTCAAACACATAAATTCATTTGGAACAATGAAGCGCATTTTTGGTTAGATCACCAAATTCATTAGGAGAACAAAGACACCTGGATTGTCAACGGAAGATCTTCGTCAAGGATCGCACATATTGTGTCGTCTTGTTCAAAGAACTCAGCTGCACGGAGAATACTCTGCAGTACGAAATGGAAAGAATGTTCATTCGTCAAGCGCCATTCTTTCGCTCTCTCCGTTTATGAATGACTTTGGTCTACTTCGAGTTGGTGGTCGCTTGCGGCACTCTACTCTCGGCTTTGATGCGCGCCAATCTTGCCCAAAGAACATCCCTTGACCTTCTCTATAGTATCTCATCTTCATCTGGTGCATCATCATGCAGGACCGCAGGCCAAGCTTGGAGTAATTCGGCTCCAGTTTTGGCCCATAGGCGGCATGAAAACTGTCTCCCGAGCATTGCGAAAATGTGTCATATGCTGTAGATCCCGGCCTCGTCTAGTGGAGCATATAATGGCGGACTTGCCTAAGGATCGTATACAAATCTTACCGGCATTTACCGTCACTGGAGTCGACTACTGTGGACCATTTTACTACAAACCCGATGGACGAAACCGAACATCAATAAAATGCTACATCTGCGTATTCGTTTGCTTCGCAACTAAGGCTGTGCTGTTGGAGCTCGCAAAGGATCTGTCGACCGCAGATTTCTTGGGCGCCCTCAAGCGTTTCATCAGTACGCGCGGCATTCCAAGATGCATTTGGTCTGACAACGCTACTAACTTTGTGGGTGCACGGAACGAGCTAGCGGATCTGAAGCGTTTATTGTTGAGCCAGGAACATCGCGCTGAAATTCAGAACTACTGCATCAACAACAGTTTTGATTGGAAGTTCATACCTCCTCGCTCGCCACATTTCGGTGGCCTATGGGAAGCAGCAGTGAAGACCGCAAAGAGTCATCTATATCGCGCTATGGGATCATCACTTCTGGGCTTCGATGAACTTCGCACCTTGGTATGCCAAATTCAGGCTATAATCAATTCTCGTCCTCTTGTTCCACTTTCAGAAAATCCCGATGATCTTGGAATTCTCACTCCAGGACATTTTTTGATTGGTCGAGCAGTCATCGATTTTCCCGAGCCAGACGTAACTGGGCTCGACCACAATCGCCTCTGTCGATGGCATCGCATTGCTTACATACAGCAATTGTTCTGGAAGCGCTGGAGTGAGGAGTACCTTCAACAGCGTGGAAAATGGGTCACCTCGCAGCCTCCGATCAAGGTCAATGATGTCGTATGTGTGGAGGACGAAAACTTGCCGCCGTTGAAATGGCCATTAGCTCGAGTCGTTGAGACCATCGCTGGAGCTGATGGTGCTGTGAGAGTCGCTGTTCTGCGCACACCCACTGAAACTACACGTCGAGCTGTCAATAAGCTGTGCGTCCATCCGGTTGATGATCCTGTTAAAAGACTTGGTATTTCAACGGGGGGGAGGATGTTCGGCGCAGCAGCTAATAATTGCTCTTAAATAAGCTTCTCTTAAGCCATCTGCCCTTTATTGCATTCTCATTCGCTCATAGTGCAGTTAGGCACAAAAAGAAACTGTAACACACATACATATGTAAATTTCTGCTGCTCAGTCACTTGCTTATCATTTTGTATTCTATTCTTTAAGTTCGAAAATCACCTTCAAGCGAGCAACACCTATCTCTATTGTAACTGTATTAACTTTGCCTACACGATCATCGCGGACTCGGCATTAAATTAATAAATAATAAGCTAAATTAAATCGTGGTTATATTATTTTCTTTCGTAAATGATTGGAGCCAGAGTTGCCAAAAAAGTTCGGCAGCTTCCAACACATGCCTTATACGCACTGATCGACTAGCATGCAGTGCGATTGATAGATAAGGCCACATGTATAGAATCTTAAAATAGCCAGATGAACGCTGACCCTTACAACCTCAGCGATAAGAAAAAAATAGATAATAGACAAACGCTGAGCCCTACAACCTCAGCGATAATATAAGAATGAATTAGACCAATGCTGAGCCTTACAAACTCAGCAATAGACACACTAGATCTAAGGGTTGAAACTATGCATGAGGCTGGGTATATTAACCTAGCCTCAGAAGAATAAAGATCAGTACAGTACAGACTAAATACCACCACAGTCAGTGTACTTATTAATGAGCCGGATCTAGTGACTGAATCGTTCACTAATTTTTTTTTTATAATTTTGTGAGTTTTTGAATATGTTTTTTTTTTCGTCGGTTACGAAAATTTTGCATGTGTACGATTTTCGGTGACGCACGCTCTATATCCCCATATATTTCTCTCGACTCTCTACAAACAAATAAGAAGTTAGAGTGCTCTAGTCGAGACTACTCGACTAGGAAATACCCTGAGCCCTGTGAAGAGCCAATATTCTAAACATTTTACGCACCTGGTACGCATGTAAACAAACAACACATAGAAACACAAATTTGCACGCACGCATAAGCGGTCGCACTGCTAACGGCGCATTTGACGGAGCGACTGCGCTAAGGCTACAGCGTCTTTTATGTGAGAGCAAGGAGCTTAAAAATTCAACAACTGACTGTACCATCAGCACTTTTTTCTTATCTAACATGAGTTACAAGATATGATGTGTTGTTCTACACAACCACGAGCCATTTAATTATATTCAAAGCGTCATTTCGTAGAGCTGCATGTTCGCCGTATGAGTATAAGCAAGAAATGAGAACAATGCAAAGTAAGGCAACAAATTAGACTGGATAGGTTTACTTAGAGTGTGTGCTCAGCTCGTTAAAGTAGCCTGACAGATTTGTTGTTTGATGCCAGTTATAAAGAGCCAACCAAATAGAAGGACTTTGGTTACAGCGTCGATATTAGAGGTGGAGAACTATAGATAGCACTATCGGCACTATCGATATTTTGGCACTATCGAACCTTATTCGATAGTAGCAGACCCTTTCGATAGTGGCCCATTTACTATCGATACTGTTGTCGATAGTGCGCGTCTCACATGGCTAAAAAAGTTTTCCCTCTCTTGCTCTACATAAGCAACGTCAGGCACATGGATAGCTTTTTATACCCTGAGCCCATTGAAAATGGGAAATCAGGGCCTTCAAATTTGCTGTGTAGTGATGTCTAATAAATACGGAGATTACGTAATCTTTAGATTTTGGATGCCACGCCCCATTCGTCCCCAATAGCCCCCTATTTGAAAATGCGCAAATCAAATACTAGAGACGGTGCTTTGGCAAATACATACATATGAATGCCATTAATAAGTTGTGAAAGTTTGATGCACTTAGTCCATCGCTAAGAAAAGTTATTAAACAATTAAGTTCACCCACATTGCTGCCCTAGAGCAGGCGCTGCGTCAACTGCGCAGTTGGCAGAGCGCGCGCTTATGCTTGTGTGCATATGTGTGTGTGTATGTGTTGCTTATATGCATGCATAAAAGATGCCTAGAATGATTTGATATTTGGCTCTTCACAGGGCTCAGGGTATCCCCTAGTCGAGCAGTCTCGACTAGAGCACTCTTACTTGTTAAAAATGGGTATATTTAATGTATTATACATAAATACTTGATAATATCTAAATTGAGTCGAATTTAAGGTAAACGTCGAGTGTCCGGCTCAAGTGACGACAAGCAGGACAAAGCGGACTGCGGTTGTAGCAGCACAGGCTCAGAAAAAAGCTCTGAGAAAAATCTGCAAAGCACTAAGAAAAGAAATCAAATTTCCATTGTATGGAAGTATTTCAAGAGGTCCGATGACAAAAAATTTGCTAAATGTCTGAACTGGGGCAAGGAATATAAGACAAGCGGTAATACGTCAAACTTGCACGACCACTTAAAGAGGTTTTTCCTGGCTTGTAGGTAAAAATCCAGACACCCCTGTACGTGATGAGAGGAGCGACACTACAAGCAGTAGTTGCAGATCAAGCATGAACTCTGTAGCTTCCTACTTTAAAAGAGCCGTCTTGTACGAGTCGACTTCGAAAAGAAAGATCGACATTGACAGAGTTAACTGATGGTTGGCAAAGATGTGCAACCCTACAATATTGTAGAAAATGAAGGGTTTCTACAATAAAGTCAGGTTTTGGATTCTCTATATAAACTTCCAGTAAGACACACTTGCGAGATGTGCTTATGTTTAATTATTTCAACGAAATCCAGGTGAATCAAACTGACTTTCTAAATATTTCAAACCTGTTCTGCAAATATCTGTGCGTTCCCGCTACGTCCGCGGAATCCGAAAGAACATTCAGAACGCCTTAAAGAAGAAAATGTAAATATCCTTTTATTTGTTAATCAAAACTTTTGGGTGAAATAAATAATAAATTTATTATATTTATTGAAATTAAATTTTTTTGTCGGGTTGCACTATCGACTACACGGTCGATAGTATCGTTTAACACTATCGTCACTATCGATGGTCGCAAAATAACAATCGTCGAATATCGATGGAGCCAATTATCGATATTTCTCCACCTCTAGTCGATATTAGAGGAACTATCGATAGTAAGCACCATCTATATTCGACGATTGTTTTTTGGAACCATCGATAGTGTAGCCTGACAAAAAAAAATTATTTTCACAAAATATAAGAAATTTATAGTTTATTTCAGACAAACAAAAGAGTGTTTACTTTTTTTTCTTTAAGGCCTGTTCGCCTCTCCAAAATTGGCCCGCCTTGCTAAGTACGCCAACGCCTTCATACCCTTCATACAAATAATAGTAAGAGTCTCAACATTTTGCATGAGCCATGGTAGACCCATTCATCAAAGTGGTATACCTGCTCAGTAGGGAAGAAATGCGAACTCTTGTGCGAACTTATGCGCACTCATGTACACATACAAAACATCCTCAGCCAACCCATACCGAGGCCACAAGATCCAGCTACTGTAAATTCTACAGGCAGCAAGTTTCACATATAGACACATGAATGCACACACATGTAGCAAGGAACTGTAAGAATGTGTGAATGCTTGTCGTGAAATCATATTGTTAAGCGCAACAACGCTTTCATACCCAGCGAAAAAAAATCCTGAAAATGCGTCCATATTGCATGAGCATGGCAAACGCTTTCAATAATTCGGCATACTATTCACTCAGCAGCAAAGAAATGGAATTATATAACAAAATTTAAATTCTTGTGCGCTGCTGTTCGACCGATTTCTCGAAGCAGAATGATTCTGCATCTTGCTATTTTTATTGCGGCAGCCTAAGTAACCGAGCCGAGCAAATACGAACTTGAGTGGAAGCCCCGACTCAAATTCTGAGCGCTGAGCAATTTTGTTCAGATGTCCAGTCTATGTGTTGTATGGTTAGTGTCGACATGCAATGTTTTGCACTGAGTGCGAAGGTATTTATTGACTGGTACACATACGTTAATTTCAGTGAGTAGAGCGTCTCGATGAAGTCAATTGCTCCATAGATTTTCCATGAGTTTCTGTTGCTGGCTTTGTTTGCAGTACACATATTTTATGCGTCAACTGCGCAGTTGGCAGAGCGCGCGCTAATGCGTGCGTGCATATGTGCGTGTTTATGTGTCATATGTATGTGTCGGAGAAACACTTGTCTCGGTTGGCCGATCTGCCATATTATTATCTTCCAATTGTTGAGCGGAGCGAATTCCAACTTCTGCGTGCAACTGTCTCGACACAACTAAACTGTCCTCTTTCATTACGCACTGATCTGCACTTCTGTTTCTCTGCAAACGCAAGTTAGACTACAATCAGCGACAGCGCGCCCCGCCGTCGCCTCGCTAAACGGTACTATGTTGTCGGCAACATTCTACGTCGCGATTCTTGGAATTTCCAAAATGCGCAATAGCATTAATAATTTCACAATATGCCAAACGTATTGCTGCAGCGACATGCAGACGCCTGCACCGTGGTCTAGCTGTGTCTATTATGTGACATATGCATGCATAAAAGAAGCGAAGAATTTTTTTTTTATATATATATTTTATTTAAAATCTGTCTTGTACAAAACAATAAGCAAATCTTTAAACTAGAACTATAAATAACCGGATGGTTTGAACTCCAACGATATCAATCCATATATTTACATATTTACATATTTATAGCTAATCTACTAGTTTAACTCTCTACTAGTCTATTCTCTATTTGGTAAATCTAATACGTGGAATCTTTTTAAACGCCGTTCGTTGTTATTTGTGTTGTCGAGGAGTCATGCAGTGGTCATGTAGCCTATTTAAATACCTCTCTGCGGTTTTTTGTATTTCCTCTGTGATAAGAGGAAGTTTGAGGTCTTTATAGATGTCAAAGTTTGTCATATACCATGGAGCACCTGTTATTGTTCTCAGTGTTTTAGACTGGTTACGCTGAAGAATTTCAATGTTTGATTTACTGGCTGTTCCCCAAAGGTGCAACGCGTAGGTCCATATTGGTTTTAAAACAGCCTTATATAGCTGTATGTTGTTTTCAAGGCTTAGCTGCGAGCGCGGTCCTAATAGCCAGTACATTTTTGTTGTCTTGATTTTGAGTTGTAATTTCTTTGCACTTATATGCTGTCTCCAGGTAAGCCTCGGATCCATATGCACTCCCAGGTATTTAACCGTTTCGCTAACTGGAATGGTGATTCCATTGAGTGAGACTGTAGGACAGTTCCCGGGTCTGAGAGCGAATGTTACTTGCACAGACTTTTGGGCGTTCACCACAATTCTCCATTTGTTCAGCCAAGCTTCAATCAGACCAAGTTCCTCTTGAATAAGATTGGTCAGTGCTGGCAGCAACGACTGCGGTGTCGTCAGCATATGTTGCTAGTTCTACAGCATTGGTAGAAGACAAGTCGGCTGTAAAAACAGTTTAGAGGACTGGGCCTAATACACTGCCTTGAGGGACTCCAGCGTTTGCAGTGCGTATACTGGACGATTCATCCTGCTCTTGGACGTAAAATCTCCTGTTTTCCAGATAGGACTTGATAATCAAAAAGTATGGTGCAGGCAACTATTTCTTAATTTTATACAGTAGACCTGCATGCCACACTTTGTCAAAAGGCCTGTTTGACATCTAGGAATACTCCTGTGCAAAACTTTTTTGATTCAAACGCATTTATATTTATGTTTGTGATGCGATGGCATTGCTCTATCGTACCGTGTCCTCTTCTATACTGGTGTTCGGGAATGATGTTTAGTTTTTCCAGCACTGGTAACATTCTTCTTAAAAGTATCCTTTCGAAGACTTTAGAGAACGTCACCAGCAAACTAATGGGACGGTACGACGATGTGCAGTCTTCCGGCTTGTTGGGCTTAGCAATTATTACTACTTCCGCGCATTTCCATTGACTTGGAAAGTATACCAATCTGAGCATCGCATTAAATATATATGTAAGCAGACGAATGCATTTTCTTGGGAGATACCTAATTGTAGTCGCGCAAATTTTTTCGTATCCTGGGGATTTTTTCCTATTTAGGTTTTTTATATTCTCTTCTACTTCAGATAGAGTCGTTTGGTATATCGGTAGACTCATTTGACAAGATGATTCTAAAAAATGTTCTACTATTTCTACGGTTTGAGTATCATGTACATCATTGGGCTTAAAAACCGCGCTTAAGTGTTCTGCGAATGCTTCAGCCTTCTCAGCATTATGTCTGAAGCGGTGGCCCCTGCTGTCGACAATTGTGGTCATTCTTCTGGCCGGTCTCTTCAAATATTTCGTCGCTTTCCAGAGACTATAATTTAGGTCACTCATATATGGATCAAGATTCCTTAGATATTCTGATGTTGCTTCATTTTTTATTTCCCAAAGTCTCCTGTTTAGGTCTTTGGCAGCCTTGTTGAATCTGTTCCTGTCAATCGGGCTTCGAGTTGATTGCCATATTTTCCGAAGTCTTCTTTTTGCAGCTATTTGTGCTCTCAGTTCTAGTGGCAGAAAAGTTTGCTGATGAACATTTCCATTTGGTGGTGGTGTGAACATGCATCCAGCCACGTGAATTGAGTTAGTGAGTTTTTCAATCACAGATTCAATTTCATCCCCTGACTTTAGTGATACGTCTAGACTAGTTCGTTCTTCAAGCCTGTTCTGAAATGCATCTATGTTTGTTTTTGCATTAAGGTCTCTGCTTGAAACAAACTGTAGAGCCGTAGGTCAGAATAATTGGTGAATGATCAGAGCTCAGATCGAAATTCTCCTCTATTTTGAAATTGTTCTGCGGTAGTCCAGAGTATACAATAAAATCCAGTAAATCTGGCATTTTATTCAGATCACTAGGCCAGTATGTTGGCTTTCCGGTAGATAATGTTGAATAGTTGTTATTTTGTATACATTTATATAGCTAGGCACCTTTTGGGTTTACCAGCCTTGATCCCCACCAGAGGTGTTTAGCATTATAGTCGCCTCCAGCAATAAAGTGCCTACCAAGCCCTTGAAATAGAGTGTTAAAGTCGGCCAGCTTGCACTGATACCTAGGTGGTAGATAAACTGCTGCAACGTAAATACTAAACTGCAAACATTGAATTTGAATCGCTGCAGCTTGCATTATATTTGTGCTAATGCTGTCCAATATTTTATATTTAAGAGTACCTTTAATAATAATGGCACTTCCACCCTGTGCTCTACTCTGATGGATGATTGGAATTTATAACATCGTACCCTTTGATATTTATATAAGTTTTCTTTGTGAAGTGCATTTCTGAAATTAGAAATATGTCAATGTTGTTGGTTTTTATAAATACTTCGTTTCGATGGTGGGAAAGCCCATTGGCATTCCATATGGCTATTCGAAGATCTACTTGCATAACTTGTTCACTAACATCATTATCATGTTAAGTAGATTAGTTGTAAGCTCAGACTGTTTTACTAGTAGTTGCTCGATTCTATCCAGTGCTGATTTTTCTTGTGTAACTGTCTCACCTCGTAGTGCTTGTGCATAACTTACTTGATTTGAGTATATATTCTTTTGATTTGGTTTTGCTTGTATATTAGCTGTCGCAGTCAGTCGATCACGAAGAGCAGATGTAGTTGGCCTGTTATTCAGTACACCAGATTTTCTTTTGGTAATCTCTGATAGATTTTACAACCTTTGTAGCTGGCAGCGTGATTCTCATTGCAGTTGGCACAAGTTGCTGGTTGATTTTTTTCTTTGGGACAGTAGACGCTTTGGTGATTTTCAGCACATTTAACGCACTTGTACCACTTGTTGCAATATGTTTTAGTGTGCTCGAACTCTTGGCATCGGTAACACTGCACCATGTCATTCACTTTTCTTGGAGGCTCAACAGTAACAATGGCATTGCTTATATGTTTTATGTTGTAGATTTCATGATTGTTTTTGTTTGGCTCTAAGTCTATGACGAACATGGGTTGCGGCTCCTTGGTAATACGACTCCTTATGTTTTGAATCGATCTAACTACATGACCTTGCATTTCAATAGAAACAAGCTATTGATATTGACTCAGTTTGTGTGAAATGATGGATATTTTTTAATACAACCCTAAATGCCCTTTCTTGTTTAAGATGAAATGTATGGTAATTTACTTTATCAGTCTTTAAAACTTTAATTATATCCCTATATTTTTCAATGCTTTTTAGCATGATTCGAATATAACCGTCTCGCTCTGTTTTGTAAGTAAATTCAGTAGCATCAAAGTATGAATTGAGGTAATTCAGCAATCCATTTATATCATTGACATTGGACACGAAAATGGGAGGTAGTTTTTCAGGTGTTGGCTTGTCGGTTTCCATTTCTTTATCCAGTTTTGGGTTGTCATCTTCTGAGTCTGCTAATAGGGCAAAGTGGTTGGCTCGTTTAGATGTCGAAGGTTCGTCTATAGCCATGATCTTTCGCACTAAAGCTGGGGAACTTTCATTTCTTCTTTTCGTTAATCGTGGATTAGTGGGCACTTTTTGCCATGCTAACTTGTTGTCATCGTCGTCTGGAGACATGATCTTTTGCTGCTTAGCAGCAGCAAACTTGCAGCTGCTTATCAGCAAGTTGTATTTTTAGAACGGGCGACCGGTACTTTGCTGTAAGTTGTTGTTTTACTATTTTGCTGTTTTGTTTTGGTTTGTATATTTTATTTTATTTATTTATTTTATTTATTTTTTTTTTTTTATTACGAATTCAGTTACTATGCGCGTGCGCGTCCGTACTCAATGAGAGTTCGATAGCAACTATTGGTAAAATTGATTCGCCATTCTTGTTAATACAGCTTAATTTGCCTGTTCCCTCCAGATCAACCCGACAATTTCGCCCGTTGTATTTACCTTTCTGCACATCGGATTATTCTCTGCATAGCTCTTTTCACGTGCTATGCAGTAATTATAATAAATTTTATCATGTATTCTTCTCTGAACTCTCTCCTAGGCAATTGAAGCAAAGGGCGAGTGTCGTGGCCTCCTTATGCCTTGCAACTGGCGACAATTGACCAAAGCGCTTACATTGGAATATCGCGTGATTTGGATCTTCGCAAAAGACACAACGAATAGAAGTCTTGGAAGCAATAAATGTTTTTCTGAAATGCGTACTCACGATCTTCCCTAACTTGCAAACCTGACCATCCTGCAAGAATTTATCTACATTTTCATGAATTGGACACATCCTTGTAAGAATTCTGACAATTTTTCGAGCTTTCCTCCTCTTTAGCCTAAGTAAACTTGTCCAACTTGTGCAACACAGTTTGCACGATGATACAATCCGCAGCTTCTTCCCTCGATGCTAAAGAATCCATGGCATGAATGTGAGATGTAACTTTATCCACCAACTGCCTCAGCCTGCCCACAGATGCATCAGCATTCTTAAGCCGGAATTTCGCTCTGATGTGTGCCTGTAAAATAAAACGTTTATTATCAAATCGACGTTGCAGAACATCCAGAGCGACGATATAGTTGACCTTGTTCATTTCCAATGAGCTGATGGTATACAACGCAAAACCACTTAAGAAGGATCGAAGATGATGGAACTACTCTATAGTGCTGAGATCCGGATCAGCATCTTTGATTGTCTTGAACATATAGTAGAAATTTATACCACTCAGTATAGATTGCACTAAAATTTGGCAACTCCAGCAACGAGCATTGGATGGGCATTTGTACAACTTATATTAAGCGTTGATGAAAACTGTTGATTCTGCCGACTTCCTAGTTCACGTTGAAGGCCTTAAGCTTTAGCAGAGTTGGTTCAACTCTCACAGGTCAATCACTAGATAAGGACTCAAAGTCAGACTCCTCTGAGCTAGTGTGGACTGAATCAAAATTTGATTCCAACTTGATTAGCGAATCCAAAAGTACACGTAAATCACACGAATCCATATGGCTTAGTTTACTAATGTCCATATCCGATTAAAACCTCTCAAGTCTCAAAAAAGTGACCTGAGATGCAGGCACTTGAAAATCATTCGAAACAGAGTTATTCATTTTATTCACTAGAGTTACAAAGCTAATGAACAAGCTAATAGACCCTCTTGTGCAGTTCGAGCTTAGCTGCTCTAATATGCAAGTTCACTGTGAGTGCGTATGTATGTATGCAAGTGATCGATATAGCTATTTTCTGATTAGCGGGCCCTCTATGCAGATGATGCACAAAATGCTCCAAGAGCGACGAACAACCGACGAAAAGGTCAATGCTGAAGATAAGTAAACGCGACCGCATTCAAGATTATCTGAGCTTTTATATTAATGTATGTGTGTCTTCTACGACCGCATGCAAGATTATCTGAGCTTTTATATTTATATATGTGTGTCTTCTACGATTGACACAGCTTTTTTCGGCTTAGTGGGCGTTCTATGCAGACGATGCAAAAAGGGCGCCAAGCACGACGAACGAAACAGACGATTAAAGAGGATTAAAAATGCTCAAGATAATGCATGCACAATTTCATACACTATTGTATGCACTTTGAACTAAATAGATTGTGCACAAATGTTTATGATTTACTCCATTGTATTACGACGAAGTAGAGTACACACATTTGATGCACTAATCGAACACCACGGAATGTATGTATGTATGTGTGTATGTGTTGTTTGTATGTATGCATAAAAAAAAGCGAAGAATGATATGAATATTTTTTCTTCACATGGCTCAAGGTCTCCTAGTCGAGCAGTCTCGACTAGAGCACTCTTACTTGTAAGTAATAAGCTTCCTAGCTGTATTGTTCACTCCAAAATTATTATGTAAGCGGATGATGTTAAGCTCTGTCTTTCGTACTCAAACTCACTTGATCATAACGACTACAATATGATCTTAATTGCATTCAGCTTTGGTGTGTGGTTAATAAGTTGCATTTAAATTGCTTCAAGTGTATGCCAATGATCTTCAGTTGTACAATTCTACATATTGTTAATTGGACAATTAACAACATTTTCTTGCAAGATCTGGGTGTTATTTTTGACACAAAATTTTCTTTCAATCTTCATGTCTCTACTATCGTAAATGAAGATAAAGGTGCGCTTAGGTTTTATTAAAAGTTGGTCAAAGGGCTTTAAAGATGTCTTTCTCACAAAACTACTATATACTTTGCTGGTACTACCTATTTTAGAACATTGTTCAATTATTTGGTCTCCACAGCATAAATGACATAAGGACCATATAGAATCGGTCGGGAAACAACTTCTTCTCTTCGCGTTGCGTAATCCAAACTGGGATCCTAATCTTCGTTTACCGTCTTATCAAAAAAGGCTGCTTCTTCTCAATCTTCCACTATTATTCAATCGTAGAACAATTGTGGGGATTGATTTCCTGTATAATTTGATTATTGGCAAAATTTATGCGTCATGTTTGTTGATG
The DNA here is from genome assembly GCA_035045145.1 of Drosophila meridionalis. Classification (NCBI taxonomy): domain Eukaryota; kingdom Metazoa; phylum Arthropoda; class Insecta; order Diptera; family Drosophilidae; genus Drosophila; species Drosophila meridionalis. Next base: position 297,982 of record JAWNPG010000036.1, read on the forward strand.
CAGTTTAATTTCTCTGTTCACTCCAGAACAACCAGACACTTCCGTCCGTTGTATTTGCCTTTATGCACATCGGATTATTTTTTGCATAACGCTTTCCACGTGTTATGCATTAATAATAATCAATTTTATCACATATTCTCCTCTGAATTTCCTCTCCCCTTAATAAAAACCTTGACCTGTATCTTAAGGGTATCACTTATAGTGCCCATGAGTGAGCCGGTAGTCCTTAGATTTTCACTATATATATCTAAGATTATAAATTATTTATTTTGTCTTTAGTAATACTCTCTTTTATAGTTTCAATAACATCACACACCACAAATGGTTGCGAATTGGGGCATTGGCCGGACTGTCAAGTAAAGTAACCTGAGTTGGTGGTATTATTTACTATTTATTTATTTTATTTACTATTTATGTTGAGGAACCATTTGTCATTATTTAGCACATTTTTCATTATTTAGCATATTTTTGATTTTTTTAGTATATATGCAACTTTAATTGTTATCGGCGAATGAACAGCTGTATCAAGATCAATTATCGGTTAAGTCGATACAATTATGTTAGTATTGAGTAAGCAAACGAACGGACAAGTTGAGTGTAACAGCAATTGGCTGATATAGTTCAAATAAAATAAAGATATGTTTAATTATTCATCATAAAATTTGGTCCTTCGAGCCGGAGCCGTTAGACATTGCTACTGAATACTCACTTTGGATTTTGGAAAACAGCGCGCATTATTGGAAAAGTGCCATGTTTTGTCTTGTCGTGTTTTTGCTGCTGGCGACGCAGCATTTACACATTCTTGGAATTACGTATTGATATTTGGCATCATACGTAATAAACGCCGCGCACTATTGGAAAAGTGCCATGTTTTGTCTTGTCGTGTTTTTGCTGCTGGCGACGCAGCATTTGCACATTCTTGGAATTACGTATCGATATTTGGCATCATACGTAATAAACGGCGCGCACTATTGGAAAAGTGGCGTGTTTTGTCTGGTCGTGTTTTTGCTGCTGGCGACGCAGCATTTGCACATTCTTGGAATTACGTATCGATATTTGGCATCATACGTAATAAACGGCGCGCACTATTGGAAAAGTGACGTGTTTTGTCTTGTCGTGTTTTTGCTGCTGGCGACGCAGCATTTGCACATTCTTGGAATTACGTATCATACGTAATAAACGGCGCGCACTATTGGAAAAGTGCCGTGTTTTGTCTTGTCGTGTTTTTGCTGCTGGCGACGCAGCATTTGCACATTCTTGGAATTACGTATCGATATTTGGCATCATACGTAATAAACGACGCGTACTATTGGAAAAGTGCCGTGTTTTGTCTTGTCGTGTTTTTGCTGCTGGCGACGCAGCATTTGCACATTTTTGGAATTACGTACTGATATTTGGCATCATACGTAATTACTAGTACGCACTATTGGAAAAGTGCTATTGACTACTTTGGACAACAACTTGAATTGACTGCGGGCAACGCAGCAAGCTTGGAAAATCTACGTACTTTACTGGGAGCCAGAAGTAGATTGAAGGCAACGATTACGCGTATTTCTGTATACGCGGAACACCCGCCTGATGGCTGCACATTCTACGATATTGATACCAAATTGGACAAGCTGCTTCAGGCTTGGAAGCAGTTTGTCAATCTTGGAGACGAACTTTATAAATATGAAGATGTGCAGGGATATTTGGATCCAGCAAGTGACAACAATGTATACGAGGAGCGCTTTGAACGAGCTTGCTCCCTTCTTAAGGCACTACACGCTGAGTACAAACCCCGCAAACTGAAAGAGGCCAATACTACATCTACTGTGCTCGGGAAAAGGGATGAATCGACCATCCAATGCATTTTGCAACAAATGCAGCAGACGCAAAAGGAGACTATGGATCGCATAATGCAACGACTGCTACCGCAGCAGGTGAATAACGAGTCATCGTCAGGCTCACAGCAAGTCGCAGGACCATCATCGAAGGATTGGGAACTGCCGCGGATTCATATCGCACCATTTGATGGAGACTATAAGGAAGGGCACGCGTGTAAGGGTCTATTTGACAGTGCCGCAACTCAGACAAGTAGCAAGCCTAGACAGGACAGAGGTACCAGGAACGCGCATGCGCTACTCGCTACTTCAAAGCGCTGTGCTAAGTGCAACAAGGAACACGCATTGATGACATGTACACAGTTCTTGGACCTATCTATAAAGCAACGATATGCCATTGTAAAGTCCAAACACATATGTTTTAATTGTTTGAGACTTGGTCATGGAGTGAGCACTTGTACATCGAAGTCATCATGTAAGTATTGCAAGCGCCGACATCACTCACTTTTGCATTTCGATCAAAGCAGCACTAGGACAAGGGTGAGCCACAGCAGCACCAGAAGGATGAGTCAAATGAGGCACCAGGTGCTAGCACAGTAGTAGCACTGACGAACGCCATGAACATTGCGAAATGTGGCAAGGGTGCGAATATGAGAAGTACACTGCCAACGGCGCAGGTGTATATGCGCTATTCTCGAGGACAAGACGTTGTTTGCCGCATATTATCGGACTGCGGCTCGGAGTTGTCCTACGTTTCGGAACGCTGTATCCAGACATTGGGTCTGGCCCGTTCACACTCTCGCATTTCCATATCTGGAATCTCATCAATCAAGGCAGAAACGACAAGAGGGCTCTGTTCACTACACATCAAGCCGCGAGTGTCAGATGCATCGCTTGAGGTCAAGGCGCACGTGCTTGGAAACATTACTTCGACACTGATGAGAGAAACTATAGACGCAGCAGACCTCTCTATATTTAGCGGCCACACCCTAGCAGATGCCGCATTCAATACCAACGCATCAATCGACATTCTGATTGGTAACGATCACATTTGGACGGTTCTTACTGGAGATAAGTTGTGTAATGCCCAGGGGAACACAATCGCCATCGATTCCATATTTGGATGGATCATCACATCAGTGGGAGGAGCAACTACAACTACAACTACGTCACTCTTAGCTACCATGGACATCAACGCATTGTTGCAACGGCTTTGGCAACTGGAGGAAGTTCCATCGTTCACGTCTGCAAATACAGAAGATGATGTAGTGGAGACTCATTTCGTCCAAACACACTCCCGTAATGCTGAAGGGAGATACATAGTCGAGCTACCTTTCATATAGCCAAGTCTCGCTTCTTGGCAGTTGAACGTCGTTTAATGAAGGATGCAGCTTTGCGATCAAGGTATTTACAATTGATGAGGGAGTACATACAACTGGACCACATGAAGGAGGTGGATGTAGAAGAAGACTCCACTTCGAAGAAGATTTTCTACATGCCGCACCATCCGGTGCTAGGTGCAAAGCTGCGTGTGGTATTTGATGGCTCATATCAAGACCAAGATGGCCGGTCTCTTAACGATGCGCTTCATATTGGACCATGTATACAACGCAATCTGTTCAACGTATGCGTGAGGTTTCGAATGCACAAGTTTGTATTTTCGGCTGATATTGTAAAGATGTTTAGACAGATTCTGGTTGCAGCTAAACATCAGAATTTGCAACGAATATTATGGAGAGAAGATCCGTCAGCACCATTGCAGCACTTCAGACTCTGCACAGTTACATACGGGACTGCGTCTGCGCCATTCCTGGCAGTCCGGGTGTTAGAGCAACTCGCCAAGGACCACGAGCATGAGTTCCCTAGAGCAGCCAAGATATTGCTTGAGGATTTCTACGCGGATGATGTATTAACAGGAGCCATGACAGAGGAAGAACTGAATGACATTCAAACTGAGTTATTTGTACAATTGGAATTGGGAAAATGGATCTCAAATAGCACACGATTGAGCACCGTGCAAGGTGATAGAGTCAACAGGTCAGCAACAACAGCAAAGGTACTTGGACGGCCCTGGGATCCTGGAGAAGACAACCTTGCATATCCCTTGAAAACATTGTACTCATCAAGGATTCGAATACGCCTCCAGCAACATGGAATCTAGGACGCATAATCGAGGTGTACCCAGGAGAGGATGGATTAGTACGGGCAGTTAAGCTCAAGGTCGTTTCTGAAGGGATTATACGACCCATCACGAAGATTGCAGCCCTACTACATTCTGAAACAGAGTTTTAGGGGGGACCGGGATGTTGAGGAACCATTTGTCATTATTTAGCACATTTTTCATTATTTAGCATATTTTTTGATTTTTTTAGTATATATGCAACTTTAATTGTTATCGGCGAATGAACAGCTGTATCAAGATCAATTATCGGTTAAGTCGATACAATTATGTTAGTATTGAGTAAGCAAACGAACGGACAAGTTGAGTGTAACAGCAATTGGCTGATATAGTTCAAATAAAATAAAGATATGTTTAATCATTCATCAGTATAGATATTATATTTTCTGTTGGAAATAAATATTAAGTACTGCAACATTGCCTGTTCAACATAAGTATACTCTTATACACGTATAACTGTTGCCTACGAGCATCACACGCAATTGAATGATCAAGCCTGCCTGCGCGAATTACCAGTCCAGTCCTGTGAATTCCTGGCTTCCTGGGTTGTCCCGAGTGTGAACATGGTTGTAAGAGTTTTCTTGTATTTTCTAGATAGTTTTGACTTTGCACTTGAACTGTGAAAACACTTCAATAAAAACACACGACCGTTCTATTTGTGAGTTCGCTCCTAAGTGAAGTGTGGTTTATTCAATTTTGCTTTATATAAGCCTACGCAGAGGCTATGTATAGTAAAGTACATTATGTATAAATCTAAGGGCTATGTAATGTGGGACCGCTGAGTCGGGTTGTCGCCGGATGTCGAGTCCCAGATTCAGAAATTGTTTACATCAAATACTTTAGTTCGATTTCTGTTGCATCAGCTAAATATTGTCAAGTGCTTTAAGTGGAGCGGGTCAACAATGTAATGTTCGATGACATTGTTGATCAGGTCAGAATAGTACGAGCGGGTTTAGGAGGGGGCGACGTAGAGCCGTTGGCGATAACTCCTCCCCCCTTAACTTGGAACGAAGGCCATAACGAAGGCATCTCCAGGATCGTTGTGGCTGGAGTGACAATTGGGTCCTGGATGGAGGGCGAATACATAATAGTTTTATGTTTGTAGATCCATGTTAAGGTCGCAGCTATTGCTAATCCGATGATGAGTATGTAGACGGTTGTCAGATGTGTGTTAGCTTGGTTTTTTATTTGAAGAACTATCTGGTCGTTTTGTAGGTCGTATAGATGTAGGTCGTGCAAGCTCAAGTTTTTTGTAGAGGTGTTTATTGTCAGGTTGCTGATGTGTGGTAAGTTTATTTCAAGTTTATCTTCGACGGTGGTGGCGGCATCCACATACTTGATGCCATCCACAGTTATTGAGCAGTTGTCATAGTAAATGATCATTGAACCATCAAGTGTTTTATCTGGTATGCAAGTAGAAGTAAGGTTTATGTTCCTTGCGTTGAATATTAGCAGCAGTCCTTTTATTGGTGTGAAGATTTGTTGTAGATGGCCACCGTCGACGATGTTGCAGGTTGCCATGCTGCTGTTGAGTAGATTTTCCAGGCAGAGCGGATTCAGTGGTAAGGTAGGGGTCTCACATACATATACTTTGCCCAACTTAATACATGGTGAATTTATTTCTTTAATTGTTAACTTATTTCTAATGATATATTTTGGTATTGTAACAAATTTCGTGTTATTAATCGGTAGGGCTATTAATTGGTCGTAATCATATTGTTCTTTTGACAGTATAGGAATCTTTGTCTTAAAAATAAGTGTTTTATTTTTTGTTAATGATTCTAAAGATAGAACATTGTACATTTCGTGATCTAATTCTATTGTTACATTTTGTTGTTGAAAGATATTTTTTATTTTTATAATTTCTTCTGTATTTAAGATATACTTAGGGATTATATTTAATTTCGTGAATAATAGGCTTTCTGCAATGTTGTTTAAATGATTGAGTAAAATGTCTATATTGTAGTTAATTCTAGCAATATACTGATCTAATTTTAGGCTTCGGTCTTCCGAATCTAATTGTTTGTAAATTTTATTCTGATAGTTATTAATAAAATCGCTGATTGTTGCGTGTTCTTTATTTATATGATCTGTGATATTCTTGAATCTAATAAATGTTTCTTTTTGAAATGACTGTGTAAGTTCGATGTTCTTGTGAAGGTCTATTAGTTTTTTATTTATTTTCTTTTCGTCTTCAGCGTCCAAATTCCCGGTGACGAATTTCACTACACTACCTAGTCCGTTAATTAAACCTCTCTTAGACCTGTTGCTGTTAGGGAGTAGGGTATCTAGTCTATCGAAAACTTGTGTTATTTTTTTTTATGAAGTATGTCTTTTAGTTCGGAAATTTCTAAGTCATCGGGTAAGGTTTTTATTATGTCTGTTATTTTGTTTGCATTTATTACATATTCGTTTAAGTTTATTACGTGGTCTATTATTTTAAATGAATTCACTACCCTAGCTACCCCTATGTTAACTTTAACAAAAGGTTGGTCCTCGTCCAAACTGTTGATTACTAGGCGTTGGGAAACGCCTACAGACAACCTGTAAGTATTCTATTTATTGTAGGGTTAGTTCCTGGTGGCAGTCTATTTGTTCGTGTGTCGATTAAATTCTTTGTCATTTTCCTTATTTTCTGTTTATGTAGTTTTTGTCTTTTGATTGTTATACCGTTGTCCAGTATTATTTTATGTTTGCTGAATCTAGGTGTTAGTTTGTTTCTTCTATTTTCTTTCTTAAATACTATATTGCCTGATGGTATGGAGGGAGGTTCTATTCTTGTCTCGTTCAATTTCTCTGTCCGTTTTGAGGTCTGTTGCTTGAGAAGTGCCTTGACAGCCGGGTATAATGTGTTTTGATACTGATTTAATTTTGTTAAGTAATCGTGTTCGTTATTAAATTTGATAATCTTGTCAAAAATATGTGTCCGTCCAGTGAATAGTTCATAAGGAGTAAGATTAGTGCTTGAGTGAATAGCATTATTATAAGTTATGATAGTTTCGTCGATTATAGTTAAATTGTAATTATTATTTATAGTATAAATGTCGGTTTGGATAATATCTAACGGACCGTTCGGTATTTCTGGTAAAACAAAGGGTGGTTTCTGTGGTTGTCTGTCATACTTAAGTGTGAGACATATTTCGCATTCTCGAATAACCTGTGAGATTTTGTCCTCTAACAAAGGGGTATAAATTTCCCGTTTTAAGTGTTCGTAAGTTTCGTCAATTCCCCTGTGATTGTTATTAATGTGGTAAGTTTTGATTAGATTTGTAATCTCCTCTGGATCCGTAGGTTCCGATAAGAAGAGTAAACATCTAATTACTTTGTAAATATTAGAGTCTGTAAAGTATTTCAGATAAGCTGGTCCTACTCCTAAGACCTAATTTATTTCTTGTCCTATTTACTATGCTACTTTTAATATTTTTTGACATCTGCAGTGAAGCCTATTATTTAACAGTTGTATTTGTAAAAAAATTTTCCCCTTTTTTTTGTTAAGAGTGTAGTATTTTTACATAGAATAGTTTTTCTTTATGGTAACTACGAATTTTCTGTAGTGTAAATCTTTGTGTATATATATAATTAATAATTGTGTAATTTAAAGTGGATAAATTTATAAATGGTGGGGCTTAATTTATTTTGTATGTGTAAACATTGATATTTTTCTTTTGTGTGTAAAGTGTTATTATAATTGTGTATATATGTAGCATAATATGAAAATATAAAAGGGTTTGTGTGTTTTGTTACTTATATTTCTTAGATTTGCAAAATGTTGAATTTATTATTACTGTGGCCGTCTGTAATACATTTTTGTTTCGTTTATTTATATTTGTGTTTGTGTTTGTCTTAAGAACTATGAACCTAGTGGCAAAGGGCGTACGAGTCAGGGAACCCTAAGTGGCAAAAGAATTTGTAGTGTAAAATATATTCTTCTTGTAAGTCTTGAGTGTTCTTGAACTTGATATTTATTTTTATGCTGATATTTCATTTGTTAAGTGGTTGTCGTTGGTGTTGTAATCTGATACGAAAGTACTTATGTTAGGGTAGGGCATGGAATTTATTTGTTGTGATTTTATGTATGTCGAGCCGAACTGCAAGCTAGGCAGAATATGTGTAATGTAATAACCAAAATTTATTATTCTTTTGTTTTGCTTTGTAGGGCATACTCATTGCTTCTTTACATATATATTGTTTCCATTCGTACTAGGCACTGATCTGCACTAGATACTTGCCATAGCAATAATCAAGGAATATTTTATTTTTTTCTATATATATATATATATATACCGTTTCCATTAGTACTTAGCACTGATCTACACGAGATGCTCGCCATAGCAATAATAAAGGAACACTTGTTGGTTATATATATAATAGGCACTGATCTGCACTAGATGCTCGCCATAACAATGATAAAGGAATATTTTTTATTTTTTTTTCTATATATATATATATACCGTTTCCATTAGTACTTAGCCCTGATCTACACTAGATGCTCGCCATAGCAATAATAAAGGAACACTTGTTGGTTATATATATAATAGGCACTGATCTGCACTAGATGCTCGCCATAACAATGATAAAGGAATATTTTTATTTTTTTTCTACATATATATATACCGTTTCCATTAGTACTTAGCCCTGATCTACACTAGATGCTCGCCATAGTAATAATAAAGGAACACTTGTTGGTTATATATATAATAGGCACTGATCTGCACTAGATGCTCGCCATAACAATGATAAAGGAATATTTTTTATTTTTTTTTCTATATATATATATATACCGTTTCCATTAGTACTTAGCCCTGATCTACACTAGATGCTCGCCATAGTAATAATAAAGGAACACTTGTTGGTTATATATATAATAGGCACTGATCTGCACTAGATGCTCGCCATAACAATGATAAAGGAATATTTTTTATTTTTTTCTTCTATATATATATATATACCGTTTCCATTAGTACTTAGCCCTGATCTACACTAGATGCTCGCCATAGTAATAATAAAGGAACACTTGTTGGTTATATATATAATAGGCACTGATCTGCACTAGATGCTCGCCATAACAATGATAAAGGTATTTTTTTTTTTTTTTTTTTTTTTTAATAATAATAAAGGAACACTTTTTTTTTCTTTTTGTGTTTGTTTGTTATATATATATACCGTTAATAATAAGCAATGATGCCTGCCATACAAATCATTTTTACTCTTCCTTTCCTCTATATTTTTTTTTTGTTATTCTTTTGCCAAATGAGTCTTCTTTCCCTACCCTTTGCCACCAGCTCACCTGTCTTTACATTATTATTATCGTGGTGACTCCGAGCAGCATCCTTGCGATCATTGGTCCTGTATGCCGGCTGCGCCAATTACCAGTCCAGTCCTGTGAATTCCTGGCTTCCTGGGTTGTCCCGAGTGTGAACATGGTTGTAAGAGTTTTCTTGTATTTTCTAGATAGTTTTGACTTTGCACTTGAACTGTGAAAACACTTCAATAAAAACACACGACCGTTCTATTTGTGAGTTCGCTCCTAAGTGAAGTGTGGTTTATTCAATTTTGCTTTATATAAGCCTACGCAGAGGCTATGTATAGTAAAGTACATTATGTATAAATCTAAGGGCTATGTAATGTGGGACCGCTGAGTCGGGTTGTCGCCGGATGTCGAGTCCCAGATTCAGAAATTGTTTACATCAAATACTTTAGTTCGATTTCTGTTGCATCAGCTAAATATTGTCAAGTGCTTTAAGTGGAGCGGGTCAACAATGTAAGAGTTCGATGACATTGTTGATCAGGTCAGAATAGTACGAGCGGGTTTAGGAGGGGGCGACGTAGAGCCGTTGGCGATAACTCGCGCGGATCTCTTCGATTTTAGTTTTTAATAAACCAAACAACGAATATCTTCATAGTTTACTTTTAAGCTGACTCTATTTATGTCAATATCTTAAAAATAAATAAATAAAATATAGCCCTGTCCGTTCGTCCGTTCGTCAGTCCTTGTGAACGCTGAGATATATTAACGTACGTGACCTAGAGACTTGAAATTTTACATCAATACTTGTTAATACCATACGCTACACAAGTTTATCAATAACTCATTCCATTTCGATTTTTTCAGCATTTATCGATCATTTTAAGACTTAGTTTCTACATCGTTTGAGCTAGAGACTTAAAATTTTGGATGTTACGCTCACTCGTCCCCAATTAGCAAAAAACCTCAATCAAATACAAGAGAGCTGTGCTTTCGAAAACACACACATGTGAATGTCATTATTTAGTTGTTAAAGTTTAGTGATGATATTCAATTTCTAAGCACAGTTATTAAACAATAAATTATGAAAATCAAGAAGCGAGTCTGCAAAAGGAAGCAAATAAAAGATCAGATAAGCGAAATTAAAAAAAGACAAGTATAAGTGCTCTAGGCGCGACGGCATGACTAGGAGATATCCTGAATCGAAGAGCCAATATTCCAATCATTCAACGCTTTTTATACTCTGAGCCCATTGACAATGCGAAATCAGGTATAATGGTTTTGTGAAAATGTATGTAACAGGCAGAACGAAGCGTGCCACGCCCCATAAAGTATATAAATATTCTTGATCAGCGCGATAAGACGAACCGATATAGCCCTGTCCGTCTGTTGGCCCGTCCGTGTGAACGCTGAGATATTTTTGAGTACGCAACGTAAATACTTGATATTTTACATGAATACTCGTTAATATCATACGCTGCACAAGTTTATCAATTTTTTCGATAACTTATTCCATTTCGATTTTATGAGCATTTGTCGATAATTTTAAAGTGTTTTTAAAGCGTGGTTTGTACATCGTTTGAGCTAGAGATTTCAAATTTGCTGTGTAGTTGCGAGTAATGAATACGGAGATTATGTAATCTTTAAATTTTTTATGGCACGCCTCAGTCGCCTCCAATACCACCATATATGTAAAACACGCAAATCAAAACTAGAGACTTGTGCTTTGTCAAATATATGCATTTATATGTTATGAATGAAGAAAGTTCCTCAGCCCAAGCGCAGTCGCAGTGATCAACTGCGCAGTTAGCAGAGCGCACGCTTAAACGTGCGTGCATATGTATGTAAACATGTGCTGTTTTTGTGCATGCAGAAAAGATGCGTAGAAAGATTGGAATATTGGCTCTTCACAAGGCTCAGGGTATCTCCTACCCCGAGCCCATTGAAAATAGGAAATCAGGGTAATATGGTTTTGTGAAAATGTAAGTAACAGGCAGAAGGAGGCGTGTCACACACCATAAAGTATATATATTCTTTATCAGCGCGACAAGACGAGTCGATATAGCCCTGTCCATCTGTCCATCCGTCCGTCTGTCCGTCCGTGTGAACGCTGAGATATTTTTAAGTACGCAACGTAGAGACTTGAAATTTTACATGAATACTCGATAATACCATACGCTGCACAAGTTCATAAATTTTTTTCGATAATTCATTCCATATCGATTTTATGAGCATTTATCAATAATTTATAAGTGTTTTTAAGGCGTAGTTTTTACATCGTTTGATCTATTGTCAAATTTGCTGTGTAGTTGCGTGTACTGAATACGGAGATAACGTAATCTTTAGATTTTGGATGCTACGCCCCATTCGTCCCCAATAGCAACCTATTTGTAAAATTCACAAATCAAATACTAGAGAATGCTTTGGCAAATACGATACATACATACATATAAATGCCATTAGTAAGTTGTGAAAGTTTGAAGCACTTAGTCCATCGCTAAGAAAAGTTATTAAACAATTAAGGTCCCATAGTAATGCCCCTATTGCTGCCCAAGAGCAGTCGCTGCGTCGACTGCACAATTAGCAGAGCGCGCGCTTATGCTTGCGTGCATATGTGTGTTGTTTATATGCATGCATAAAAGATGAGTAGAATGATTTGATATTTGGCTCTTCACAGGGCTCAGGGTAGCTCAGGGATACCCTAGTCGAGCAGTCTCGACTAGAACACTCTTACTTGTTATTTATTGTTTCTGTTTATTTTTTATTGAATAAAAGCTCAAAAATATAATATAAATTTGTACAATTTTTATATTATATGCAAGGAGTAAATTTATAAATGCAGATCGGATGGGAATTAGAATATCTTCTAGTCGGGTAACCCCGACTTATATTAAGTGTTCTAGTCAGCTCGTTTCATCTAGTTTGTATTAGAGTGCTAATTTCAATTTGTCGGTTACCTGACTCTATGGACTTTTTTTGTTTAAACTTGATGTGTTCCCAATCGACAAAATCAGGAATCCCTGCTATCACCTTGACGCCGGTTCCTAGCATGATTCACCTAAAGTGTGGTCACTGGAGTTGCAGTATGGCCCAGGACAGTAGACAATACTTTCTGTATATTGTCCTGTTTAAATAATTTTAACATTTGTCTAGTCTCGTCTATGTAAGTCTAGTACGATATTATATTCGTTGTGTATCTTAGGTAGCCATATTTGTCGCGGATCGTTACGTTACAGTTCAGTTTTCGTATGTAGTCCGAGTAAGTGTAGCTCGTTAGCTTAACAGTCGCCGTCATGAGTGTCATCAGAAGTAATACTTAAATTGTAGTTGGCATAAGAAACGAATCATAGTATTTGTTCGGCGCAGCAGCTAATAATTGCTCTTAAATAAGCTTCTCTTAAGCCATCTGCTCTTTATCACATTCTCATTCGCTCATAGTGCAGTTAGGCACAAAAAGAAACTGTAACACACATACATATGTAAATTTCTGCTGCTCGGTCTCTTGCTTATCATTTTGTATTCTATTCTTTAAGTTCGAAAATCACCTTCAAGCGAGCAACACCTATCTCTATTGTAATTGCATTAACTTTGCCTATACGATCATCGCGGACTCGGCATTAAATTAATAAATAATAAGCTAAATTAAATCGTGGTTATATTATTTTCTTTCGTAAATGATTGGAGCCAGAGTTGCCGAAAAAGCTTCCAACATTTTGGTGACCCCGACGTGAACTATACACTCCGTGGTGTTTGGTTTAGTGTATCAAGTTAGTACTCAACTTCGTCAAAGTACAACGGTGTGAGTCATTAACATTTGTGCAAAATAGTGCATTCAAATTAATAACACATCGCGTTGTACGACGAAACAGTGTAAAACATTAACATTTGTGCAAAATAGTGCATTCAAATTAACAATAAACTTCGTCGTACACGACAGTGCAAAGCGTTAAAATTTGTGCAAAATAGTGCATTCAAATTATTAACAAATCTCGTCGTGTAAAACATTAACATTTATGCTCAAGTTATATATTAATTTGTGTATATAATAGTGCATGGCATTGTGCGTACATTATTATGAGTTTTTGTTATTCCTCTTTAATCGTCTGTTTCGTTCGTCGCGTTTGGCGCCTGCTGTGCATCGTCTGCATATAGGGCCCGCTAAGCCGAAAAAGCTGTGTCAATCATAGAAGACACACATACAGACATATATAAAAGCTCAGATAAGCTTGCGGTCGCGCTTGCGTTGTGCTTATCTTTATCATCTTCTTGTTCGTCGGTTGTTCGTCGCGGTTTTTGGCGCTTCTTTGTGCAGCGTTTGCATAGAAGGCCCGCTAATCCGAAAATAGCTGTGTCGATCACACACATACAAACACACGCATTTACAGTGAAAGAGTGAACCTGCATATTAGATCAGCTAAACTCGAAGTGCATTAGAGAGTATATTAGCTTGTGCATTCATTTTGTAACCAAACGTTTTTTCGCGAGTAAACAAACTTAAATGAATAACTCAGAGTCGAATGTTGATCAAGTGCCTGCATCTCAGGTTACTTTCTTAAAACTCAAAACAAACGCGCTTTTCGATAGACTTGAAAGGTTATATGCCGATATGGACATTGACAAATTAAGTCACATGGAGTCGTGTGATTTACGTGTGCTTTTGGATTCGCTAACCAAGTTAGAGTCAAACTTTGATTCAGTCCATACTAGCCTAGGAGAATCTAACTTTGAGTCCATATCTAGTGATTTGCCTGCGCGTTTTGAATCAACCTTGTTAAAGTTTAAAGCCTTGCTTCACCGTGAACTAGGAAATCGGTCGGATCAACAACTTTCGTCGACGCTTAATACAAGTGGTTCAAATGCTCATCCAACACTCGTTATGGCTAATCGATCGCGTTTGCCGCAGCTGGAGCTGTCAAAATTTAGTGGAGTCTACACTTAGTGGGAAAACTTCTACTCTATGTTCAAGACGATAATAGATGCTGATCCGGATCTCAGTCCTATTGAGAAGTTCCAGCATCTTCGATCCTGCTTAAGGGGTTCTGCGTTGGATACCATCAGCTCATTGGAAATCAACAAAGCCAACTATCTCGTCGCTCTGGATATTCTTCAACGTCGATTTGATAATAAACGTTTTATTTTACAGGCACACATCAGAGCAATATTCCGGCTTAAGAAAGTTGATGTATATGTGGACAGGCTGAGGCAGTTGGTGGATAAAGTTACGTCTCACATTCGTGCTATGGATTCTTTAACATCGAGGGAAGAAGTTGCTGTCTGTGTCATCGTGCAAACAGTGTTGCAAAAACTGGACAATGCTACATAGGCTAAATGGGAGGAAGGCTCATCTTCTAATGAGTTGCCATCTTGGTCGAGATTGTCAGAATTCTTGCAAGGACGGTGTCTAGTCTTTGAAAATGTGGATCGAGTCTTGTAGGATCAGGTTGGCAAGTCAGGAAAGATCGTGAGTAATCAGTTAAGAAAAGCATTTGTTGCTTCGAAGACTCCTATTCGTTGTGTCTTTTGTGACGATCCAAGTCACGCGCTATTCCAATGTAAGCGTTTTGAGCAATTGTCCCCAATGGCAAGGCATAAGGAGGCCAAGAGGCTCGCCCTTTGCCTCAATTGCCTAAGAAAGGGACATCAGCTGAAGGATTGCAAATCTGGTTCCTGCCGTACCTGCCAATTGAAGCACCATACTTTATTGCATTACAATCAGTCTTCAACAGTTACATCGAACGTAGTCCCTCAACTTAAACAACAAGCAAATGCAATACATCCCACTGCCATGGTTGCAATGTCACCTTCTCTATCTCCTAACTCGTCTGATGTGGTGCTTCTAGCCACTGCTATAATCCTTGTCAAGAACCGAGCTGGCACATTCGTTCCGTGTCGTGCACTCTTGGACTCAGGATCTCAACTTCACTTCGTCACCAGTCGGTTTGCAAATCAGCTTCAGCTTCGAAAATGTAAATCATTGACTGCAGTGTCTGGCATTGGAGATGCCAGCTTCTCAACTGAAGGATATTCAGTCAATCTCGTTCTGAAATCGCGGATTTCTGATTATTCTGCCTCCATCACTGCCATCGTCGCCCAGACTATTACTGACAACCAGCCTGGCATCTCAATTTCTACTAATACTTGGAATATACCCTCAAACCTACAGCTAGCTGATCCTTTGTTCCATAAGTCACAACGGATTGATCTTCTCATCGGAGCTGGTC
This sequence comes from Drosophila meridionalis, assembly GCA_035045145.1. Lineage (NCBI taxonomy): Eukaryota > Metazoa > Arthropoda > Insecta > Diptera > Drosophilidae > Drosophila > Drosophila meridionalis. The sequence goes on from JAWNPG010000036.1 coordinate 313,450, forward strand.
TCTTCTTCGAACTGATGTGTGTTGGGCAAATTCAGTTGGCACCTGGATTACCAGTTGTGCAGAAAACGCAGCTCGGCTGGATCATTTCAGGTGGCGGGCAACATGCCCCCAAACTCTGTTCGTTTATCGGAACCCAAAGAAATTCAGATCACGCCAATCACAGCACTCGGCTTGATGAGTTGGTGCGTCAGTTTTGGGAATTGGAACACGTTTTCGAACCTATTGCCAAGGAACTTAATTGCGAGCAGCATTTCATTACAAACTACCGTCGATTGCCTTCTGGGGAATATTCAGTCTGCTCAGCATTTATAAAGGAGTATATTGATCTCAATCATATGTCTTTGGTTCCCAGTGAAGAGATCAATGAATGCAAATATTTCTTACCTCATCATTGCGTATACAAAGAAGAGAGTTCGACAACAAAGCTAAGAGTTGTCTTTGATGGCTCGGCCGCTACCACATTTTATTTCTCATTAAACGATTTGCTTATGTCAGGACCGACTATTCAAGCTACCTTGTTTCACACACTCGTTCGTTTTCGTACATTTTCGATTGCACTTACAGGTGATATTGGTAAAATGTATAGGTGTGTGAAGGTCGTGGAGCCTGATTTTATGCTCCAGTGCATTTTATGGCGAAACTCATCAGACGATGCTATCGAAGTCTTCAAATTGAATACCGTCACTTATGGGACCAAACCCGCTTCATTTTTGGCCATTCGTGCAATGCATCAACTAGCAATAGATGAGTCGTCGGCATACCCATTAGGATCCAAAACGGTTTTGCGAGATTTCTACGTTGATGACCTGATCTCAGGAGGCAATTCAGTTGAAGAAGTTCGCGACATAATGCAACAAACCACAGGTCTTCTTGCTCGAGGAAACTTTAAGTTTAGAAAATGGTGTTCAAATTCAAGAGACGTACTTCGCGGAGTTCCAGAAACTGAACAGGAAAGTTTTCTCAAACTCGATGACGGCAGCGACGTAACAAAGGCACCTGGATTGTCAGCGGACGATCTTCGTCAAGGATCGCACATATTGTGTCGTCTTGTTCAAAGAACTCAGCTGCACCGAAAATACTCTGCACTACGAAATGGAAAGAATGTTCATTCGTCAAGCGCCATTCTTTCGCTCTCTCCGTTTATGGATGACTTTGGTCTACTTCGAGTTGGTGGCCGCTTGCGGCACTCTACTCTTGGCTTCGATGCGCGCCACCCAATTATCTTGCCCAAAGAACATCCCTTGACCTTCTCTATAGTATCTCATCTTCATCTGGCGCAGCATCATGCAGGACCGCAGGCCTTGCTTGGAGTAATTCGACTCCAGTTTTGGCCCATAGGCGGCATGAAAACTGTCTCCCGAGCATTGCGAAAATGTGTCATATGCTGTAGATCCCGGCCTCGTCTAGTGGAGCATATAATGGCGGACTTGCCTAAGGCTCGTATACAGTTTTCACCGGCATTTACTGTCACTGGAATCGACTACTGTGGACCATTTTACTACAAACCCGATGGACGAAACCGAACTTCAATAAAATGCTACATCTGCGTATTCGTCTGCTTCGCAACTAAGGCTGTATGGTTGGAGCTCGCAAAGGATCTGTTGACCGCAGCTTTCTTGGGGTGCACGGAACGAGCTAGCGGATCTGAAGCGTTTATTGTTGAGCCAGGAACATCGCGCTGAAATTCAGAACTACTGCATCAACAACAGTTTTGATTGGAAGTTCATACCTCCTCGCTCGCCACATTTCGGTGGCCTATGGGAAGCAGCAGTGAAGACCGCAAAGAGTCATCTATACCGCGCTATGGGATCATCACTTCTCGGCTTCGATGAACTTCGCACCTTGGTATGCCAAATTCAGGCTATAATCAATTCTCGTCCTCTTGTTCCACTTTCAGAAAATCCCGATGATCTTGGAGTTCTCACTTCAGGACATTTTTTGATTGGTCGACCACTGATCGATTTTCCCGAGCCATACGTAACTGGGCTCGACCACAATCGCCTCGGTCAATGGCAACGAATTGCTTACATACAGCAATTGTTCTGGAAGCGCTGGAGTGAGGAGTACCTTCAACAGCGTGGAAAATGGGTCACCTCGCAGCCTCCGATCAAGATCAATGATGTCGTATGTGTGAAGGACGAAAACTTGCCGCCGTTAAAATGGCCATTAGCTCGAGTCGTTGAGACCATCGCTGGAGCTGATGGTGCTGTGAGATTCGCTGTTCTGCGCACACCCACTAGAACTACACGTCGAGCTGTCAATAAGCTGTGCGTCCTTCCGGTTGATGATCCTGTTAAAAGACTTGGTCTTTCAACGGGGGGGGGAGGATGTTCGGCGCAGCAGCTAATAATTGCTCTTAATATGCTCGGTCTCTTGCTTATCATTTTGTATTCTATTCTTTAAGTTCGAAAATCACCTTCAAGCGAGCAACACCTATCTCTATTGTAATTGTATTAACTTTGCCTATACGATCATCGCGGACTCGGCATTAAATTAATAAATAATAAGCTAAATTAAATCGTGGTTTTATTATTTGCCTTCGTAAATGATTGGAGCCAGAGTTGCCGAAAAGGCTCGGCAGCTTCCAACAGTATTAATATCTTATTTCCTAATATTGTCCTCCCTTTTATAAGAACGGTCGTACATAAATCTGCTTCAACTATGCTTTCTACATATAGTGGTGTCAGCTTGTCTACGCGCTTGTTTAATTTTAACAAAACGTGTTATCCTATTTTATTACTCTACGCTCCCTATTTTATTTTCTCTTTCCATTTACTCGAACTGTGTTTTCTTAAGTATCCCTGTAATTTTTATTTTAGTGGATTAATTTCTAGTTGATTGTTTACTTAGTTGCATAAAGTGTGCTATTTCTGCTAAAATGCTGTAAAATCTTTCAATTAGGCCGTTGGAGACACTGTGTGAAGAGGATGCATTTGAAAATGGAAGATTGAATTTGGATAGCATAAATTCATGATCTCTCCTTGTCGCAATAATGTCATTGGTCATTATATTAGTAAATAGGTCTAAGAGCTGCAATATTGAATTCTCTTTGTCGACGATTGCTCTTAAGAAAATGAGTTTAGTTAGGTCATTATATAAGTAAATAGGTCTAAGTGCTGCAGTATTGGATTCTTTTTGATTGTTCTGAAGAAAATGAGTTAAGTTACTGCAAACTTAGAGACTTTTTCGACACGCGTTAAAAAGTATTTTTGATCTATTGAAAAAGTACTGCTGGGTAAGAAGGGATTGGCGTTTCACCAAACATCTGTTTTACCGGATGTCAGTTGTACTTGGCCATTGAAATGACTCTGTTCATATTGAGAAAAAATAGTCGCGAATTACTTGTTTAACGTTTTCCTGCGCTCGGTGAGCCCTTTTATACTCAACCACCGCTATTTCCTTCTGCTCTGCTTTGTTAGGTATGTCCGTCACTAGATACCATTAGTTCTGAAATGTTGTTGACGGGAAAAGCTCGATCAGATTGTGTTCGCTAGAAGCAAGTATTGGTCCAGTATAGCTCAAAGTAAATACCATTGACTTCATTAGCCTTCACTATATCTTGTAATGTTTACAGAAGCATGCTTTTATTAGAGACTTGTATGACATGTCCGGTATTAACGTCTTTATAGAAGGGGAATCAATTGACCGGTTTATCTGTAGTGCCAATTGTGTAGGTAGGGGTTCTTCGCTATGAATAGTATGAAGGTCCGAGCACTGGGAATCGCAGTCCAATGCGTTAATGCGTAATGCGTAATTCGACTTGTAAATTAAACATTGTGATCCTTGATAAAGGCCTTCCAGCATTTTGTATCGCGGTCCGAAACTGTGAAGGTCAGGGGCTGACAGTCTGTATAGATGTTGAAATCTCTAACTCCGGAGGTTCATACGAATCCAAACTATCGCCAACAGTTTTCGCTCGTTCGCCATTGTAATGGGACGACCATCTTGAGGCTAAACTGCTTCTAGGCTCTAGGCTATGTATCAGGGTATCCTACCATAACATCCTCAGAGATGAGAATTTTTATCAATCTGTCAAAGGTCTCGAGCTGTGTAGTTAGTTAGTTTAATTTTAACTTTCCTTGACGTATTTGCTCTTATCTTGCCATTTTTCCCTTTTAATAGGGGTTTGGCTATGGCGGCGTAACTCTTAATGAAACACGTGCTTCTGGATGGAACATAGATGCTGGATATCTATAGAAAAGATATAAGGTCATAAATGCTTGTTGGCGGTTTAAAGCTTAAAATTCCCTGTACTTTAACGGGGTTTTTATTCCGCCTCAAGTGAAGACAAATCCCAAATATGCACGTAACAAGTTTTCTCTTTCTGTTCTCTTAGAACATCTTCCCCTTTAAAAAATACTTGGGGCGATTTTCAATCCAAACGGAAAAAACTCGTACTATACATTATTTACAGAAAAATAAGTCTTCTCTGTCTCTTTCTTCCAACTCAATTTGGAGGAAGCTTGATTTCATGTCCACGATGCCTGAATGAATACACTGACTATGTTGGGCTTTAGTCGAATACTCCTGACAGTACTGAAGTTTATTCTTCTGAGGCTGCGTTAATATACGTTATATATATATGGTGTTCTTCCTGTTACTTTTTGCTCCACCATTATTTGTTTTTGTTTTTACAACTAGAACTTTATTTTCTCGTCCCTTTGTAGTTGTTTTAGATCGGTTTCCCATTGACAATTTAACTTCTCCTAATCCTCCCATGTGAGGGCTTGCCGGCGGGATGAAATGCCTTTTGATGTTCCCTTTCTCTGGCACTGGTTTCAGACCACTATTCACTTGTTGTATTTTGGGTCCGTCTAGCATCACATTCCTCTGCTTTGGTCGAACTGTTGCTCTATGTGGCATATAGTATTTGCCTTGGCCGATTATGTCTACTGGTTCCACGTGACCTAGCTTCCAGAGTTGATCGAAGTCGTCTTGGTACATCGTTGTTGCTACACTGATCACCTTGTTGTTTGATGATCTAGCTATCTTGCCGGAAACAATCCATCCAAGCTTAGTTTTTTGTCCCAGCGCTTCGTTGATTTTTTTAACGTTTCCTAGCATTATTTGGGGAAGGAGATCTACGCCAGTGATGACATAAATTCTGCTTGGCTCGTTGAAATATGGGTCTGCTAGCTCGCAGCCCATCCAATCTTTATTGACATCCATGTCAATTTTCTTGCTCGGTAGAGCTCTCTGTAGTTTTGGCATGATTAGAGCCTGCGTTGTGGTGATGAATTTACTTGACATTCTTGGTTTGATTGTCAAGTAAACACTATTTTTCAAAATTTCAACATTTTGTGAAATTCCCCGAACTTCCACGTTCCGCTTGATTCGGTGAAGCTTTAACTGATGTGCAGATATTCTTCATATATTACTGTATTGCTTTTGTGAGCCTCTATCGATGAGGGCCTTTAGTTGCTCATATTTTCCGGATTTATTTTTAATCCGAATGAGCGCAGTTGCTAGCAACGTATGTTGTCCTTTGTTTTCTTAAGACAATTACTGCTGAAGGTCTCTTTATTTGTATTCTCGTGCAGCAAATTGTTGTGTGGTTTGCCGCATTTGTTGCACGTCCAATCCTTATTGCAATCATTCATGCAATGGGCGCCTAGACATTTAAAGCATAGAGCGTTTTGAGTCACAAAATCCTTGCGCCTTGTAGTTAGTTCGGCTTTAAATCCTTGACACCTGGATATTTTGTAGCCATCCAGATTACAAAAACGGCATCTTTTGTAGCTCGTTCTCGTTGTTTCCATAGACTTCTGGATGGCTCTTTTTTGCACTGAGTCTACTGTGCTGTGTAGTTGATCAATAAATTCAAGCACATTATTCAAGGACTGGATTTCTCTGGCTTTCTTTACATGTTGCCGTAAAGTTGTAGCACTTCCGTCGAGAATCTTCTTAGCAAAATCTGAGCGATTACTATATCCACATCGTTACCAATTTGGCCTTCTTGTTTGACGATGTGAATGCACTCAGTTGCTGTGTCCAAGAAATTGCGGATCCTACCTTCATCATCGTTCTTCAGCATTTCCATGTCCACTAGTTGGTTCACGGCGTTTGCGAATATTTTGCACGTATTTTCGTAGCGCTTTCATATAAGTTCCCACGCCGAATTGTAGTTAGCGGATGATCCACTTAATAAGTGGCTTACTACCATTTGGGCTTCTCCATTTAAACACGATTTGAGGTAGTTCAGCTTCCTTGTGTCGCTGATATCCTTCCTTTTGTGAATTGTATCGGAGAATAAATTGAAGAACGTTGGGATTTCCGTCAAAATGAGGAAGATCCGATTTCGGTAGATCTGGGACGTCTTCATTTTTATTGTTGAATTCTCCTAATTTTCTGTTAAGCTTATTTAACAGTTTATCGACGTTGAATTCCAGTTCCTCTATTTCGTCGCTGTCGTAGGCAGATTTTACATATCTTGCCTCTAAATCTGTGAAGGCTGACTGGACTTTTTTCCACCAGAAAGATAATGTCTCTTTGAAAACAACAGTTACTTCCTGATCGCTGCGCTCTAGGTTGGCATGCACATCTTCCATTTCCTCCCTTACTTTTAGAGCTTTTCTCTCCACATCTTCTTCCCATACATCCATTGGGTTTGCACTTCTTTGTGAAAATTTACTTTCCTGTCTTTCCCTGGATGCTTCCAATCGCAATTGTCCATGTTCGCTCGTTGATGCTTAATCGGTGTTCATAGGGTGATCGGCAACTTTGACATTCATCAGGGCCTCTTTGTGGATCCAGATTTTTTCCATAGTTCCATTATATATTTTGTCAGTGAAATATGGATGCTTGATGACACCGATTTTGATTAGTAGTGAGTGATTGGCAGTGAATTCTGCTGCCAACTTATCCACAACTGCACAGTCATCCTTTTTAGCTATGGCGTGCAGGATACTGTCATATATATCCGATTGCTTCTTAAGCAACTCGAATGATTTCTCGGACAGCATGTTGTTGTTGTTGTTGTGTGTATATTTGGTGTAATTGTAGATTTGATCTTTGGCTTGTTGGAGGTGTTTTTGTTTTGATCACCTGGTTGATCTTGCTGTGCCTCTACTCACAGCTTGAATTGGTAAGCCAAAGAAAACAAACTCTTTTATACAATGTTTTCACTTTTGAATACACTTGTCACAACGTTAGGTAGACTGTGGATCCGGCTCGAAGCACCATGAATGAATCCCGCTCGATGAGTGGTTACACGGACTGTGTTGATGATTAGTCCGAACTGTACTCATGAATGAGTACACGGACTGTGATATTGTTTAGTCTGTATTGTACTGTAGTTTATTCTTCTGAGGCTGCGATTATATACGCAGCCTCATGCATAATTTAAAGTCAGTCTAATGTGTTTATTGCTGAGTGTGTAAGGCTCAGCATTGGTCTATTGCATTCTTATATTATAGCTGAGGTTGTAGGGCTCAGCGTTCCTTTATTTTTTATTCTTATCCTATCGCTGAGGTTGTAAGGTTCAGCGTTCATCTGGCTATTCTTAGATTCCAAACATGAGGCCCTTCTCTATCTATCGCACTGCATGCTGGTCGTTAAGTGCGTAGATGGCATGTTTACATATTTATGTATATTTTTATGTTCATGCCTGAACAATGCCATTCATAAGAAGTTGTTGAACATCTGAATTGACATATTTAGCTTTAGCCATTGGGATTGGGTATAGCTTTGAATACACTGACTCAACATCTGTTCAGATGATAACCACAGTGTTGATATATACTTGCAGTGACTCGTTATTGTCAGCGAAGACCTTTGATCTCTTTTCGACCAAATGATCGATAGATATCGATAGATTCTCATCCACCCAGCGTTAGACTTTGGTAAAGTTCACATGATCGCATATTTTAAATATTAGGGCTTGTGATCCGTCAATAAAACTAATGACACCGCAGTTATGATCACTGTGTGCTTCGACTGTCGTGAGCGAGTTGGGGCCGACTATACTATCAAAATCTTTTACAGGTGGTAATAGGAAACAAAAATTATGACTCTTTGAACAAGTTTATTGGACATTTATGCAAAATTTGTGTACCTCCATGAATAAATTTAATTTGAAAAGCTTTTTTTGGCAAGGGACTGGTAATCATTATCATTGTTACCTTGTTCTTGAGCCGTGTAATTTATATTCTGGCGGCTTTGGGCTGAGCTAGATTTCATGTTAAAATTTTTCAATTGGCGAAAGCGCGACACCGCTGGGTCAACATCCATTTGTTCATGGACTTGAGACTGATGTTCTCGACCTTGGTACCGTTGTATTGAGGAGTTCAATTGTGAATTCGATTGTGGATTTGGCCTATTTCTATTATTACTACTTTAGCTTGAATTGGACTGAAGGAGTCTGCCTTGACCACTATTATAGTCATTATTTTGGTAACGAGAAACACTAAGTTTCTGCAAGACTACACGTGATGATGTTTTATCCGCGTAAGTAAAATCGAACCTAGCTATAATGTTTAATAATGTTTAAAACAGTATTAAAACGAAAGATTCCAATACGAGCCAAGCAACAGACAGCGATTTAACTACAATGATAGCCAAAAATATTTTGACAACACATTCCAAAAACTTTAACCGCCAAAGAATAGCAATCTGCCATGCAAATAAATATATAAAATAAATGTGCAAAGGTATCATTGCAATCTTTTGCTCTCTAAAAGCTATTGATATATTCTTTTGTGTATTTATTTTTATTTAATTTTATTTACTTAATTGCTTTACTTTACATACTTTCTAGTGTAATAACAGCTCAAAAATTAATTTTGTAAAATTTTTGTTCTATGCAAGCAGTGAAGTGTATTAAAAATTAAAATCGGATGGGGTTCAAGGTATCAGGGTATTATTATGTTTTATTTACTTGCTCTGACAAAGAATGAAAATATAAGCACGTACATGAAATCCGTTTCGGTGTGGCTTGTCGTGACTATGAATTCTGAATAGGGTTTCAGTAGAGTGAAGCGATGTGGGAGGGAAGCTATAAGGTAGCGAAACGATGTGAAAGCGAATCGATGCGAGGCACTACAATAACTTGGATCGATCGAATTTGTAGCTGTAGTTATTACCACACCCAATAAAGTATATATTTTTGATCAGCGCGACATGACGAGTCGAATAGCCCTGTCCGTCTGTCCGTTCATTCGTCCGTCAGTCCGTGTGAACGCTGAGATATTTTTAAGTACGCAACGTAGAGACTTGAAATTTTACATGAATACTCGATAATACCATACGCTGCACAAGTTCATAAATTTTTTTCGATAATTCATTCCATATCGATTTTATGAGCATTTATCAATAATTTATAAGTGTTTTTAAGGCGTAGTTTTTACATCGTTTGATCTATTGTCAAATTTGCTGTGTAGTTGCGTGTACTGAATACGGAGATAACGTAATCTTTAGATTTTGGATGCTACGCCCCATTCGTCCCCAATAGCAACCTATTTGTAAAATTCACAAATCAAATACTAGAGAATGCTTTGGCAAATACGATACATACATACATATAAATGCCATTAGTAAGTTGTGAAAGTTTGAAGCACTTAGTCCATCGCTAAGAAAAGTTATTAAACAATTAATTTTCCATAGCAATGCCCCCATTGCAGCCCAAGCGCAGTCGCTACGTCAACTGCGCAGTTGGCAGAGCGCGCGCTTATTCGTGGGTGCATATGTATCTGTGTATGTGTTGTTTGTATGCATGCATAAAAGATGAGTAGAATGATTTGATATTTGGCTCTTCACAGGGCTCAGGGTAGCTCAGGGATACCCTAGTCGAGCAGTCTCGACTAGAACACTCTTACTTGTTATTTATTGTTTCTGTTTATTTTTTATTGAATAAAAGCTCAAAAATATAATATAAATTTGTACAATTTTTATATTATATGCAAGGAGTAAATTTATAAATGCAGATCGGATGGGAATTAGAATATCTTCTAGTCGGGTAACCCCGACTTATATTAAGTGTTCTAGTCAGCTCGTTTCATCTAGTTTGTATTAGAGTGCTAATTTCAATTTGTCGGTTACCTGACTCTATGGACTTTTTTTGTTTAAACTTGATGTGTTCCCAATCGACAAAATCAGGAATCCCTGCTATCACCTTGACGCCGGTTCCTAGCATGATTCACCTAAAGTGTGGTCACTGGAGTTGCAGTATGGCCCAGGACAGTAGACAATACTTTCTGTATATTGTCCTGTTTAAATAATTTTAACATTTGTCTAGTCTCGTCTATGTAAGTCTAGTACGATATTATATTCGTTGTGTATCTTAGGTAGCCATATTTGTCGCGGATCGTTACGTTACAGTTCAGTTTTCGTATGTAGTCCGAGTAAGTGTAGCTCGTTAGCTTAACAGTCGCCGTCATGAGTGTCATCAGAAGTAATACTTAAATTGTAGTTGGCATAAGAAACGAATCATAGTATTTGTTCGGCGCAGCAGCTAATAATTGCTCTTAAATAAGCTTCTCTTAAGCCATCTGCTCTTTATCACATTCTCATTCGCTCATAGTGCAGTTAGGCACAAAAAGAAACTGTAACACACATACATATGTAAATTTCTGCTGCTCGGTCTCTTGCTTATCATTTTGTATTCTATTCTTTAAGTTCGAAAATCACCTTCAAGCGAGCAACACCTATCTCTATTGTAATTGCATTAACTTTGCCTATACGATCATCGCGGACTCGGCATTAAATTAATAAATAATAAGCTAAATTAAATCGTGGTTATATTATTTTCTTTCGTAAATGATTGGAGCCAGAGTTGCCGAAAAAGCTTCCAACATTTTGGTGACCCCGACGTGAACTATACACTCCGTGGTGTTTGGTTTAGTGTATCAAGTTAGTACTCAACTTCGTCAAAGTACAACGGTGTGAGTCATTAACATTTGTGCAAAATAGTGCATTCAAATTAATAACACATCGCGTTGTACGACGAAACAGTGTAAAACATTAACATTTGTGCAAAATAGTGCATTCAAATTAACAATAAACTTCGTCGTACACGACATTGCATAGCGTTAAAATTTGTGCAACATAGTGCATTCAAATTAATAACAAATCTCGTCGTGTAAAACATTAACATTTATGCTCAAGTTATATATTAATTTGTGTATATAATAGTGCATGGCATTGTGCGTACATTATTATGAGTTTTTGTTATTCCTCTTTAATCGTCTGTTTCGTTCGTCGCGTTTGGCGCCTGCTGTGCATCGTCTGCATATAGGGCCCGCTAAGCCGAAAAAGCTGTGTCAATCATAGAAGACACACATACAGACATATATAAAAGCTCAGATAAGCTTGCGGTCGCGCTTGCGTTGTGCTTATCTTTATCATCTTCTTGTTCGTCGGTTGTTCGTCGCGGTTTTTGGCGCTTCTTTGTGCAGCGTTTGCATAGAAGGCCCGCTAATCCGAAAATAGCTGTGTCGATCACACACATACAAACACACGCATTTACAGTGAAAGAGTGAACCTGCATATTAGATCAGCTAAACTCGAAGTGCATTAGAGAGTATATTAGCTTGTGCATTCATTTTGTAACCAAACGTTTTTTCGCGAGTAAACAAACTCTAATGAATAACTCAGAGTCGAATGTTGATCAAGTGCCTGCATCTCAGGTTACTTTCTTAAAACTCAAAACAAACGCGCTTTTCGATAGACTTGAAAGGTTATATGCCGATATGGACATTGACAAATTAAGTCACATGGAGTCGTGTGATTTACGTGTGCTTTTGGATTCGCTAACCAAGTTAGAGTCAAACTTTGATTCAGTCCATACTAGCCTAGGAGAATCTAACTTTGAGTCCATATCTAGTGATTTGCCTGCGCGTTTTGAATCAACCTTGTTAAAGTTTAAAGCCTTGCTTCACCGTGAACTAGGAAATCGGTCGGATCAACAACTTTCGTCGACGCTTAATACAAGTGGTTCAAATGCTCATCCAACACTCGTTATGGCTAATCGATCGCGTTTGCCGCAGCTGGAGCTGTCAAAATTTAGTGGAGTCTACACTTAGTGGGAAAACTTCTACTCTATGTTCAAGACGATAATAGATGCTGATCCGGATCTCAGTCCTATTGAGAAGTTCCAGCATCTTCGATCCTGCTTAAGGGGTTCTGCGTTGGATACCATCAGCTCATTGGAAATCAACAAAGCCAACTATCTCGTCGCTCTGGATATTCTTCAACGTCGATTTGATAATAAACGTTTTATTTTACAGGCACACATCAGAGCAATATTCCGGCTTAAGAAAGTTGATGTATATGTGGACAGGCTGAGGCAGTTGGTGGATAAAGTTACGTCTCACATTCGTGCTATGGATTCTTTAACATCGAGGGAAGAAGTTGCTGTCTGTGTCATCGTGCAAACAGTGTTGCAAAAACTGGACAATGCTACATAGGCTAAATGGGAGGAAGGCTCATCTTCTAATGAGTTGCCATCTTGGTCGAGATTGTCAGAATTCTTGCAAGGACGGTGTCTAGTCTTTGAAAATGTGGATCGAGTCTTGTAGGATCAGGTTGGCAAGTCAGGAAAGATCGTGAGTAATCAGTTAAGAAAAGCATTTGTTGCTTCGAAGACTCCTATTCGTTGTGTCTTTTGTGACGATCCAAGTCACGCGCTATTCCAATGTAAGCGTTTTGAGCAATTGTCCCCAATGGCAAGGCATAAGGAGGCCAAGAGGCTCGCCCTTTGCCTCAATTGCCTAAGAAAGGGACATCAGCTGAAGGATTGCAAATCTGGTTCCTGCCGTACCTGCCAATTGAAGCACCATACTTTATTGCATTACAATCAGTCTTCAACAGTTACATCGAACGTAGTCCCTCAACTTAAACAACAAGCAAATGCAATACATCCCACTGCCATGGTTGCAATGTATAGTAAAGTACATTATGTATAAATCTAAGGGCTATGTAATGTGGGACCGCTGAGTCGGGTTGTCGCCGGATGTCGAGTCCCAGATTCAGAAATTGTTTACATCAAATACTTTAGTTCGATTTCTGTTGCATCAGCTAAATATTGTCAAGTGCTTTAAGTGGAGCGGGTCAACAATGTAAGAGTTCGATGACATTGTTGATCAGGTCAGAATAGTACGAGCGGGTTTAGGAGGGGGCGACGTAGAGCCGTTGGCGATAACTCGCGCGGATCTCTTCGATTTTAGTTTTTAATAAACCAAACAACGAATATCTTCATAGTTTACTTTTAAGCTGACTCTATTTATGTCAATATCTTAAAAATAAATAAATAAAATATAGCCCTGTCCGTTCGTCCGTTCGTCAGTCCTTGTGAACGCTGAGATATATTAACGTACGTGACCTAGAGACTTGAAATTTTACATCAATACTTGTTAATACCATACGCTACACAAGTTTATCAATAACTCATTCCATTTCGATTTTTTCAGCATTTATCGATCATTTTAAGACTTAGTTTCTACATCGTTTGAGCTAGAGACTTAAAATTTTGGATGTTACGCTCACTCGTCCCCAATTAGCAAAAAACCTCAATCAAATACAAGAGAGCTGTGCTTTCGAAAACACACACATGTGAATGTCATTATTTAGTTGTTAAAGTTTAGTGATGATATTCAATTTCTAAGCACAGTTATTAAACAATAAATTATGAAAATCAAGAAGCGAGTCTGCAAAAGGAAGCAAATAAAAGATCAGATAAGCGAAATTAAAAAAAGACAAGTATAAGTGCTCTAGGCGCGACGGCATGACTAGGAGATATCCTGAATCGAAGAGCCAATATTCCAATCATTCAACGCTTTTTATACTCTGAGCCCATTGACAATGCGAAATCAGGTATAATGGTTTTGTGAAAATGTATGTAACAGGCAGAACGAAGCGTGCCACGCCCCATAAAGTATATAAATATTCTTGATCAGCGCGATAAGACGAACCGATATAGCCCTGTCCGTCTGTTGGCCCGTCCGTGTGAACGCTGAGATATTTTTGAGTACGCAACGTAAATACTTGATATTTTACATGAATACTCGTTAATATCATACGCTGCACAAGTTTATCAATTTTTTCGATAACTTATTCCATTTCGATTTTATGAGCATTTGTCGATAATTTTAAAGTGTTTTTAAAGCGTGGTTTGTACATCGTTTGAGCTAGAGATTTCAAATTTGCTGTGTAGTTGCGAGTAATGAATACGGAGATTATGTAATCTTTAAATTTTTTATGGCACGCCTCAGTCGCCTCCAATACCACCATATATGTAAAACACGCAAATCAAAACTAGAGACTTGTGCTTTGTCAAATATATGCATTTATATGTTATGAATGAAGAAAGTTCCTCAGCCCAAGCGCAGTCGCAGTGATCAACTGCGCAGTTAGCAGAGCGCACGCTTAAACGTGCGTGCATATGTATGTAAACATGTGCTGTTTTTGTGCATGCAGAAAAGATGCGTAGAAAGATTGGAATATTGGCTCTTCACAAGGCTCAGGGTATCTCCTACCCCGAGCCCATTGAAAATAGGAAATCAGGGTAATATGGTTTTGTGAAAATGTAAGTAACAGGCAGAAGGAGGCGTGTCACACACCATAAAGTATATATATTCTTTATCAGCGCGACAAGACGAGTCGATTTAGCCCTGTCCGTCTGTTCGTCCGTCCGTCTGTCCGTCCGTGTGAACGCTGAGATATTTTTAAGTACGCAACGTAGGCTTGAAATTTTACATGAATACTCGTTAATACCATACGCTGCACAAGTTTAAAAATTTTTCCGATAACTCATTCCGTATCGATTTTGTGAGCGTTTATCGATCATTTTAATGTGTTTTTAAGGCGTGGTTTATACATCGCTTGAGCTAGAGACTTGCAATTTGCGGTGTAATTGCGTGTAATAAATACGGATTATGTAATCTTTAGATTTTGGATGCCACGCCCCATTCGCCCCCACTAGCCCCCATTTGTAAAAAGTGTATATCAAATAGTAGAGACTTGTGCTTTGGCAAATACACGCTCATGAATGCCATCAATAAGTTGTGATGAAGTTCATCCATCGCTAAGAAAAGTTATTGAACAATTAATTTTCCATAGCAATGCCCACATTGTAGCCCAAGCGCAGTCGCTGCGTCAACTGCGCAGTTGGCAGAGCGCGGTCTTATGCATGCGTGCATATTTATTTTTTATTTATTTATTTTATTTATTTAATTATTATTAAAGAGACATTGACAAAACTGGGGTCAAATTAAATGTAAACAATAAAAATATTTATATATATAAAGCCTAAAATAAAATAAATTATCAATAATACCACCCACTCGGTGGGGGTACTTTATTTGCCAGTACGGCCAGCTACGCCCCAATTCACAGCCATTTTAGTCAGTGATATTATTGATGCTATACAAGATAGAGAGTATTTGTGGGAAACTTACAAATTAAATTAATTATAATCTTAGATATAAGTACAAATTTAAGATTTACAGGCTACCACGAAGATGACCTGTAAGCAAGAATTTGATTAATGGAAGAGAGAGTTCAGAGGGGACACATGATAATATTTATTATAATAACTACATAACACGTGAAACGCGCTATGCAAAGAATAATCCGATGTGCATACAGGTAAATACAACGGACGAAAGTGTCTGGTTGTTCTGGAGGGAACAGAAAAATTAAGCTGAACTAACAGACATGGCGAATCAATTTTACCAATAATCAATTTATGTAGGAAAACAATCCCCAGATTTGTTCTACGATTAATTAATGAAGGAAGATTAATAAGTAAGATGGTAAGCGAAGATTACGATCCCAGTTTAAATCACGCAACGCAAAAATAAGAAACTATTTCTGGACCGATTCGATACAGTCTTGATACAGCTTATGCTGTGGAGACCAAATAATTGAACAATATTCTAAAAATAGGTCGAACCAGCTAAGTATATAATAGTTTTGTGACAAAGGGATCTTTAAACTCCTTTGACCAGCGTTTAATAAAACCAAGAGCACCTTTAGTTTCATTTACGATAGTAGAGACATGAAGATTGAAAAAAAATTTTATGTCAAAAACAAGTAAGAAAACTCTAGTCGGAGGTGCCCGACTAGGAGATACCCTGAGCCCCGTCCGATTTGCATGGTTTAATACGCTATATAGCTTGCATATAATATTAAATTTTCCCAAATTAAATTATAATTTTGAAATTTTATTCAACTAGAATGTATGTAAATCAAAAAAAATAAATAAATAATTAAATAAATAAACAAATCAACAAAAAAAGAAGAAGAAAAACAAACATCACCGCACCTGGACTCGAACCTGTATCTATTTACTACACATGTAACGATAGAGCGCATCATCACAACTAGCAAAACCACCTCATGTTTATAAATTTAAAAAAAAAACAAGTAAGAACGTTGCCTTAGGGCGAGACCTAAGGCGTGATACTCGTTTCCCACAGGGGCATCTGGTATTTTAAATTCAATAATTTATCTCAAATTTTGCATTTATGTAGATTCATGTGAATTTTATGCAATTTCAATTTTTGCAAATATAACTATGTGAATGAATTAGCATTTTTATAAAATGTAAAAAATTCAATAGAATCATATGCTGAAAGTTTCATCAAGTTCCGTTAAGTCAGTCGCAATCTATTAAACAAAACGTTTGGCCAATTATGACACGCACGCGTTAGGCAGCGACAGCAAAATATATTTACATTTACACATATGTACATACATTGAAACGTGCAAGCGCGTTTGCTTATGCATGGTCACAAATAAATTCAGCGCCATTCATTCTAGCATATTCTTCAACCAAAATTGTTATTGAGTTGTGCTTGCATTTTCAGCCGCTTCTTTAGTTTTGTATTTGTCAAATATCGCCCTTTATACGCATACATTCAACCGACCACCGTTTTTGTATGTACACATATAAATAAATACATACGTTCATATGCGCGCATTTTAGCATTTTTTAAGAATCACAATTGCAATTGATTTATGTTTATATTATGTTTGCATTAACAGCAGCTTCTATAGTTTTGTATTTGTCAAAAGTCGCCCTTGTAGTGAAGTAATTTCGGATTTGCCAACAGACAATGCAAAACTGATGTGGCGCAGCAGGTAGATGAAAAGCGTGTAGGCAAAAGGGTCCGCGTTCGAGACGCGGCGGCGACGGCATGAAAATAGTTGCGCAGCTGTTCGTGCCTACATACATACATACCTGATGGGACCTATCGTCAATTTTTTTGTGTGTAAATAATTTTGTTCGGACTAAGTCGATTACACAAATATCGGTATTTTATATTTACATTTTTTGTCAGGGTCACACACACAAAAAGAAAATAACATAACTGACCTAGGCTATACGAAAAATGATAATTTTAGCAGATAAATTATTTGCAGAACTTTAACATTAAATCGAATTACATATATTTCTCAGAAATGCCGTTTGTCGTCTTAGCAATTCTTATTAAGCTTATTTATATAGGTGGCACAGGCATATGAATTTTGCAGCTGGGCGTTACCAATTTTGTTGCCAATTTGCCACGCCCCCAGTAGGCGTAGACATATCATATTTGGCAAGTTCCTAGAAGGAGTCTAGGGTAGCGTAACTGCAAAGTTTGGATGCTTACACTCCAAAAATGTGAAAGTTACAGGGTATTTTTTCCATATACCACGCCCCCAAAGGGGCGTAAGATTTATTTTTGGGGAATCAATAGAGGGGGCCCCCAGTAACACAAACATCCAATTTGGAATCATCTAGCTCTAAAACTGTAGGAGCTATAAGCTTTTTCCGATTTGCCACGCCCCCTGAAGGCGTAGGTATGTCCGCCATATCTTTTTGATCTTGGCTTGCTTATCCGAGTATATATATCAAATTTCAAGTCTCTAGCATCAATAGTGCTCAAAATATAGCTGAATTTGTAAAATCACTCTATATTCAGATCCGATTTGCCACGCCCCCAGTGGGCGTGGACATAAAATTTTTTTATCAATCTTTATAGAATCGATACGTTAAGGTACGTGCCAAATTTCAGCATTCTAGCTTTAAAACTGTAGAAGTTACAGTTTTCCCGATTTGCCACGCCCCCAATGGGCGTAGATATATCCGCCATATCTTTTTGAACTTGGGTGGTCAACGCAAGTATACATTCCAAATTTCAACTCTCTAGCTCTTCAAATAATCTGATTTCTATGATTTCTATTAACTATGGGCGCAACCATTTTCCGATTTGCCACGCCCCTAGTGGGCGTATCCGGAAAATCTTGACACTTTATAATTCGAGGGTATACACGAGTATATGTTCCAAATTTCAAGTCTCTAGCTTCAATAGCGTAGAAAAATATTGCATTCATACGGACAGACGGACAGACGGACAGACGGACAGACAGACAGACGGACATTTCACAAAACCAATATACTCTTTTTCCCTTTGGGAAACGAGTATAACAAGTAAGAACGTTGCCTTAGGGCGAGACCTAAGGCGTGATACTCGTTTCCCACAGGGGCATCTGGTATTTTAAATTCAATAATTTATCTCAAATTTTGCATTTATGTAGATTCATGTGAATTTTATGCAATTTCAATTTTTGCAAATATAACTATGTGAATGAATTAGCATTTTTATAAAATGTAAAAAATTCAATAGAATCATATGCTGAAAGTTTCATCAAGTTCCGTTAAGTCAGTCGCAATCTATTAAACAAAACGTTTGGCCAATTATGACACGCACGCGTTAGGCAGCGACAGCAAAATATATTTACATTTACACATATGTACATACATTGAAACGTGCAAGCGCGTTTGCTTATGCATGGTCACAAATAAATTCAGCGCCATTCATTCTAGCATATTCTTCAACCAAAATTGTTATTGAGTTGTGCTTGCATTTTCAGCCGCTTCTTTAGTTTTGTATTTGTCAAATATCGCCCTTTATACGCATACATTCAACCGACCACCGTTTTTGTATGTACACATATAAATAAATACATACGTTCATATGCGCGCATTTTAGCATTTTTTAAGAATCACAATTGCAATTGATTTATGTTTATATTATGTTTGCATTAACAGCAGCTTCTATAGTTTTGTATTTGTCAAAAGTCGCCCTTGTAGTGAAGTAATTTCGGATTTGCCAACAGACAATGCAAAACTGATGTGGCGCAGCAGGTAGATGAAAAGCGTGTAGGCAAAAGGGTCCGCGTTCGAGACGCGGCGGCGACGGCATGAAAATAGTTGCGCAGCTGTTCGTGCCTACATACATACATACCTGATGGGACCTATCGTCAATTTTTTTGTGTGTAAATAATTTTGTTCGGACTAAGTCGATTACACAAATATCGGTATTTGATATTTACATTTTTTGTCAGGGTCACACACACAAAAAGAAAATAACATAACTGACCTAGGCTATACGAAAAATGATAATTTTAGCAGATAAATTATTTGCAGAACTTCAACATTAAATCGAATTACATATATTTCTCAGAAATGCCGTTTGTCGTCTTAGCAATTCTTATTAAGCTTATTTATATAGGTGGCACAGGCATATGAATTTTGCAGCTGGGCGTTACAAATTTTGTTGCCAATTTGCCACGCCCCTAGTAGGCGTAGACATATCATATTTGGCAAGTTCCTAGAAGGAGTCTAGGGTAGCGTAACTGCAAAGTTTGGATGCTTACACTCCAAAAATGTGAAAGTTACAGGGTATTTTTTCCATATACCACGCCCCCAAAGGGGCGTAAGATTTATTTTTGGGGAATCAATAGAGGGGGCCCCCAGTAACACAAACATCCAATTTGGAATCGTCTAGCTCTAAAACTGTAGGAGCTATAAGCTTTTTCCGATTTGCCACGCCCCCTGAAGGCGTAGGTATGTCCGCCATATCTTTTTGATCTTGGCTTGCTTATCCGAGTATATATATCAAATTTCAAGTCTCTAGCATCAATAGTGCTCAAAATATAGCTGAATTTGTAAAATCACTCTATATTCAGATCCGATTTGCCACGCCCCCAGTGGGCGTGGACATAAAATTTTTTTATCAATCTTTATAGAATCGATACGTTAAGGTACGTGCCAAATTTCAGCATTCTAGCTTTAAAACTGTAGAAGTTACAGTTTTCCCGATTTGCCACGCCCCCAATGGGCGTAGATATATCCGCCATATCTTTTTGAACTTGGGTGGTCAACGCAAGTATACATTCCAAATTTCAACTCTCTAGCTCTTCAACTAATATGATTTCTATGATTTCTATTAACTATGGGCGCAACCATTTTCCGATTTGCCACGCCCCTAGTGGGCGTATCCGGAAAATCTTGACACTTTATAATTCGAGGGTATACACGAGTATATGTTCCAAATTTCAAGTCTCTAGCTTCAATAGCGTAGAAAAATATTGCATTCATACGGACAGACGGACAGACGGACAGACAGACAGACGGACATTTCACAAAACCAATATACTCTTTTTCCCTTTGGGAAACGAGTATAATAAATTACTGAGGAATTGCACTGAAAGAAAATGGCGCGACTTGAGACATACTTATTCTTATTATAAGTACTTACATAAGTATATAATATGCATTGAATGTATTTAAAAATGGTACAATGGTATGCTTAGACATTGATCTTTGCTAATTCATCAACTTGAATAATAGGCAATCATAAGATCGGAAAAATTCAAGCACCATTCCATAAATAGTTGCGTCGAACAATATTAGATTGCCTTACTCATCTAGCAGATACAACAACCATCGCTGCGAATGGTATGTTCACTGTTAAAAGACACCAGGTTCACTGTTAAAAGACACTATCACTACAACACATTGACTCGTCGTATAGAAAAAAATTATTCCACGCAAAAAAAATTGAGCATTGAGTACAAGACAACTTCGTTTTTGGTCGATTCAGTCGCTTATGTTTGGGCAACATAAATAGCAAGAAGAAGAATCATTTTGCTTCAAGAGCTTAGCTGAACGCACGATTGAGTGATAGTTGGTTATACAAAGTAGTTATCGCACTGTTATGTGATGTCATTCGTATAAAAAATGTTCGCGCGAGTTACGAAACACTCCTGTATACGATAATGCTGATAAAGACGAAGTCAGCATGATCGTACGCAAGTACTTGGGTCAAAAACCTTCTAAACAATGTAATATACAAAATAATATATAATCGTTCCAAAGCACTTTCAAAAGAATTGCTTTCCAGAGCATAAATGCCGTATGTGTCACAATCGCTTCCGCTGGAAATGCTAAATTAACAAAATAATAAAACAAATCCAGACGTAAGTGTGAATGTAAGCAAAAAGTAACATACAACAAAAAAGTGAGAGCAGATGAACAGAAAGGCGACAAACAGTGACATAAAGCAAAAACGATAATAAAAACGCAAAAAAAATTGAGCATTGAGTACAAGACAACTTCGTTTTTAGTCGATTCAGTCGCTTATGTTCGGGCAACATAAATAGCAAGAAGAAGAATCATTCTGCTTCAAGAGCTTAGCTGCACGATTGAGTGATAGTAGGTTATACAAAGTAGTTGTCGCACTGTTAAAAGATAATGCTGATAAAGACGAAGTCAGCATGATCGTACGCAAGTACTTGGGTCAAAAACCTTCTAAACAATGTAATACACAAAATAATATATAATCGTTCCAAAGCGTTTCAAGTGAGAGCAGATGAACAGAAAGGCGGCAAACAGTGACATAAAGCAAAAACGATAATAGAAATCTAATCGCCGATGCACCATAACCCAAAATGAATAACAGTGACACAAAGCAAAAATGTTAATAGAAATGAAATCGCCGATGCACCAAAACCGAAAATGAAAATGTGTTATAACTGAAGCAGAAAGCAGAACGGACAAAACTCTGCACGAGGTCAACTTTGTATTAGTAGTCTTAAGATTCAACTGTAAGAGAACTGAAGTTCTATTAATAAATTCGAATTAAAATAAAGTGTTTAAAATATAACAAGCAAGAGTGCTCTAATCGTGACTGCTTAACTAGGGGATACACTGAGCCCTTTGAAGCCAATTATCAAATCATTCTAAGATTTTTTATGCATACATACAAACAACACATACACACGTACATATGCATGTATGCATAAGCAGGCGCTCTGCCAACTGCGCAGTTGACGCAGAAAATGAAAAACTAACTTCATCAAACTTATTAATGGCATTCATATGTATGTATTTGTCAAAGCACAAGTCTCTAGTGTTTGATTTGCGCTTTATAGGGAGTTATTGGGGGCGAATAGGGCGTGGCATCCAAAATCGAATTCATTACAAGCAACTACACAGCAAATTTGAAGTCTCTAGCCCAAACGATGTACAAACCACGCCTGAAAAACATATTAAAAATAACGATAAATGCTCAAAATTGAAATGGAATGAGTTATCGAAAAAATGTATAAACTTATGCAGAGTATGGTATTAACGAGTATTAATGTAAAACTTCAAGTCACTACGTTGCGTATTAAAAAATATATCAGCGCTCATACGGATGGACGGAGGGACAAACGGACATGGCTATATCGACGCGTCTTATCGCGCTGATCAAGAATATATATACTTTATGGGGTGTGGCACGCCTCATTCTTCCTGTTCCATACATTTTCACAAAACCATTATACCCTGATCTCCCATATTCAAAGGGGTCAGGGTATAAAAAGTTTTGTTCTTGGGATCCATCTTCTTGTAAAATAATATTTTTTAAGAAAAATTTTAGTTTATTTACATTTAAAGTAATTCGTCGTTCCGTAATAATTACCCCTACTTTACTATAATTTTCATAATTTTTATACTCGTTTCCCAAAGGGAAAAAGAGTATATTGGTTTTGTGAAATGTCCGTCTGGCCGTCTGTTCGTATGAATGCAATATTTTTCTACGCTATTGAAGCTAGAGACTTGAAATTTTGAACATATACTCGTGTATACCCTCGAATTATAAAGTGTCAAGATTTTCCGGATACGCCACTAGGGGCGTGGCAAATCGGAAAATGCTTGCGCCCATAGTCAAGAAATCACATTAGTTGAAGAGCTAGAGAGTTGAAATTTGGAATGGACCACCCAAGCTCAAAAAGATATGGCGGATATATCTACGCCCATTGGGGGCGTGGCAAATCGGGAAAACTGTAACTTCTACAGTTTTAAAGCTAGAATGCTGAAATTTGGCACGTAACTTAACGCAACGATTCTAAATGCCGGAAACATCCAGGGAAGCACAGGAAAGTTTATTTTCACAAATAAGTGCAAACCCAATGGATGTATTGGTAGAAGATGTGGAGAAAAAAACTCTATAAGTAAGGGAGCACATGGAAGATATGCATACCAACCTAGAGCGCAGCGAGTAGGAAGAAACTGTTGTCTTTAAAGACCAGTCAGCGTTTGCGGATTTAGAGGCAAGATATGTAAAATGTGTCAACGACAGCGACGAAATAGAGAAACTGTAGTTCAATGTCGATAAACTGTTATATAAGCTTAACTGAAAATAGGCGAATTCTACTATAAGAATGAAGACGTTCCAGATCTACCGAATACGGATCTTCGTCAATTTGACAAAAATCCCAAAGACTAGCCAACGTTCTTCAATTTGTTCTCCGATACAATTCACAAAAGGAAGGATTTCAGCGACACAAGGAAGTTGAACTACATCAAATCCTGTCTAAATGGAGAAGCCCAATGGTAGTAAGCCACTTATTAAGTGGATCATCCGCTAGCTACAATTCGGCGTGGGAACTTATATGCAAGCGCTACGAAAATAAGCACAAAATATTCGCAAACGCCGTTAACCAACTAGTGGACATGGAACTGCTGAAGAACGATGATGAAGGCAGGATGCGCAATTCCTTGGACACAGCACATGAATGCATTCTAGGTCAAATTGGTAACGATGTTGTAGTAATCGCTCAGATTTTGCTACGAAGATTCTCGACTGAAGTGTTACAACTTTACGAGCAACATGTAAAGAGAGCCAGACAAATCCAGTCCTTGAATAATGTGCTCTAGTATATTCATCAACTATACAATTCAGTAGACTCAGTGCCAAAAAGAGTTACCCAGAAGTCTATGAAAACAAATAGAACGAGCTGCAAAAGATGCCATTTTTGTAAACTGGATGTCCACGAAATAGCCAGGTGTCAATGATTTACAGCCGAGCTAATTAGAAAGCAAAAGGAATTTGTAACTAATAACGCTCTATGGTTTAAATACTTAGGCACCGATTGCATGAAAGATTGTAAAAAGGATTGGACATGCAACAAATGCGGCAAACCAAATAAAAAAGAGACCTTCAGCGGTAATTGTCTTAAAGAAAACAAAGGACAAGATACGTTGCTGATAACTTCATTCGGATTAAGAAGAGGTCCGAAAAATATGAGCAACTAAGGCCCTCATCGATGGAAGCTCGAAAAATAAAATAATATCTGAAGAAGCTGCACAACGCACAGTGGAACCTTTGCTCATTTTGCGTTGCAAAAATCATAACTTTTGATCCAAGCAAAGTAATTCCAAAATTTGAAAAGCATCTGACAGAAAATTCTTCAAGCTTTAAAATGATGCACAGGGTGCTGCGTCACAAGGATGCTTCACTGTTTTGTGTCAAACATGAAAAATGTGATTTTTAGGCAAAAAAAGGCATGTTTTCGTATGAAAAAATTGTTTTTCTTTTGTTGAAAATAATGTTTGTTTAATTACTAAAGGTTCGGCGCAGCAGCTAATAATTGCTCTTAAATAAGCTTCTCTTAAGCCATCTGCTCTTTATCACATTCTCATTCGCTCATAGTGCAGTTAGGCACAAAAAGAAACTGTAACACACATACATATGTAAATTTCTGCTGCTCGGTCTCTTGCTTATCATTTTGTATTCTATTCTTTAAGTTCGAAAATCACCTTTAAGCGAGCAACACCTATCTCTATTGTAATTGTATTAACTTTGCCTACACGATCATCGCGGACTCAGCATTAAATTAATAAATAATAAGCTAATTTAAATCGTGGTTTTATTATTTGCCTTCGTAAATGATTGGAGCCAGAGTTGCCGAAAAAGCTCGGCAGCTTCCAACATTTTGGTGATCCCGACGTGATCTATACACTCCGTGGTGTTTCGTTTAGTGTATCAAGTTAGTACTCAACTTCGTCGAAGTACAACGGGGCTCAGGGGATCTCCTAGTCGGGCACCTCCGACTAGAGTTTTCTTACTTGTTTTTGTTGATTTGTTTATTTATTTAATTATTTATTTATTTTTGATTTACATACATTCTAGTTGATAAAAATTTCAAAATTATAATTTAATTTTGGAAAATTTAATGTTATATGCAAGCTATGGAGCTTATTAAACAATCCTAGTCGGACGGGGCTCAGGGGATCTTCTAGTCGGGCACCTCCGACTAGAGTTTTCTTACTTGTTTATTCATTTTTATGTAGAGATTTTTGTGGCACTTTATTTCACTTTTTTATCACGCACTTTATGACCGAAGTGGTCCCTGCTCGGGCGCCAGTTAACGATGTTGCCGCCATTGATACCCTGTGGCGACCACATCTTAGGGTTACTTACTGTAGGTAGCTTTCGGATATGAACATAGTTGGTAGAAATAACAACGCTCGGAGCATTGTTCTGATAATGTTTTAATTTTTAATGAAAGATTCTTGTTAGTATGCTTCTTAAAGGGTACGATGTTGTTGGCCAATCCAGATGGAAAAATTCTCGTCTTGTCAGTTCCTCCAGTCGATAAGAGCTGTCGCGCTCTTCGCCAAGCGGCCCGCTCTGCAGTTGGAGTCGCGGCGGCGACGTCCACATAGCAGCGGCGGGGGGCAGCGGTGGGGGCAACGGCTGCTGCAGTGTCAGCGGCTTCCGTATGATCGCTGCTGGGCCCGCAACGATATAGCGGCTCCAGCGACGGCAGCGGTGGCTGTCGCGTAGGCGGTTTCGGCTTGTCTGCCGTTGAACTCACGACGGCAGGGCGTCAACAACGTCAAAGGTTTCGAATGACTGTTGCTGAGGTCGCGCATCGGTTTCCGGTGACAACTCCGCATTCCGGCTTTTTGTAATTTTCTCAAGATGTTTTTATACCCTGAGCCCATTGAAAATGGGAAATCAGGGTATAATGGTTTTGTTAAATGTATGTAACAGGCAGAAGGAGGCGTGTCAGACCTCACAAAGTATATATATTCTTAATTAGGCCGACGAGCTGTGTCGATTTAGCCCTGTCCGTCTGTCTGTCCGTCCGTCTGTCCGTCCGTCCGTCTGTCCGTATGTTTGAACGCGTCGATTGAAGCATCTAGACAAGCTAGAGACTTGATTTTTTTTGTTGGGTCCGTGGATAGCACGCGCAGGTTAAGTTTGTTACCAAAAAACGATATCTATTTTTGTTGTTTTGTTATCGATTTTAAACTTTATCGAAAACAGGTTATAAAATTATATCTCCCACACCTTTAGAGCTAGACCCTCAAATTTTGCGTAGAGATTCATGTGAATTTTATGCAATTTCTATTTTTTATATTTTGTATACCGGCTCTTGTTACTAATTAACCCCCCTTCCCTCCTCTCCTTCTCCACTCATGAGAGTCAATTGTAAATATAACTATGTGAATAAATTAGCATTTTTATAAAATGTAAAAAATTCAATAGAATCAAATGCTGAAAGTTGCATCAAATTCCGTTAAGTCAGTCCCGATATTAAACAAAACGTTTGGCCAATTAACACACGCACATGGCAAGCAGCGACGCGCAGCAAAAAACATTTACACATACACATACATTGAAACGTGCAAACGCGTCTGCTTATGCATGTGTACAAATAAATTCAAAGCTATTTATTCTAGCATATTCTTCAACCAAATCTGTGTGAATTCTGTTTTTGCATTTTCAGTTGCTTCTGTAGTTTTGTATTTGTCATATATCACCCTTTACACGCATACATTCAAACAGAACACCGTTTTTTTATGTACACATACTCATACGTACATATGCGCGCATTTCAGCATATTCTAAGAATTACAATTGCGATTGATCTGCTCCTTTAGTTTTGTATTTGTCACATATCGCCCTTGTAGTACTACTTTGGGTTTTGCCAACGAGCAACGCAATACTGGCTTGGCGCAGTGGATAGACGCAAAGCACGTAAGCGAAAGGTCCCGAGATCGAATCTCAGAGACGACGATGGCGTAACTTTTTTTTAAATTTATTAAAATGAGGTGGCTGTGCTAGTTGAGATGATGCGCTTTAACGTTACATATGTAGTAAATAGACACAGGTTCGAGTCCAGGTGTGGTGATGTTTGTTTTTCTTCTTCTTTTTTGTTGATTTGTTTTTTTATTTAATTATTTATTTATTTTTTATTTACATACGCTCTAGTGGAATAAAATTTTAAAATTATAATTTAATTTTGGAAAATTTAATGTTATATGCAAGCTATATAGCGTATTAAAGAATGCGAATCGGACGGGGCTCAGGGTATCTCCTAGTCGGGCACCTCCGACTAGAGTCTTCTTACTTGTTTTTTATGATTTGTTTATTTATTTAATAATTTATTTATTTTTGATTTACATACACTCTAGTGGAATAAAATTTCAATATTATAATTTAATTTTGGAAAATTTAATGTTATATGCAAGCTATATAGCGTATTAAACAATGCGAATCGGACGGGGCTCAGGGTATCTCCTAGTCGGGCACTTCCGAATAGAGTCTTCTTACTTGTTTGATACCAGCTCTTTTACTAATTAGCCCCCTCCCCCCACCACCCCTCCCATTTCGACTCATGGAGAGTCAGTTGCAAACATAACTATGTGAATAAATTAGCATTTTTATAAAATATAAAAAAATTCAATAGAATCATATGCTGAAAGTTTCATCAAATTCCGTTAAGTCAGTCCCGATTTATTAAATAAAACGTTTAGCTGCACGTGGCAAGCTGCGACGCGCAGCAAAAAACATTTACATATATTCTCACATAAACACATTGAAACGAGTAAGCGCGTCTGCTTATGCATGTGCACAAATAAATTCAATTCTAGCACATTCTTCAACCAAATCTATATTTGAATTGTATTTGTATTTGTCATATATCGCCCTTTACACGCATACATTGAAACAGACCACCGTTTTTGTATGTACACATACTCATACGTTCATATGCGCGCATTTCAGCATATTCTAAGAATTACAATTGCGATTGATCTGCTCCTTTAGTTTTTTATTTGTCATATATCGCCCTTGTAGTACTACTTTGCGTTTTGCCAACAAGCAACGCAGTACTGTTGTAGCGTAGTGGATAGACGCAAAGCGCGTGAACGAAAGGTCCCGAGTTCAAACTCAGTGACAACAGTGACAACAGCGTAACTTTTTAGATTTTTTTTTTTATTTATAAAGATAAGGTTGTGCTTTGAGTGCTCTGAGTTGAGATGATGCGCTCTAACGTTATATATGTAATAAATAGATGCAGGTCGATTTCAGGTGCGGTGATGTTTGTTTTTCTGCTTTTTTTGTTGATTTGTTTATTTATTTAATTATTTAAATATTTTTGATTTACATACATTCTAGTTGAATAAAATTTCAAAATTATAATTTAATTTTGGAAAATTTAATGTTATATGCAAGCTATATAGCGTATTGAACAATGCAAATCGGACGGGGCTCAGGGGATCTCCTAGCCGGGCACCTCCGACTAGAGTTTTCTTACTTGTTTTTCAATTCACTTATTCTTCTGATGACTCCCACGCTCCTTCGTACTCATTTGTTTCCCTTGCTTCTCTGGTTTCAGCCATTCGGACATTGAAATCATCTTTTTCCCCTGGTGCTGATAATGTTCCAAATTGTGTTATAAAGGAATGTAGTGCTTCTTTACAGTAACCTTTATTAAAACTATTCAATCTGTCCCTGGAGACTTCTGTTTATCCTTCTATTTGGAAAGAATATAATCTTTTTGGCTCACACTTCTGTGTAAAAATATTATTTCCTGCTGAAAATATTTTTTCCCTAGATGTTTTCGGTCGCATTTGCCAATTTTTGCTGGTAGATGGTCGACAACTTCAATCTTCATCAGGGCCTCTTTGAAGATCCTGATTGATTCGATAATCTAATCATATATTTTCTCTGTAAAATACTGACAGTCGACGACACCAATTTCGCTTAGCAGTGAGTGATTGGCAGTGCTTTCAAACTCATCCATTTTAGCTATGGCCTGCAGGTAGCTGTCATATATCTCTGATTGCTTCTTTAGCAACTCAAGAGCATCTCTTTACTCTTTGGCTTGACCTGTTGGAGGTTTTCTGTTTTGATCACCTGGTTGATTGTGCTGTGACTCTACTCACAGCGTGGGTTGGTAAGCCGAAGATAATTTTTAAGCACTTTCCACAAACATTTAGTAAATTTGTTGTTTCGGCTTTTATGACCAGGATCGAATATAGTATACACTCAGCTGGAAGCACGCAGTACTTGGCTGTGTTGGTTTCCAGTCATTACTGCATCAAACTCGAAGGACCATGAATGATTCACTCACTACTAGATCCCGCTCGATGAGTGAATACAATGACTACAGTGGTGTTTAGTTTGTGATGAATGAATACACTTGACTATGTTGGGGTTTAGTCGAATACTGTACTGATCTTAATTCTTCTGAAGCTAGGTTTATATACCCAGCCTCATGCATATTTCAACTCATAAATCTAATGTGTGTATTGCTGAGTGTGTAAGGCTCAGCATGGGTCTATTGCATTCTAATATTATCACTGAGATTGTACGTCTCAGCGATCGTCTATTATTTATTTTTATCCTATTCTATCATCTGGCTATTCTTATATTCTACACGTGTGGCCTTTATCTATATATCGCACTGCATGCTAATCGTTGAGTGCGTAGAAGGCATGTTTACATATTTATATAAATTTTTATGTTCATGCCTGAACAGTATATATATTCTTCATCAGCGAGACAAGACGAGTCGATATAGCCCTGTCCGTCTATCCGTCTGATCGTCCGTCCTAGTGGACGCTGAGATATTTTTAAGTACGCAACGTAGAGACTTGAAATTTTACATGTTATCACCATACGCTGAATTTTTTCGATAACTCATTCCATTTTGATTTTATCATTAGTTATCTATAATTTTAATGTAATTTTAAGACGTAATTTGTACATCGTTTGAGGTAGAGACTAAATTTGCTGTGTAGTTGCGTGTAATGAATACAAAGATAACGTAATCTTTAGATTTTGGATGCCATGCTCCATACGCTTCCAATCGCCGCCAATTTGATAAAAACGTAAATAAAATACTAGAGACTTGTGCTTTAGCAAATACACACATATGAATGCCATTAATAAGTTGTGAAAGTTGGATAAAGTTAAAACAAACAATTAAGTTCCCATAGTAATGCCCACATTACAGCCCAAGCGCAGACGCTGCATCAACTGTGAAGTTGCAGAGCGCGCGCCTATGTTTGCGTGTTTGCTGTATGCGTAAAAAAAAGTTTAGAATGATTTGATATTTAGCTCTTCACAGGGCTCAGGGTATTTCCTAGTCGAGCAGTCTCGTCTTACTTGTTATTAATGATCTTTCTAACTATATTGCTCACTTCAAAAGTTTTAAGTATGCAGATGATGTTAAACTCTGCCTTTCGTACTCCAACTCACTTGATCATATTCGACTACAAGACGATCTTAATTCCTTTCATATTTGGTGTGTGGTTAATCAGTTGCATTTAAATTAAGTGTATGACAATGAGCTTCAGTCGCACCATTCTACATATTGTTAATTAGACAATAAATAACATTTCCTTGCAACGACTGTCGAAGATCTGAGTGCTCTTTTTGACACAAAACTTTCTCTTAATCTTCATGACTCTACTATCATAAATGAAGCTACGAGTGCACTTGGTCTTATTAAACGTTGGTCAATGCAGTTTCAAGATCCTTTTATCACGAAACTATTATATACTTCGCTGGTACGACCTATTTTAGAATATTATTCAAATATATGGTCTCCACAAAATAAATTGTATAAGGTCCATATTAAAACGGTCCAGAAACAGTTTCTTCTCTTCGCGTTGCGTGATCTAAACTGGGATCCTAGGCTTCTTCTTATTAATCCTCTATCATTAAGCAATCGTAGATTGTGAAGACTATTTATACCCTGAGCCCATTGAAAATGGGAAGTCAGGGTATAATGGTTTTGTTAAATGCATGTAACAGCCAGAAGGAGGCGTGGCAGACCCGACATATATTCTTGATCAGGGCGACGAGCTAAGTCGAATTAGCCCTGTCCGTCCGTCCGTCTGTCCGTAAGTTTGAACGCGTCGATTTCATAAACTAGGCTAGCTAGAGCCTTAATTATTTTTTTGTGAGTCCGTGTATAGCATGCGCAGGTCAAGATTGCTATATATCGATAACTATTTTTGGTGTAATGTTATCGATTTTAAACTTGATCGAAATTATATATACTACACCTTTAGAACTAGACCCCTCAAATTTTGCATGTAGATTCATGTGAATTTTATGCAATTTTAATTTTTGTCACATTTTGGATACCGGTTCTTTTTAATAATCCCGTGAAATCTCTCCCCCTTTAATAAAATCCTTGCTTACAGGTCATCTTGTAATCCATAAATTTGTACTTAAATCTAAGACCATAATTAATTATTTTGTAAGTTTCCCACAAATACTCTATATCTTGTATACTTCGATAATATCACTGACAAAAATGGCTGTGAATTGGGGCATAGCTGGCCGTACTGGCAAATAAAGTACCCCAACGAGTTGGTTGTATTATTGATGTTATTAATTATTATGTTATTTTAGGCTGAATATATATAATATTTTTAATGTTTACTTTTACGTTAACTCCAGTTGTGTCAATATTTTCAATAATAAATAAATAATCTGGATCTGAAATCGAGGATTTCTGATTATTCCACTAACATCACTGCCATCGTCGCCAAAACTATTACTGGCAAGCCTGTGATCTCAATTTCTACTTATACAACAGCTAGCTGATATTATGTTCCATAAGTCACAACAGATTGATCTTTACATCGGTTCTTTAAGCTGTTGGCTGTTGTGCAAATTCAATTATCACCTGGATTACCAGTTTTGCAGAAAACGCAACTTGGCTGGATCATTCCAGGTGGCGGGCAATATGCCCTAAACTCTCGTCGTTTATCGGTACACCACTCATCGATTTCACCGAGCCAGACGTAACTGGGCTCGACCACAATCCTCTCGATCAATGGCTTCGCATTGCTTACATACAATTGTTTTAAAAGCGCTGGAGTGAGGAATACATTACAATTCTATAACAGCGTGGAAAATGGCTCACCTCGCAGCCTTCTATCAAGGTCAATGGTCTCGTATGTGTGAAGAAGCTGATGGTGCTGTGCTACATGTCGACCTGTCCATAAGCTGTGTGTCCCTCCGGTTGACGATCCTGTTAAAAGACTTGGTCTTTCAACGGGGGGAGGCGGATGTTCGGCGCAGCACCCAATAATTGCTCTCAGATAAGCTTCTCTTAAGCCATCTGTTCTTTATCTTATTCTCATTCGTTTCTAGTACACTCACACACATAAGAAAGTATAGCATACATATATAAATTTCTGCCGCTCTGTCGCTTTCCTATTACCTTCAAATTCTATTCTTTAAGTTCTGTTCGAAAATCACGTTCAAGCGCGCAACACCTACTTACAATGTAAATCTGCGGACCCGGCATTAAACTAATAAATAATAATCTAAATTTCATGTTGCTATTATTTTGCCTTCATAAATGATTGGAGCCAGAGTTACTGAAAAAGCTTGGCAGCTTCCAACACCCCCTCTGATTTTTTTTTAAATGTAAAAAGTTCAATAGAATCGAATGCTGAAGGTTTCATTAAATTACGTTAAGTCAGTCCCAATCTCTCAACCACAATGTTTGGCCAATTTTCACGCACACGTGGCAAGCAGCGACGAATAGCAAAAAAATGTATATTCACATATACATTGAAACGTGCAAGCGCGTCTGCTTGCATGTGCACAAATAAATTCAAGGTCGTTCATTCCTTATTATTATAACGTTATAAATTTGTTAGCAATGTAATTAAGGCCTGTGATCCTTTATAAAATACCTTGAATTATTAAATACGAGGGGTTTTGGTTTTTTTGTTATAATATTAGACTAAAATAAAATGTCACTATTATTAAAATGCTATTGTGTAGTTAATAGATCACTTTATCAACCGCCATCAAAACTTTTTATACTCGTTTCCCAAAGGGAAAAAGAGTATATTGGTTTTGTGAAATGTCCGTCTGTCTGTCTGTCCGTCTGTCCGTCTGTCCGTATGAATGCAATATTTTTCTACGCTATTGAAGCTAGAGACTTGAAATTTGGAACATATACTCGTGTATACCCTCGAATTATAAAGTGTCAAGATTTTCCGGATACGCCCACTAGGGGCGTGGCAAATCGGAAAATGGTTGCGCCCATAGTTAATAGAAATCATAGAAATCATATTAGTTGAAGAGCTAGAGAGTTGAAATTTGGAATGTATACTTGCGTTGACCACCCAAGTTCAAAAAGATATGGCGGATATATCTACGCCCATTGGGGGCGTGGCAAATCGGGAAAACTGTAACTTCTACAGTTTTAAAGCTAGAATGCTGAAATTTGGCACGTATCTTAACGCTTCGATTCTATAAAGATTGATAAAAAAATTTTATGTCCACGCCCACTGGGGGCGTGGCAAATCGGATCTGAATATAGAGTGATTTTACAAATTCAGCTATATTTTGAGCACTATTGATGCTAGAGACTTGAAATTTGATATATATACTCGGATAAGCAAGCCAAGATCAAAAAGATATGGCGGACATACCTACGCCTTCAGGGGGCGTGGCAAATCGGAAAAAGCTTATAGCTCCTACAGTTTTAGAGCTAGACGATTCCAAATTGGATGTTTGTGTTACTGGGGGCCCCCTCTATTGATTCCCCAAAAGTAAATCTTACGCCCCTTTGGGGGCGTGGTATATGGAAAAAATACCCTGTAACTTTCACATTTTTGGAGTGTAAGCATCCAAACTTTGCAGTTACGTTACCCTAGACTCCTTCTAGGAACTTGCCAAATATGATATGTCTACGCCTACTGGGGGCGTGGCAAATTGGCAACAAAATTTGTAACGCCCAGCTGCAAAATTCATATGCCTGTGCCACCTATATAAATAAGCTTAATAAGAATTGCTAAGACGACAAACGGCATTTCTGAGAAATATATGTAATTTGATTTAATGTTGAAGTTCTGCAAATAATTTATCTGCTAAAATTATCATTTTTCGTATAGCCTAGGTCAGTTATGTTATTTTCTTTTTGTGTGTGTGACCCTGACAAAAAATGTAAATATCAAATACCGATATTTGTGTAATCGACTTAGTCCGAACAAAATTATTTACACACAAAAAAATTGACGATAGGTCCCATCAGGTATGTATGTATGTAGGCACGAACAGCTGCGCAACTATTTTCATGCCGTCGCCGCCGCGTCTCGAACGCGGACCCTTTTGCTTACACGCTTTTCATCTACCTGCTGCGCCACATCAGTTTTGCATTGTCTGTTGGCAAATCCGAAACTACTTCACTACAAGGGCGACTTTTGACAAATACAAAACTATAGAAGCTGCTGTTAATGCAAACATAATATAAACATAAATCAATTGCAATTGTGATTCTTAGAAAATGTTATTTATATGTGTACATACAAAAACGGTGGTCGGTTGAATGTATGCGTATAAAGGGCGATATTTGACAAATACAAAACTAAAGAAGCGGCTGAAAATGCAAGCACAACTCAATAACAATTTTGGTTGAAGAATATGCTAGAATGAATGGCGCTGAATTTATTTGTGACCATGCATAAGCAAACGCGCTTGCTCGTTTCAATGTATGTACATATGTGTAAATGTAAATATATTTTGCTGTCGCTGCCTAACGCGTGCGTGTCATAATTGGCCAAACGTTTTGTTTAATAGATTGCGACTGACTTAACGGAACTTGATGAAACTTTCAGCATATGATTCTATTGAATTTTTTACATTTTATAAAAATGCTAATTCATTCACATAGTTATATTTGCAAAAATTGAAATTGCATAAAATTCACATGAATCTACATAAATGCAAAATTTGAGATAAATTATTGAATTTAAAATACCAGATGCCCCTGTGGGAAACGAGTATCACGCCTTAGGTCTCGCCCTAAGGCAACGTTCTTACTTGTTTATATATAAAATTGACGAAGTTACAGCGTGTTGTGTGAAAACGAACAGGGGGTACGGTGACTTAAGTGGTACAGTGTACGTTATAAGCAATTACCACTGTACAGAGTAGTAATTGATGTCATAGTGTGGAGAACTAGAGAGTCGGTCTTCCTGTAATCCCTCTCCAGCTGATCGCTCTCCAGATGCGCTAGCTGCGCTTTATGTTAACTTATGAAAATAAACCAGTGCAAAATTGAGCAGGCGTGTGAAGAGACCCAAGTGGCAATAATGTATTGTAGACCCAGTTTGGAGTAGACTGGATGCCGTTTTCATAGAACATATTTGGGTGGGCCCTTCATGTCAATCTTCATCCCAAAGGTAATTGGAAGTCCAGGCATACGGATTACATGAACAATCAGATAAATATAAATAAATTACTGAGGAATTGCACTGAAAGAAAATGGCGCGACTTGAGACATACTTATTCTTATTATAAGTACTTACATAAGTATATAATATGCATTGAATGTATTTAAAAATGGTACAATGGTATGCTTAGACATTGATCTTTGCTAATTCATCAACTTGAATAATAGGCAATCATAAGATCGGAAAAATTCAAGCACCATTCCATAAATAGTTGCGTCGAACAATATTAGATTGCCTTACTCATCTAGCAGATACAACAACCATCGCTGCTAATGGTATGTTCACTGTTAAAAGACACCAGGTTCACTGTTAAAAGACACTATCACTACAACACATTGACTCGTCGTATAGAAAAAAATTATTCCACGCAAAAAAAATTGAGCATTGAGTACAAGACAACTTCGTTTTTGGTCGATTCAGTCGCTTATGTTTGGGCAACATAAATAGCAAGAAGAAGAATCATTTTGCTTCAAGAGCTTAGCTGAACGCACGATTGAGTGATAGTTGGTTATACAAAGTAGTTATCGCACTGTTATGTGATGTCATTCGTATAAAAAATGTTCGCGCGAGTTACGAAACACTCCTGTATACGATAATGCTGATAAAGACGAAGTCAGCATGATCGTACGCAAGTACTTGGGTCAAAAACCTTCTAAACAATGTAATACACAAAATAATATATAATCGTTCCAAAGCACTTTCAAAAGAATTGCTTTCCAGAGCATAAATGCCGTATGTGTCACAATCGCTTCCGCTGCAAATGCTAAATTAACAAAATAATAAAACAAATCCAGACGTAAGTGTGAATGTAAGCAAAAAGTAACATACAACAAAAAAGTGAGAGCAGATGAACAGAAAGGCGACAAACAGTGACATAAAGCAAAAACGATAATAAAAACGCAAAAAAAATTGAGCATTGAGTACAAGACAACTTCGTTTTTAGTCGATTCAGTCGCTTATGTTCGGGCAACATAAATAGCAAGAAGAAGAATCATTCTGCTTCAAGAGCTTAGCTGCACGATTGAGTGATAGTAGGTTATACAAAGTAGTTGTCGCACTGTTAAAAGATAATGCTGATAAAGACGAAGTCAGCATGATCGTACGCAAGTACTTGGGTCAAAAACCTTCTAAACAATGTAATACACAAAATAATATATAATCGTTCCAAAGCGTTTCAAGTGAGAGCAGATGAACAGAAAGGCGGCAAACAGTGACATAAAGCAAAAACGATAATAGAAATCTAATCGCCGATGCACCATAACCCAAAATGAATAACAGTGACACAAAACAAAAATGTTAATAGAAATGAAATCGCCGATGCACCAAAACCGAAAATGAAAATGTGTTATAACTGAAGCAGAAAGCAGAACGGACAAAACTCTGCACGAGGTCAACTTTGTATTAGTAGTCTTAAGATTCAACTGTAAGAGAACTGAAGTTCTATTAATAAATTCGAATTAAAATAAAGTGTTTAAAATATAACAAGCAAGAGTGCTCTAATCGTGACTGCTTAACTAGGGGATACACTGAGCCCTTTGAAGCCAATTATCAAATCATTCTAAGATTTTTTATGCATACATACAAACAACACATACACACGTACATATGCATGTATGCATAAGCAGGCGCTCTGCCAACTGCGCAGTTGACGCAGAAAATGAAAAACTAACTTCATCAAACTTATTAATGGCATTCATATGTATGTATTTGTCAAAGCACAAGTCTCTAGTGTTTGATTTGCGCTTTATAGGGAGTTATTGGGGGCGAATAGGGCGTGGCATCCAAAATCGAATTCATTACAAGCAACTACACAGCAAATTTGAAGTCTCTAGCCCAAACGATGTACAAACCACGCCTGAAAAACATATTAAAAATAACGATAAATGCTCAAAATTGAAATGGAATGAGTTATCGAAAAAATGTATAAACTTATGCAGAGTATGGTATTAACGAGTATTAATGTAAAACTTCAAGTCACTACGTTGCGTATTAAAAAATATATCAGCGCTCATACGGATGGACGGAGGGACAAACGGACATGGCTATATCGACGCGTCTTATCGCGCTGATCAAGAATATATATACTTTATGGGGTGTGGCACGCCTCATTCTTCCTGTTCCATACATTTTCACAAAACCATTATACCCTGATCTCCCATATTCAAAGGGGTCAGGGTATAAAAAGTTTTGTTCTTGGGATCCATCTTCTTGTAAAATAATATATTTTAAGAAAAATTTTAGTTTATTTACATTTAAAGTAATTCGTCGTTCCGTAATAATTGCCCCTACTTTACTATAATTTTCATAATTTTTATACTCGTTTCCCAAAGGGAAAAAGAGTATATTGGTTTTGTGAAATGTCCGTCTGCCCGTCTGTTCGTATGAATGCAATATTTTTCTACGCTATTGAAGCTAGAGACTTGAAATTTTGAACATATACTCGTGTATACCCTCGAATTATAAAGTGTCAAGATTTTCCGGATACGCCCACTAGGGGCGTGGTAAATCGGAAAATGCTGCGCCCATAGTCAAGAAATCACATTAGTTGAAGAGCTAGAGAGTTGAAATTTGGAATGGACCACCCAAGCTCAAAAAGATATGGCGGATATATCTACGCCCATTGGGGGCGTGGCAAATCGGGAAAACTGTAACTTCTACAGTTTTAAAGCTAGAATGCTGAAATTTGGCACGTAACTTAACGCTACGATTCTAAATGCCGGAAACATCCAAGGAAGCACAGGAAAGTTTATTTTCACAAATAAGTGCAAACCCAATGGATGTATTGGTAGAAGATGTGGAGAAAAAAACTATATAAGTAAGGGAGCACATGGAAGATATGCATACCAACCTAGAGCGCAGCGAGTAGGAAGAAACTGTTGTCTTTAAAGACCAGTCAGCGTTTGCGGATTTAGAGGCAAGATATGTAAAATGTGTCAACGACAGCGACGAAATAGAGAAACTGTAGTTCAATGTCGATAAACTGTTATATAAGCTTAACTGAAAATAGGCGAATTCTACTATAAGAATGAAGACGTTCCAGATCTACCGAATACGGATCTTCGTCAATTTGACAAAAATCCCAAAGACTAGCCAACGTTCTTCAATTTGTTCTCCGATACAATTCACAAAAGGAAGGATTTCAGCGACACAAGGAAGTTGAACTACATCAAATCCTGTCTAAATGGAGAAGCCCAATGGTAGTAAGCCACTTATTAAGTGGATCATCCGCTAGCTACAATTCGGCGTGGGAACTTATATGCAAGCGCTACGAAAATAAGCACAAAATATTCGCAAACGCCGTTAACCAACTAGTGGACATGGAACTGCTGAAGAACGATGATGAAGGCAGGATGCGCAATTCCTTGGACACAGCACATGAATGCATTCTAGGTCAAATTGGTAACGATGTTGTAGTAATCGCTCAGATTTTGCTACGAAGATTCTCGACTGAAGTGTTACAACTTTACGAGCAACATGTAAAGAGAGCCAGACAAATCCAGTCCTTGAATAATGTGCTCTAGTATATTCATCAACTATACAATTCAGTAGACTCAGTGCCAAAAAGAGTTACCCAGAAGTCTATGAAAACAAATAGAACGAGCTGCAAAAGATGCCGTTTTTGTAAACTGGATGTCCACGAAATAGCCAGGTGTCAATGATTTACAGCCGAGCTAATTAGAAAGCAAAAGGAATTTGTAACTAATAACGCTCTATGGTTTAAATACTTAGGCACCGATTGCATGAAAGATTGTAAAAAGGATTGGACATGCAACAAATGCGGCAAACCAAATAAAAAAGAGACCTTCAGCGGTAATTGTCTTAAAGAAAACAAAGGACAAGATACGTTGCTGATAACTTCATTCGGATTAAGAAGAGGTCCGAAAAATATGAGCAACTAAGGCCCTCATCGATGGAAGCTCGAAAAATAAAATAATATCTGAAGAAGCTGCACAACGCACAGTGGAACCTTTGCTCATTTTGCGTTGCAAAAATCATAACTTTTGATCCAAGCAAAGTAATTCCAAAATTTGAAAAGCATCTGACAGAAAATTCTTCAAGCTTTAAAATGATGCACAGGGTGCTGCGTCACAAGGATGCTTCACTGTTTTGTGTCAAACATGAAAAATGTGATTTTTAGGCAAAAAAAGGCATGTTTTCGTATGAAAAAATTGTTTTTCTTTTGTTGAAAATAATGTTTGTTTAATTACTAAAGGTTCGGCGCAGCAGCTAATAATTGCTCTTAAATAAGCTTCTCTTAAGCCATCTGCTCTTTATCACATTCTCATTCGCTCATAGTGCAGTTAGGCACAAAAAGAAACTGTAACACACATACATATGTAAATTTCTGCTGCTCGGTCTCTTGCTTATCATTTTGTATTCTATTCTTTAAGTTCGAAAATCACCTTTAAGCGAGCAACACCTATCTCTATTGTAATTGTATTAACTTTGCCTACACGATCATCGCGGACTCAGCATTAAATTAATAAATAATAAGCTAATTTAAATCGTGGTTTTATTATTTGCCTTCGTAAATGATTGGAGCCAGAGTTGCCGAAAAAGCTCGGCAGCTTCCAACATTTTGGTGATCCCGACGTGATCTATACACTCCGTGGTGTTTCGTTTAGTGTATCAAGTTAGTACTCAACTTCGTCGAAGTATCGAATCATAAACATTTGTGCAAAATAATGCATTCAAATTAATAGCACATCGCGTTGTACGACGAAACAGTGTAAAACGTAATCAATTGTGCAAAATAGTGCATTCAAATTAACAATAAACTTCGTCGTACACGACAGTGCAAAGCGTTAACATATGTGCAAAATAGTGCATTCAAATTAATAACAAATC
Source organism: Drosophila meridionalis (assembly GCA_035045145.1). NCBI lineage: Eukaryota > Metazoa > Arthropoda > Insecta > Diptera > Drosophilidae > Drosophila > Drosophila meridionalis. Next base: position 353,900 of record JAWNPG010000036.1, read on the forward strand.
TCGTCGTGTAAAACATTAACATTTATGCTCAAGTTAGTCATCTCATTGTGCATACAATAGTGTATGGAATTGTGCGTGCATTATCTTGAGTCTTTTGTTATTCCTCTTTAATCGTCTGTTTCGTTCATCGCATTTAGCGCCTGTTGTGCATCGTCAGCATATAGGGCCCGCTAAGCCGAAAAAGCTGTGTCAATCATAGAAGACACACATACAGACATATATAAAAGCTCAGATAAGCTTGCGGTCGCGCTTGCGTTGTGCTTATCTTTATCATCTTCTTGTTCGTCGGCTGTTCGTCGCGTTTTGGCGCTTTTTCTGCAGCGTTTGCATAGAAGGTACGTTAATCCGAAAAAACCTGTGTCAATCATAGAAGACACACATACTGAATGAATACACTTGACTATGTTGGGGTTTAGTACTGTACTGATCTTTATTCTTCTGAGGCTGGGTATATATACCCAGCCTCATGCATAATTTCAACCCTTAAATCTAATGTGTTTATTGCTAAGTGTGTAAGGCTCAGCATTGGTCTATTGTATTCTTATACTATCGCTGAGGTTGTAGGGCTCAGCGTTCGTCTATTATTTATTCTTAACCTATCGCTGGGGGTCACGATCAGAGTTCATCCTGCTATTCTTAAATTCCACACATGTGCTAGTCGTTGAGTGTGTAGCAGGTAGGGTTACATATTTATGTATTCTATGTTCGTGCCTGAACATTCTGCGGGGCGCCAGAAAATGCGACCGACAGCAATTGTTGTCTCTGGTTTCTCCTCTTAATCATATACATGACAAAAATAACTATTATAATTATTACTAAGCCTAAAGAAATGTGTCCGTTCATAGTATGGAAGGCCAGATCTTCAATGTGTACCTTTTTACGGTGCAGCTCGTTTATGCTTTGTTGTACTTGTTGTAGTTCCATTGAATTATTTACTACAATGTGGTGGAGTGGTGTCGGAGCCCATGTGTTGTTGTGGTCGATTATCTTGAGGAAGAGTGGCGAGTACTTCACAGTGTTTGTAGATGTTAATTCCTGCGGCGTTACGATTTTGAATTTTCCTATCCTGGCTGAGCATCCAGCATATAGCTCAATAATGCCTTGGTTAGGTAATAGCGTCATCTCCTCATAGTTTCCGCATATGATGTGGGCTGACTTCTTCTCAAATGTTTTGAAGAGCCACCTGTTTTTTCCGTTCAGCCTTTTAATGAACGTATTTTCCTCGTACTCGGTCATCTTGCACGGGTTCTGGTTGTTTGGCTTAAGAGGTGATATTTCACAACTCTCGTCATCTGCATCTTCCCACGCCCAACTTCCTTCACATAAGTATGTATCCTCGTCTTCATGTCGACAACGACTTACTTCCATTTCAGTCATTGAGTGGTATGCATTTATCTCAGTGTTGAAGATCAGGAATTTCGTTTTAATTGTCGGAAATACCTTTCTTCCATTGAGTGCGAGTGGTATAGGTACTGTTTCGAAGAGAGTGGCATGTTGTTTTACATAAATTGGCAGCCTTGCGTCTATGACTAGGACGTTGTCTTTAAATATTGCTTGTGCTTTCATAAGTTTATATATTATTTGAAGCCGCTTCGGGGAATTTCCGCCAGGAAGAAGTTGGTTCCTTTGTAGCTTCTTTTGGATCTCGTCGAGTTCGGTCAACATCTTATTTGGTTCAACCAGGGACGGATGAACTCTTCCTTGGTTGATATCCGTCAACAGCGCAATCACAGCTGCCTGAATTTCTTCTGTTTCATCAATCCAGTTTCGCACTTGGGTGATCAACATGAAGAACTTCACGGACTCCTTGTATACGAAGAAGTGCTCTTTCATCGTGTTTGAGATCTTGTTTATCTCTATTGTGACCTTTTCAAAGTTCTTATTCACCTCTTCTGTAGTCGCTTGCATAAGGTTTGCCGTTGCATTGATTATTGATGTCTGGTTGCTGACATAATCATTTAGGCGTTTTTCGTTTTTGATGATTGTCTGCATGTTTTCCTTTAATCTGTTTGCAGTGCCAATATCGAAGAACATTATAAACCGTTTGTTTCTGTTCGCCGTTTGGGTGATGATTTTATTTTTCTCCTTAATCTTTTTTATTTTCAATTTTACTGTGGTGCTTGCTGTTATACAGGAGTCGTTGAATACACCCAATTTTTCGCAAATGACATCTGTTTTGGTCATAAGCTCATCCGCTTGCTTCAACACTTCGAAATATGCTTCCATGTTGTAGTAAACCAGCATCTGCCAGCTTGATGAGACGACTTCCACTTTTCCAAGTTTGTCCATTATCATCGCTGTTTGCTGATCCATATCCTGGATTTTTATTTTGTTTGTTTTTGCAGAAGAGATTATGTTCGTACTTGCTACTTGCAATATCATTAGTAGGCTTAGAATTGTCGCTTTTCCAGTCGCAAACTTTGTTGATCGAGTTTTTCTTTGTTCTTTTGGATGGTCGGCTTGCTTATCCTTATTTTGTGTTGGTAACAAACAGATCTTGTTTATTGATCTTTTGACCTCACCCATATTTGTTTTTATAGTTACTACTCGAACTTTATCATCTTGTCCTTTTGTAGTTTTTGTGATCTTTCCCATAGGCCATCTAGCGGGATGCGTGTTTTCTTGCTTTAATAGAACAAGTTGGCCTTCTGTAAGATTTGATTTTTCTTGCCGCCATTTGGTTCGCTGTTGCAGTGATGCTAAGTATTCATCTTTCCATTTTCTCCAGAATTCTGCTATAATGCGTTGTATGTGTCTCCATCTGTCTAAAGATCCAATTTTTCTATGCTCATCGAAGTGCTCTGGAGCTCCAATGAGTGGTCTTCCCACAATAAAATGACCAGGTGTCAATATGTCGTCTCCATCTGTGTCACTATTTAAAGTGACTAATGGGCGTGAATTTAACACTGCTTCAATTTGGCATAGTAGTGTTGAGAATTCTTCAAATGTGAAGATGTTATCACCGATGACCCGCTTTAGATGATGTTTTACTGATTTTACACCAGCTTCCCATAATCCTCCCATGTGGGGGCTTGCCGGCGGGATGAAGTGCCACTTGATGCCTTCTTTTTCCAGCACCGGTGCAATACTGCTATTTTCTTTAATAGCGGTGACCAAATCCTTGTCTAGTATTCTAGCGGCACCTACAAAATTTGTGCCGTTATCTGAATACATGTGCTCACTTTTGCCGCGTCTTGCAAAAAATCGGCGTAGAGCTTCTAAGAACTTATCTGATAATAAGTCGCTGACAGCTTCCAGATGTATTGCCTTTGTGGCCATGCATACAAATAGGCATATGTATCCTTTGTATGCTTTTTGACCCCTTCCTTTGGAACAGCGAATTTGAAAGGGTCCAGCGTAGTCAATGCCAGTGTTTTGAAATGGGAAGTCGCCAGTTACTCGATACACTGGTAAATTTCCCATCAATTGACTGGCCATTTCCTGTTTGTACCTAATGCAGGTAACACATTCCCGCAGGTACTTTTTTAACGCATTACGTAAGCCAAAAACCCAGAACTCCCGCTGGATAAGGTTTCTCATCAGTTTCAGTCCGCCGTGTAAGGTTTCTTTGTGTGCGTTGTTTACAATCAGCCAGGCAAGATGTGATTTTCCAACTATTTTTGGGTGTTTCACATCATATGGTACCATTGCACTTTGAAGACGGCCTCCTACACGTAATACTCCATCACCATCCAGAAAGGGGTTGAGCGCTTGTAATTTGCTTTTAGCTTCCAGAGATTTCCCAGCCTTGAGCAGATTAATTTCGTGTCCAAAATCAAGTTCTTGTTGCAATTTTACAACGACTGTTTTGGCCTTCTTTATTTCGTCGACAGTGAGATACGTCGTCTGGTGCTCCTTTCTTCGTAATTGTGCTATAAAGCGTAGTATATAAGCAACAACACTTGTTAGCTTATTTATTGATGAGAATTTCGTTAGCAGTGGGAGCAGGTAGTTTTCTTTTGATGTTATAGTTGTTACTATAACTGTTTCTGGCTCTTCAAATTGTGGCCACTGATCTGAGTGTTTTGTCAACCACTCAGGCCCATTCCACCATATGTCGCATGCTGCTAAGTGCTTCGGGGCAATTCCTCTTGAAGCAACATCTGCTGGGTTGTCTGCTGATTTTACGTATTTCCATTCGACGTGAGGCAGTTTTTTGTTTATTTCGTCGACTCTAGTTTTGACGAATTTATCTTTGCTACGCTTGTTCTTAATCCAAGCTAGCGTAATTTGCGAGTCACTCCATGCTTGCGTTTTTATGTGACTTCCAGCTATTGCTTGTATCTTTGCCAATAGCTTGCATAATAAATGAGCTGCACATAGCTCTAATTTCGGAATTGTCTTCTTATTTTTTATTGGGTTCACTTTGCTTTTTGCTGCTAGCAAAGTGACTTTGGCTCCAACTTTGGTATATACCACTGCTGCATATGCTTTTTCTGATGCGTCGCAAAACCCATGTAGTTCCTTTGCATCAGTGCTTGATTGTCCAGACCAGCGTGGTATATTAATTTTGGCTAACTCTGGCAATGCGCTTGCGTATTCTTGCCAGTAGTTGACCAGACTAGGCTCCAGTTCTGCGTCCCAAGTAAGCGGTAGTTTCCACAGTTCTTGGATGAAGCATTTTCCTTGCAGTGTGACTGGTGTAAGCCATCCCAGTGGATCAAATATTCTTGCCAATTGGGATAAAATTAGACGTTTTGTAATGCGTACTAATTTTGGACAATCGACAACAAATGTGAAGGCATCCTTTTTGGGGTCCCATTGTAGACCGAGGGTTTTAATTGACTCATCTTTGTTGATAATTATTTTTTCTGTTGAGTCTCCGTCCTTAATTCCAGCGATGATCGTGTCATCATTTGACACCCATTTTCGTAGGTGCATGCCAGCCTTTACCATGATATTTAAAAGTGCTGTTTGAGTGTTAATGCAGTCGTCTGTTGAATCGCCACCAGTGATAAGGTCATCCATGTAGAAGTCTTCTTTGATTGTTCTCATCAGTTGGTTGTTCCCTTGGCAGTGTTGATTTGCCAATTCCTGAAGGCAACGAACAGCTAAGAATGGTGCAGCTGAAGTCCCGTACGTCACTGTAGTTAGCTTGTACTCCTTGATTGGCATTGTTAGGTCGTCTCTCCAGAGGATGTACTGATATTCCTGATCAGCTTTAGCAATCTTTATCTGGCGATACATTTTTTCGATGTCGGCTGTCATTACATACTTCCATTGTCGCCACTTGACCAAAATATCAAAAATATCTTTTTGTATTTTGGGACCGACTAGCATCACATCATTTAGACTTAATCCATTGGAAGTTTTCGCTGATGCATCGAACACTACTCTTAATTTCGTAGTAAGGCGGTTTGGTCTCATTACTGCTTGATGTGGCATGTAGTATTTGCCTTGGCCGATAGTGTCCACTGGTTCCATGTGACCTAGCTTCTCGTATTCTTCCATGAAGGCCTTGTATTCCATGAAGATTTTCGGATGCTTCTTGAATTTGTTTTCCATCTGTAGTAGACGTGCCATAGCTTGTTTTCGAGAGTTTCCCAACTCGAAGTCTCTTTTAAATGGTATGGAGACTACTAACCGGCCTTCTTTATCTTTTGTGGTTGTTTCCTGGAACGTCTTCTCACAAAAGTTGCTATCTTCTGAATCGCTTGAGTTGCTTTCCAGCTCCCAGAATCGTTCGAGGTCGTCTAGGCACATCGTTGTTGCTGCGCTGATCACCTTGTTGTTTGATGATCTAGCTATGTTGCCGGAAACAATCCATCCAAGCTCAGTTTTTTGTCCCAGTGTTTCGTTGATTTTCTTAACTTTTCCCAACATTATTAGGGGAAGTAAATCAACACCAATGATGACATCAATTCTACTTGGCTCGTTGAAATATGGGTCTGCTAGCTCGCAGCCCATCCAATCTTTATTGACATCCATGTCAATTTTCTTGCTCGGTAGAGCTCTCTGTAGTTTCGGCATGACAAGAGCCTGCGTTGTGGTGATGAATTTACTTGACATTCTTGGTTTGATTGTCAAGTAAACACCATTTTTCAGGATTTCAACATTTTGTGAAATTCCCTGAACTTCCACGTTCCGCTTGATTCGGTGAAGTTTTAACTGTTGTGCAGCTTCTTCCGAAATTAACGTTTTTTGGGAGCCTCCATCGATGAGGGCCCTTAGTTGCTCGTATTTTCCGGATTTATTTTTAATCCGAATGAGCGCAGTTGCCAGCAACGTATCTTGTCCTTTGTTTTCCTTAAGACAATTGCTGCTGAAGGTTTCCTTTTTATTTGCATTCTCGTGAAGCAAATTGTTATGTGGTTTGCCGCATGTGATGCATGTCCAATTCTTATTGCAATCTTTAGTGCAATGGGTGCCTAGACATTTAGAGCATAGAGCGTTTTTAGTTACAAATTCTTTGCGTTTTGCAACTAGCTCGGCTTTAAATTTTTGGCACCTGGATATTTCGTGGCCATCCAGTTTGCAAAAACGGCATCTTTTGTAGCTCGTTCTCTTTGCTTCCATAGGCTTCTGGATGGCTCTTTTTTGCACTGAGTCTACTGTACAGTGTAGTTGATCAATAAACTCGAGCACATTCTTCAAGGACTGGATTTCTCTGGCTTTCTTTACGTGTTGCTCGTAAAGTTGTAGCACTTCCGTCGAGAATCTTCTCAGCAAAATCTGAGCGATTACTATATCCACATCGTTACCAATTTGGCCTTCTTGTTTAACGATGTGGATGCACTCATTTGCTGTGTCCAAGAAACTGCGGATCCTGCCTTCATCATCGTTCTTCAGCAGGTCCATGTCCACTAGTTGGTTAACGGCGTTTGCGAATATTTTGCGCTTATTTTCGTAGCGCTTGCATATAAGTTCCCACGCCGCATTGTAGTTAGCGGATGATCCACTTAATAAGTGGCTTACTACCATTTGGGCTTCTCCATTCAAACACGATTTGAGGTAGTTCAGCTTCCTTGTGTCGCTGATATCCTCCCTTTTGTGAATTGTATCGGAGAATAAATTAAAGAACGTTGTCCAGTCTTTGGGATTTCCGTCAAAATGACGAAGATCCGATTTCGGTAGATCTGGGACGTCTTCATTTTTATTGTTGAATTCGTCTATTTTTCTGTTAAGTTAATTTAACAGTTTATCGACGTTGAACTCCAGTTCCTCGATTTCGTCGCTGTCGTAGGCAGTTTTTTCATATCTTGCCTCTAATTTCTCGAACGCTGACTGGACTTTTTTCCACCGGAAAGCTAATGTCTCTTTGAAGATAACAGTTGTTTCCTTATTGCTGCGCTCTAGGTTGGCATTAACAATTTCCATGTGCTCCCTTACTATTAGAGCTTTCTTCTCCACATCTTCTACCAACACATCCATTAGGTTTGCACTTCTTTGTGAAAATGGACTTTCTTGTCTTTTCCTGGATGCAATTGGATGGCAATTGCCCATGCTCGCTCGTTGATGGCTTATCGGTGTCCATAGGTTGGTCGGTAACTTCGACCTTCATCAGGTCCTCTTTGTAGATCCTGATTTTTTCCATGGTGACATCATATATTTTGTCCATAAAGTATGGATGCTTGATGACACCGATTTTAACTAGCGCTAGGTTGTTGGCAGTGAATTCTGCTTCCAAGTTTTCCAGGGCTGCTAGCTCATTCTGATCAGCTATGGCCTGCAGAATGCTTTCATAAATCTTCTCTTGCTTCTTGAGCAATTCCAAAGATTTTGCGGACAGCATGTTGTTGTTGTTGTTGTTGTTGTTGTTGTTGTTGTTGTTGTGTATTTGTTGTTCTTGTATGGTTGATCTTTGGCTTAACCCGTTGGAGGTTTTTTTGTTTTGATCGCCTGGTTGATCTTGCTGTGCCTCTACTCACAGCGTGGATTGGTTAGCCAAATAAAACAACTCTTATACAATTTTTCACTTATTAAAAACACTTTTCACAACGTTTGGTAGACTGTGGTACGGATCGAAGGACCATGAATGAATACACTTGACTATGTTGGGGTTTAGTACTGTACTGATCTTTATTCTTCTGAGGCTGGGTATATATACCCAGCCTCATGCATAATTTCAACCCTTAAATCTAATGTGTTTATTGCTAAGTGTGTAAGGCTCAGCATTGGTCTATTGTATTCTTATACTATCGCTGAGGTTGTAGGGCTCAGCGTTCGTCTATTATTTATTCTTAACCTATCGCTGGGGGTCACGATCAGAGTTCATCCTGCTATTCTTAAATTCCACACATGTGCTAGTCGTTGAGTGTGTAGCAGGTAGGGTTACATATTTATGTATTCTATGTTCGTGCCTGAACACATACAGACATATAGAAAAGCTCAGATAAGCTTGCGGTCGCGCTTGCGTTGTGCTTATCTTTATCATCTTCTTGTTCGTCGGTTGTTCGTCGGTTGTTGCATAGGAGGTCCGCTAATCCGAAAATAGCTGGACACAGCTACACACATACAAACACATGCACTCACAGTGAAACAGTGAACCTGCATATTAGACTATCTAAACTCGAAGTGCATTAGAGAGTATATTAGCTTGTGCATTAATTTTGTAACCAAACGTGTTTTTTCGCGAGTAAGCAAACTCTAATGAATAACTCAGATTCGAATGTTGATGAAGTGCCTGCATCTCAGGTTACTTTCTTAAAAAACAAAACAAACGCGCTTTTCGATAGACTTGAAAGGTTATATTCCGATATGGACATTGACAAATGAAGGCACATGGATTCGTGTGATTTACGTGTGCTTTTGGATTCGCTAACCAAGTTAGATTCAAACTTTGATTCAGTCCATACTAGCCTAGAAGAATCTAACTTTGAGTCCATATCTAGTGATTTACCTGCGCGCTTTAAATCCACCTTGTTAATGTTGAAAGCCTTGCTTCAACGTGAACTAGGAAATCGGTCGGATCAACAACTTTCATCGACGCTTAATACAAGTGGTTCAAATGCTCATCCAACACTCGTTATGGCTAATCGATCGCGTTTGCCGCAGCTGGAGCTGTCAAAATTTAGTGGAGTCTACACTGAGTGGGAAAACTTCTACTCTATGTTCAAGACGATAATAGATGCTGATCCGGATCTCAGTCCTATTGAAAAGTCTACACTGAGTGGGAAAACTTCTACTCTATGTTCAAGACGATAATAGATGCTGATCCGGATCTCAGTCCTATTGAGAAGTTCCAGCATCTTCGATCCTGCTTAAGCGGCTCTGCGTTGGATACCATCAGCTCATTGGAAATCAACAAAGCCAACTGTCTCGCCGCTCTGGATATTCTTCAACGTCGATTTGATAATAAACGCTTTATTGTACAGGCATACATCAGAGCAATATTCCGGCTTGAGAAATTTGAAATTTTATGCTGCTCGGTCACTTGCTTATCATTCTGTATTCTATTCTTTAAGTTCAAATTATTTGCCTTCTTTTTTTATTATTTACCTTCGTAAATGATTGGAGCCAGAGTTGCCGAAAAAGCTCGGCAGCTTCCAACACTAATCTTAAAGATAACAAGATAAACGATAACAAGTAAGAAAACTCTAGTCGGAGGTGCCCGACTAGGAGATCCCCTGAGCCCCGTCCGATTTGCATTGTTTAATACGCTATATAACTTGCATATAACATTAAATTTTCCAAAATTAAATTATAATTTTGAAATTTTATTCAACTAGAATGTATGTAAATCAAAACTAAATAAATAATTAAACATATCAACAAAAAAAGAAGAAGAAAAACAAACATCACCGCACCTGGACTCGAACCTGCATCTATTTACTACATATGTAACGTTAAAGTGCATCATCTCAACTATCTCAACCACCTCATGTTTATAAATTTAAAAAAAAAATTAAAAAAGTTACGCTGTTGTCAACTGGGATAACTGGGATTCGAACTCGGAACCTTCCGTTTACGCGCTTTGCGTCTACCCACTACGCCACACCACTTTTGCGCAGCTTGTTGGCAAAACGTAAAGTAGTACTACAAGGGCGATATGTGACATATACGAAACTAAAGAAGCAGATCAATCGCAATTGTGGTTCTTAGAATATGCTGAAATGCGCGCGAATGTATGAGTATGTGTACATACAAAAACGGTGGTCTGTTTCAATGTATGCGTGTAAAGGGCGATGTATGACAAATACAAATACAATTCATACACAGATTTGGTTGAAGAATATGCTAGAATTGAATTTATTTGTGCACATGCATAAGCAGCGCGCTTGCTCGTTTCAATGTGTGTATGTGAGAATATATGTAAATGTTTTTTGCTGCGCGTCGCTGCTTGCCACGTGCAGCTAAACGTTTTGTTTAATAAATCGGGACTGACCTAACGGAATTTGATGAATCTTTCAGCGTGTGATTTAATTGAATTTTGTACATTTTATAAAAATGCTAATTTATTCACATGGTTATATTTGCAACCGACTCTCCATTGTGGTGAAGTGGTCGGTGAGGGGTGGGGGGGGGGGGGGGGTAATTAGTAAAAAGAGCCGGTATCCAAAAAATAAAAAAATAGAAACTGCATAAAATTCACATGAATCTATATGCAAAATTTGAGGGGTCTAGCTCTAAAGGTGTGGGAGATATAATTTTATAACCTTTTTTCGATAAGGTTTAAAATCGATAACAAAACAACAAAAGTAGATATCGTTTTTTGGTAACAAACTTGACCTGCGCGTGCTATCCACGGACCCAACAAAAAAAATCAAGTCTCTAGGTCAACTACGTTCTGAGATCGACGCGTTCAAACATACGGACGGACGGACGGACGGACAGACGGACAGACGGACAGACAGACGGACAGGGCTAAATCGACTCAGCTCGTCGCCCTGATCAAGAATATATATACTTTGTGGGGTCTGACACGCCTCCTTCTGCCTGTTACATACATTTAACAAAACCATTATACCCTGATTTCCCATTTTCAATGGGCTCAGGGTATAAAAATATTTAAGTTCTTAAGAAAAAAATTAATTAAAATAAAAATAATTTTTTCTGATAGGACTCATTCACTAAAGTGGAATAAATATCTAATAAACTTAAATTCCCAGGGTTGATTTTATCTGTTTATTTCAGTTTTTTTAATAACAAGTGTTTGTTGACAATATTTGGCATTAGGTAGAAAAAAAAACAACCGAAATTGTAACGACCAAAATGCAAAAAAAACCCAGACCCTTCACAAAACTCGGCAATTCTACCTACTGCATGTAGCTGCGCGCAGCTGTGCATCAATTTGACCTTTTTAGTGCATTTTTAGCGCATTTTATGCCGATTTTGTTTTAGTTTTTTACTGTAGAAAATCAAACGGGTGCCTTCGGGCAGCCGATCTTTTATGAATATTGTGAAAAAACATTGACAAATATCTGTATATAAGCCGAAGTGGTGGACTCAGAGAATAGCAAATAGGCAAATTTTTTTAGGCTAACTAGAATGAGTCTAGCTCCAACGATACCAAAACATCAACAATTGGTGCAATATTTTTCTTGCAATTCAATTGAAAAGTGGAACATTTTCTGTTTGGTTAAATTTTGCAAATTGACTCCACTTTGTAGGTTTATAACTATGCTAAAAATTCATCTATTTTCAAAAATCTTTTGGATTCTTCATCTAGGGGTAATTTTCAATCATTTGACACCAAGAAATAAAATATCGGTGTTAGTCACTTTTCTTATTTTTGTCAAGGTCTGCCGGCAGAGGCCCTACTGTGCAACGCCTAAAACTTCGGCGAATCAAGCGGAACGTGGAAGTTATAAAAATTTTACAAAATGTCGAAATTCTTAAAAATATTGTATACTTGACAATCAAACCAAGAATGTCAAGTTAATTCATCATCACATCGCAGGCTCTTGCCATGCCAAAACTACAAAAAGCCCTAGCGAGCAAGAAAATTGACATGGATGTCAATAAAGATTGGATGGGCTGCGAGCGAGCAGACCCATATTTCAACGAGCCATGCAGAATTGATGTCATCATTGGCGTAGATCTACTTCCCTAAATAATGCTAGGAAAAATTAAAAAAACCGACGAAACGCTGGGACAAAAAACTAAACTTGGGTGGATTGTTTCCGGCAACATAGCTAGATCATCAAGCAACAATGTGAACAGTGAAGCAACAACGATGTACCTAGACGACCTTGTACAATTCTGGAAGCTAGATCACATAGAACCAGTAGACACTATCGGCCAAGGCAAATACTATATGCCACATTGAGCTACAGTTCGACCAAAGCAGAGGAATGTGCTGATACTCGGGCCCAAAACACAAAAAGAAAATGGTGGTCTGAAACCAGTGCCAGAAAAAGGGAACCTCAAAAGGCATTTCATCCCGCCGGCAAGCCTCCACATAAGAGGATTAGGAGAAGCTAAATGGTCAATGGGGAAACGATCTAAAACAACTACAAAGGAACAAGAAAATAAAGTTCTAGTTGTAAAAACAAAACAAATATTGTTGGAGCAAAAAGTAACAACAAAACAAGTAAGAACGTTGCCTTAGGGCGAGACCTAAGGCGTGATACTCGTTTCCCACAGGGGCATCTGGTATTTTAAATTAAATAATTTATCTCAAATTTTGCATTTATGTAGATTCATGTGAATTTTATGCAATTTCAATTTTTGCAAATATAACTATGTGAATGAATTAGCATTTTTATAAAATGTAAAAAATTCAATAGAATCATATGCTGAAAGTTTCATCAAGTTCCGTTAAGTCAGTCGCAATCTATTAAACAAAACGTTTGGCCAATTATGACACGCACGCGTTAGGCAGCGACAGCAAAATATATTTACATTTACACATATGTACATACATTGAAACGTGCAAGCGCGTTTGCTTATGCATGGTCACAAATAAATTCAGCGCCATTCATTCTAGCATATTCTTCAACCAAAATTGTTATTGAGTTGTGCTTGCATTTTCAGCCGCTTCTTTAGTTTTGTATTTGTCAAATATCGCCCTTTATACGCATACATTCAACCGACCACCGTTTTTGTATGTACACATATAAATAAATACATACGTTCATATGCGCGCATTTTAGCATTTTCTAAGAATCACAATTGCAATTGATTTATGTTTATATTATGTTTGCATTAACAGCAGCTTCTATAGTTTTGTATTTGTCAAAAGTCGCCCTTGTAGTGAAGTAGTTTCGGATTTGCCAACAGACAATGCAAAACTGATGTGGCGCAGCAGGTAGATGAAAAGCGTGTAAGCAAAAGGGTCCGCGTTCGAGACGCGGCGGCGACGGCATGAAAATAGTTGCGCAGCTGTTCGTGCCTACATACATACATACCTGATGGGACCTATCGTCAATTTTTTTGTGTGTAAATAATTTTGTTCGGACTAAGTCGATTACACAAATATCGGTATTTGATATTTACATTTTTTGTCAGGGTCACACACACAAAAAGAAAATAACATAACTGACCTAGGCTATACGAAAAATGATAATTTTAGCAGATAAATTATTTGCAGAACTTCAACATTAAATCAAATTACATATATTTCTCAGAAATGCCGTTTGTCGTCTTAGCAATTCTTATTAAGCTTATTTATATAGGTGGCACAGGCATATGAATTTTGCAGCTGGGCGTTACAAATTTTGTTGCCAATTTGCCACGCCCCCAGTAGGCGTAGACATATCATATTTGACAAGTTCCTAGAAGGAGTCTAGGGTAACGTAACTGCAAAGTTTGGATGCTTACACTCCAAAAATGTGAAAGTTACAGGGTATTTTTTCCATATACCACGCCCCCAAAGGGGCGTAAGATTTATTTTTGGGGAATCAATAGAGGGGGCCCCCAGTAACACAAACATCCAATTTGGAATCGTCTAGCTCTAAAACTGTAGGAGATATAAGCTTTTTCCGATTTGCCACGCCCCCTGAAGGCGTAGGTATGTCCGCCATATCTTTTTGATCTTGGCTTGCTTATCCGAGTATATATATCAAATTTCAAGTCTCTAGCATCAATAGTGCTCAAAATATAGCTGAATTTGTAAAATCACTCTATATTCAGATCCGATTTGCCACGCCCCCAGTGGGCGTGGACATAAAATTTTTTTATCAATCTTTATAGAATCGAAGCGTTAAGATACGTGCCAAATTTCAGCATTCTAGCTTTAAAACTGTAGAAGTTACAGTTTTCCCGATTTGCCACGCCCCCAATGGGCGTAGATATATCCGCCATATCTTTTTGAACTTGGGTGGTCAACGCAAGTATACATTCCAAATTTCAACTCTCTAGCTCTTCAACTAATATGATTTCTATGATTTCTATTAACTATGGGCGCAACCATTTTCCGATTTGCCACGCCCCTAGTGGGCGTATCCGGAAAATCTTGACACTTTATAATTCGAGGGTATACACGAGTATATGTTCCAAATTTCAAGTCTCTAGCTTCAATAGCGTAGAAAAATATTGCATTCATACGGACAGACGGACAGACAGACAGACGGACATTTCACAAAACCAATATACTCTTTTTCCCTTTGGGAAACGAGTATAAAAAAAGTTAAGCCGTCGTCGTCTCTGAGTTTCGAACTCGAGACCTTTTGCTTACGCGCTTTGCGTCTATCCACTACGCCACGCCAGCATTGCGTTGGCTGTTGACAAGACCCAAAGTAGTACTACAAGGGCGATATGTGACATATGTGGGGGGCTCATTAGTAAAAAGAGTTGGTATCCAAAAAATAAAAAAATATAAATTACATAAAATTCACATGATTCTATATGCAAAATTTGAGGAGTCTAGCTCTAAAGATGTGGCAGATAGAATTTTATAACTTGTTTTCGATAAGGTTTAAAATCGATAACATTACAACAAAAATAGATATCGTTTTTTAGTAACAAACTTGACCTGCGCGTGCTATCCACGAACCCAACTAAAAAAAATTCAAGTCTCTAGGTCAACTACGTTCTGAGATCGACGCGTTCAAACATAAGGACAGACGGACAGACGGACGGACGGACGGACAGACAGACGGACAGGGCTAAATCGACTCAGCTCGTCGCCCTGATCAAGAATATATATACTTTGTGGGGTCTGACACGCCTCCTTCTGCCTGTTACATACATTTAACAAAACCATTATACCCTGATTTCCCATTTTCAATGGGCTCAGGGTCTAAAAACCAGAGACACCAACTAGTAGCTGTCACCTTTTCTGGCCCCCGCAAAATGTTAAGGCATGAACAAAGGAATATACATAAATATGTAAACATGCCTTCTACGCATTGAACGACTAGCATGCGGTGCGATAGATAGATTAAAGCCAAATGTGTGGAATCTAAGAATAACCAAATAAACGCTGACCTTTACAACCTCAGCGATAGGATAAGAATAGATAACATTTTCTCAATTTTTTAGAGCAATCCTGCATGCCATACTTTGTCAAATGCCTGCTTGACGTCGAGGAAAACTCCAGTGCAATATTTTTTGTTCTCGAGCGCTGTAATAATTGCATGCGTGTGCGGTTGCACTGCTCAATGGTACCGTGCCCTCTTCTGAACCCAAACTGGTGTTCAAGAGAAGACGAGTCGATATAGCACTGAACATTAAAAGATCAGCGCAATGACGAGATGTTTTGGTGGTTCAATGATTTTATTATCTGGCGATTTCCGACAAACACTACCAGTAATTCCAAAATCTACTGCTGCCGACGAAATAAACGCTTGCTTCAAAGCATAAAATCTGTGGCAATATGTAAACAAACTTCAACTGTCTGTAAATATGAGAGTTGCATTGTTGAACGATCTATCTGCTGATGATTTCTCGAAACAATTGCTGAATATCGGTAATGGCCGTGTTCCTGTTGACGAATCGAGTGGTTTGATTTCATTTCCTCCAAGTTTTTGGAATTTCGTCTCATCAAAAGATGAGCTTATCAATAAACTATTTCCGGATATCATATCAAATCACAAAAATACTAAATGGTTAACTGAGCGAGCAATTTTGGCGGCTAAAAATAAAGATGTAGATGACCTCAATTTTATAATTCAAAATCAAATCGTAAGTACTCTGTATTCATTCAAATCTATCGACTGTGTAACAAACGAAGAAGAAGCCACTAATTATCCAACTGAATTTTTGAACTCCTTGGATGTGCCTGGTTACCACTGCACAATTTACAACTGAAGGTTGGCTCGGTAGTTATCATGCTTAGAAATTTAAATTAACCAAAACTGTGCAATGGAACGCGTTTGGTGATAAAAAAAAAACTGATGAGCAATGTGATTCACGCGTCGATACTCAAAGGAAAATTTAAAAATGAGGAAGTTCTTATTCCAAGGATTCCTATGATCCCAACAGATATGCCCTTTAAGTTTAAACGAATTCAATTCCCGATTCGTCTTGCCTTCGCCATGACGATCAATAATTCACAGGGACAGGACTATTTGTGGCCTCAATCTAGAAAATGCGTGTTTTTCTCATGGTCAATTGTACGTGGCGTGCTCACGTGTCGGCAAACCATCCGCATTATTTGTTGTTGCTTCTGACCAAAAAACGAAGAATGTCTACCACAAGGTGCTTGAATGAAAATCCGATTAATAAATTAATCAGAGTGTATCCCAACCTGAACAACATAGTTTTCAATGATTTTTTTCTGACATGTGTGTGTAAAACTTAATTATTTCTTTTTTTTTTTTAAATTTTTATTCTCATTCTGTATGTTTTCATCATCATTCATCATACAAAAATACTTGTATATTTCTATCTATATTAATATTGTTTTGTATTATTGTATTACGTTCATTATAGCCTAAATTAGTTCAGTTAAAAGGTAACACGAAATTCTTTGACTGTTAGGCGGTACGAAGTTCGCCGGGTCACATAGTATATATATATATATATATATATATATATATATATATATATATATATATATATATATATATATATATATATATATATATATATATATATATATATATATATATATATATATATATATATATATATATATATATATATATATATGTTTTTTCAGTTTATTGCGTGCCGGTCACTCACACAACTGAACTCAACTCGAATGCATTCCATTTGTTGTGTGTTCAGCCATGCAGCCCTCTAATATATACATACATACATATATAGTTTTTATACCCTGAGCCCATTGAAAATAGGAAATCAGGGTATAATGGTTTTGTTAAATGTATGTAACAGGAAGAAGGAGGAGTGTCCGTCTGTCCGTATGTTTGAACGCGTCGATCTCAAAACGTAATCGACTTAGAGACTAAATTTTTTTTGTTGGGTCCGTGTATGAACGATAACTATTTATTTATCTATTTATTTAATGTTATTGTTTATAATGCTTATCGAAAATACGTTTTTAGGACGTAGTTTGTACATCGTTTGAGCTAGAGATTTTGCTGTGTAGTTGCGTGTAATGAAAACAAAGATAACGTAATCTTTAGATTACACTACACACATATGAATGCCAATAATAAATTGTGAAAGACTGATGAAAAAACTCCAGCGCTAAGAAAACTTATGCAATAATTAAATTCCCACATTGCAGCCTAAGCGCAGTCGCTGCGTCAACTGCGCAGTTGGCAGAGCGCGCGCCTATGCATGCGTGCATGTGTGTGTGTGTGTATACGTTGTTTTTATGCATGCTTAAAAAAAACGTACAATGATTTAATATTTGCCTCTACACATGCTTAGGGTATCTCCTAGTCGAGCAGTCTCGACTAGAGCACTCTTACTTGTTTCAATTATTTTAACCCTTCAAAAAATTGTTTTTCAGTACTTAAATTTTGGATTCAGCCAATTGCAACTGAAGGCTTAGTCCTCGTTGCAACCTCCCCGGGACTTGGATTAAATTTCGGCTATCCCGCTATCGGAACAGATATAACTTGCCCACTGTGTGATTCTTCCGTTTATACCTACTGCTCGAACAAAGTAGAGCACGATGCTTGTTGTTGTAATTTTCCAGGTGAGTGTTTATATTTTGTAGCTGAGCATAAACCATTCATATATATTTTAAATGCAGGACGCCAGTTTCACTACAAACATTGCATAGTCTACGACTGTTCCATTTTGTACGCTAAGTCCTGCTACGAACATACCCTGATTAAGCATTGCTGCTGTGAGAATCCATACTAGGCGATTTGATCTACAATATATCCAATACTTATGTACTTACTAGTGTTTAAAAATAATACACAGCACTTACAATATGTCAATACATACATACATATATATTTTGTAATAATTTATTATACACTGAACCTTTTGAAATTGGGAATTCGGGGTATAATTGTTTTGTTAAATGTATGTAACAGTCAGAAGGAGGCGTGGCAGACTCCACAAAGTATATATATTCTTGATCAGGGCGACGAGCTACATACATCGATTTAGCCCTGTCTGTATGCCTGTCCGTCCGACCGCCTGTCCGTATGCTTGAACGCACCGATCTTAGAAACTCAGAAACCTAGAGAAATTGTTTAGGTCCGTGTATTATTTTGTTGAAAAAATTCGATAACTTTTTGTACCCTATGTATCGGCACTATCGATCCTCAATCGATAGTAACAGACTCTTACGATATGGGCTCATCCACTATCGATTGTGTTGTCGATAGTGGGCTATCGTCACTATCGACGGTTCTGATTTTTCTGAATATCGATGGTGCCCACTATCGATAGTTCTCCACCTCTATTTTGGATGCCACGCCACCATCGCCCACAGAGATTGTGCGTTGGCATATATAAACATATATCTTTAATAAGTCGCGAAAGTTTGGTCGCTATGAAGTTATTCAATAATGAAGTTGCCATAGGAATTCCAATACTGCAGCCCAATCGCAGTCGCTGCGTCAACTGCACAGTTAGCAGAGCGCGCGCTTATGCGCGCCTGTATATATGCGTATGAATGTGTTGTTTGTATATATGCATAAAAGATACGTAGAATAATTGGAACATTGCCTCTTCACAGGGTTCAGGGTATCTTCAAGTCGAGCAGTCTCGTCTAGCGCGCTCTTACTTGTTTCGTAATTTGATATACCCTGTGCCTATTGAAAATGGGAAATCAGGGTATAATGGTTTTGTGAAAATGTATGTAACAGGCAGATGTAGGTGTGCAACACCCCATACAAGAGATATATTCTTGATCAGCGCGACAAGACGAGTCGATATAGCCCTGTCCGTCTGTCAATCCGTCCATCCGTGTGAACGCTGAGATAACATGAATACTCGTTAATACGCTGCTCAAGTTTACCACATTTTTTCAATAACTCATTCCATTTCGATTTTATAAGAATTTATCGATAATTTTAATGCGTTTTTAATGCGTAGTTTGTACACCGGTTGAGCCAGAGACTCAAATTTAATGTGAATACGGAGATTACGTAATCTTCAGATTTCGGATGCCACGCCACATTCGCCCCCAATAGCCCATTTTTGTAAAAAGCGCAAATCAAATACTAGAGTCTTGTGCTTTAGCAAATACACACATATGAATACCATTAATAAGTTGTGAAAGTTTGATGAAGTTAAAAAAAGTTATTCAACAATTAAGTTCCCATAGTAATGCCCACATTGCAGACCAGAGTCATAGATGACGTTCTTCGGAAACAAATCGCCAGGACTTGCTATGTCTATGTCGATGATGTTATCATTTTTTCTGAAAACGAAAAGGACCCCGTCAAACTCGTTTGTGTAGAGCCAGAGTCACTATTTTCGATAAGGTCATTCCTTGGCTTAGCAAGTTACTACCGCTGCTTTATCAAAGGCTTTGCTGCAATAGCAAAGCCGCTCTCGGACATTCTCAAAGGAGAAAACGATTCGGTGAGCAAGTACAAGTCGAAGAAGATCCCAAGTAAACTGGACGAAAAATAACGGCAGGCTACGAAACATTCAAGCTTCAGAAGACGTTATGTTAATGTACCTAGACTATTAGAAGCCCTTTGACCTAACTACCGATGCGTCAGCATATGGCATTGGTGCAGTTCTATCACAGAATGGAAGGTCAATAACAATGATTTCCCCAACTACGCTATTAACGAGCGTGAATTGCTAGCCATTGTATGGGCTTTGGCCAAGTTTCGTCACTATCTCTATGGGGTGAGGAACATTAATATCTTCACAGATCACCACTCAGATCGCCACTCACGTTTGTGGTATTTGAAGGGAACCCTAATGCAAAATTCAAAATTCCTTGACAATACGGATAATTTATGGTATGTCCCTAAATAAAGTCTTATCGACATTTACTATATCTTATAAGACCCTGCCACGGATGGTCGACAGACTAAATTACAAAAACTTACGGATTCATAGTACTTCAACAAAAACTTTTAATTTCATAATAATATTATTTGCGAGATTTACATAGATGTAGACTAATATTGTTTTGTCAATTTTTCTTAGCATCTAGTTTCACTACATCTTCTTATTATCCACGGAATTAGAATTAGTGTTTTCTTTTTTATTTTTTTTATACCCTGAGCCCATTGAAAATGGGAAATCAGGGTATAATGGTTTTGTTAAATGTATGCAACAGGCAGAAGGAGGCGTGTCAGACCCCACAAAGTATATATATTCTTGATCAGGGCGACGAGCTGAGTCGATTTAGCCCTGTCCGTCTGTCTGTCTGTCCGTCCGTCTGTCCGTATGTTTGAACGCGTCGATTGAAGCATCTAGACAAGCTAGAGACTTGAATTTTTATACTCGTTTCCCAAAGGGAAAAAGAGTATATTGGTTTTGTGAAATGTCCGTCTGTCTGTCTGTCCGTCTGTCCGTCTGTCCGTATGAATGCAATATTTTTCTACGCTATTGAAGCTAGAGACTTGAAATTTGGAACATATACTCGTGTATACCCTCGAATTATAAAGTGTCAAGATTTTCCGGATACGCCCACTAGGGGCGTGGCAAATCGGAAAATGGTTGCGCCCATAGTTAATAGAAATCATAGAAATCATATTAGTTGAAGAGCTAGAGAGTTGAAATTTGGAATGTATACTTGCGTTGACCACCCAAGTTCAAAAAGATATGGCGGATATATCTACGCCCATTGGGGGCGTGGCAAATCGGGAAAACTGTAACTTCTACAGTTTTAAAGCTAGAATGCTGAAATTTGGCACGTATCTTAACGCTTCGATTCTATAAAGATTGATAAAAAAATTTTATGTCCACGCCCACTGGGGGCGTGGCAAATCGGATCTGAATATAGAGTGATTTTACAAATTCAGCTATATTTTGAGCACTATTGATGCTAGAGACTTGAAATTTGATATATATACTCGGATAAGCAAGCCAAGATCAAAAAGATATGGCGGACATACCTACGCCTTCAGGGGGCGTGGCAAATCGGAAAAAGCTTATAGCTCCTACAGTTTTAGAGCTAGACGATTCCAAATTGGATGTTTGTGTTACTGGGGGCCCCCTCTATTGATTCCCCAAAAATAAATCTTACGCCCCTTTGGGGGCGTGGTATATGGAAAAAATACCCTGTAACTTTCACATTTTTGGAGTGTAAGCATCCAAACTTTGCAGTTACGTTACCCTAGACTCCTTCTAGGAACTTGCCAAATATGATATGTCTACGCCTACTGGGGGCGTGGCAAATTGGCAACAAAATTTGTAACGCCCAGCTGCAAAATTCATATGCCTGTGCCACCTATATAAATAAGCTTAATAAGAATTGCTAAGACGACAAACGGCATTTCTGAGAAATATATGTAATTCGATTTAATGTTGAAGTTCTGCAAATAATTTATCTGCTAAAATTATCATTTTTCGTATAGCCTAGGTCAGTTATGTTATTTTCTTTTTGTGTGTGTGACCCTGACAAAAAATGTAAATATCAAATACCGATATTTGTGTAATCGACTTAGTCCGAACAAAATTATTTACACACAAACAAATTGACGATAGGTCCCATCAGGTATGTATGTATGTAGGCACGAACAGCTGCGCAACTATTTTCATGCCGTCGCCGCCGCGTCTCGAACGCGGACCCTTTTGCTTACACGCTTTTCATCTACCTGCTGCGCCACATCAGTTTTGCATTGTCTGTTGGCAAATCCGAAACTACTTCACTACAAGGGCGACTTTTGACAAATACAAAACTATAGAAGCTGCTGTTAATGCAAACATAATATAAACATAAATCAATTGCAATTGTGATTCTTAGAAAATGCTAAAATGCGCGCATATGAACGTATGTATTTATTTATATGTGTACATACAAAAACGGTGGTCGGTTGAATGTATGCGTATAAAGGGCGATATTTGACAAATACAAAACTAAACAAGCGGCTGAAAATGCAAGCACAACTCAATAACAATTTTGGTTGAAGAATATGCTAGAATGAATGGCGCTGAATTTATTTGTGACCATGCATAAGCAAACGCGCTTGCACGTTTAAATGTATGTACATATGTGTAAATGTAAATATATTTTGCTGTCGCTGCCTAACGCGTGCGTGTCATAATTGGCCAAACGTTTTGTTTAATAGATTGCGACTGACTTAACGGAACTTGATGAAACTTTCAGCATATGATTCTATTGAATTTTTTACATTTTATAAAAATGCTAATTCATTCACATAGTTATATTTGCAAAAATTGAAATTGCATAAAATTCACATGAATCTACATAAATGCAAAATTTGAGATAAATTATTGAATTTAAAATACCAGATGCCCCTGTGGGAAACGAGTATCACGCCTTAGGTCTCGCCCTAAGGCAACGTTCTTACTTGTTTTTGTTCGGTCCGTGGATAGCACGCACAGGTCAAGTTTGTTACCAAAAAACGATATCTATTTTTGTTGGTTTGTTATCGATTTTAAACCTTATCGAAAACAGGTTATAAAATTCTATCTCCCACACCTTTAGACCCCTCAAATTTTGCATATAGATTCATGTGAATTTTATGCAATTTCAATTTTTTTATATTTTGTATACCGGCTCTTTTTACCAATTAACCCCCCCTGCAATCAAACACCCATTGAGAGTCTGTTGCAAATATAACCATGTGAATAAATTAGCATTTTTATAAAGTGTAAAAAATTCAATAGAATCATATGCTGAAAGTTTCATCAAATTCCGTTAAGTCAGTCCCGATTTATTAAACAAAACGTTTGGCCAATTATCACACGCACGTGGTAAGCAGCGACTCGCAGCAAAAAACATTTACACATACACATACATTGAAACGTGCAAGCGCAATACATTCAAGGCCATTCATTCTAGCATATTCTTCAACCAAATCTGTGTTTGAATTCTGTTTTGCATTTTCAGCCGCTTCTGTAGTTTTGTATTTGTCATATATCGCCCTTTACACGCATACATTGAAACAGACCACCGTTTTTGTATGTACACATACTCATATGTTCATATGCGCGCATTTCAGCATATTCTAAGAATTACAATTGCGATTGATCTGCTTCTTTAGTTTTGTATTTGTCACATATCGCCTTGTAGTACTAGTTTGCGTTTTGCCAACAAGCAACGCAGTACTGGTGTGGCGTAGTGGATAGACGCAAAGCGCGTAAACGAAGGATCCCGGGTTCGAAACTCAGTAACATCAGCGTAAGTCTTTTAATTTTTTCTTTTTTAATTTATAAACATGAGGTGGTTGTGCTAGTTGAGATGACGAGCTTTAACGTTACATATGTAGTAAATAGATGCAGGTTCGAGTCCAGGTGCGGTGTTGTTTGTTTTTCTTCTTCTTTTTTGTTGATTTGTTTATTTATTTAATTAAAAATTTATTTTCAATTTACATACATTCTAGTTAAATCAAATTTCAAAATTATAATTTAATTTTGGAAAATTTAATGTTATATGCAAGCTATATAGCGTATTAAGCAATGCAAATCGGACGGGGCTCAGGGGATCTCCTAGTCGGGAACCTCCGACTAGAGTTTTCTTACTTGTTTATATTTAATTTGTATATATCTATATTTTTTTCTAGCTATTTACCATAACATTACGACGACATGTTGATAAGCTGTTAAAAGTAGAATACCAAATTTATAAAGTCTCTAATTTACTCTACTTTTGATAGAACCCTGTTAGCTAGCTTAGATTGGATACCGTACACTTAATCAGTGTTGTTGCTGGTGTGCAGTTTAACTTTGTTGTTAGCGTTGATTGGGCAAGTCAAAAGAAGAAAGCGACACTACTCTACGCTGAAGTCTTCGGTGTAGAAAAGGCTTTGCCGCTTAAACTTGTTTATGTAGAAGTGGCTGCCTCTCCTATTTTTCATTTTTTTTTCTGAAATTTATATATGGTCTAAATTAGCAACGTCTGCCTTTGTCAACGGCCTCTTTTGTAATGTTCTGTAGTTTATCTGACTCTGGATTAAGTGGCGCTAATCATAGCTGTACCACTGTCAGGCCTTCGTCGCTTAACCGCATGCGGTACAATAGTACGATCATAAAATTCTCTGCTTTACTGTACAATAGTATGATCATAAGCATCTGCAGTTATTGCGAATATAAACCAAACGGTAAACAATAGGTGACAAGCCAATACAGTAGAGTGGCTCATGGAATGAATTTAGCTTTTATTATATTAGTCCCTTCCCAGTATGTATTAAGTTTGTATTGCTTATGTTACTAATTTAGTTATGTTAGCTATTAGCTTCATATTGGTTTTGTGAAATCTCCGTCTTGCTGTCCGTCCGTCTGTCCGTCTGTCTGTCTGTCCGTCTGTCCGTATGAATGCAATATTTTTCTACGCTATGGAAGCTAGAGACTTGAAATTTTGAACATATACTCGTGTATACCCTCGAATTATTAAGTGTCAAGATTTTCCGGATACGCCCACTAGGGGCGTGGCAAATCGGAAAATGGTTGCGCCCATAGTTAAGAAATCATATTAGTTAAAGAGCTAGAGAGTTGAAATTTGGAATGTATACTTGCGTTGACCACCCAAGTTCAAAAAGATATGGCGGATATATCTACGCCCATTGGGGGCGTGGCAAATCGGCAAACTGTAACTTCTTCAGCTTTAAAGCTAGAATGCTGAAATTTGGCACGTATCTTAACGCTATAATTCTATAAAGATTGATAAAAAGATTTGATGTCCACGCCCACTGGGGGCGTGGCAAATCAGATCTGAATATATAGTGATTTTACAAATTCAGCTCTATTTTGAGCACTATTGATGCTAGAGACTTGAAATTTGATATATTTACTCGGATAAGCAACCCAAGATCAAAAAGATATGGCGGACATACCTACGCCTTCAGGGGGCGTGGCAAATCGCAAAAAGCTTATAGCTACTATAGTTTTAGAGCTAGACGGTTCGAAATTGGATGTTTGTGTTACTGTGGGCCTCCTCTATTGATTCCCCAAAAATAAATCTTACGCCCCTTTGGGGGCGTGGTATATCGAAAAAATACCCTGTAACTTTCACATTTTTGGAGTGTAAGCATCCAAACTTTACAGTTACATTACCCTCGACTCCTTCTAGGAACTTGCCAAATATGATATGTCTACAAAATTTGTAACGCCCAGCTGCAAAATTCATATGCCTGTGCCACCTATATAAATAAGCTTAATAAGAATTTAATGTTGAAGTTCTGCAAATAAGCAGATAAACTGCTAAAATTATAATTTTTCGTATAGCCTAGGTCAGTTAAGTTATTTTCTTTGTGTGTGTCTGACCATGACAAAAAATGTAAATATCAAATGTCGATTACACAAATATCGACTTAGTCCGAACAAAATTATTCCACACAAAACAAGTAAGAGTGCTCTAGTCGAGACTGCTCGACTAGGGGACACCCTGAGCCCTGTGAAGAGCCAAATATCAAATCATTCTACGCATATTTTATGCATGCATATAAACAACACACACACACACACACACATATGCACGCAAGCATAAGCGCGCGCTCTGCCAACTGCGCAGTTGACGCAGCGACTGCGCTTGGGCTGCAATGTGGGCATTACTATGGAAACTTAATTGCTTAATAACTTATCTTAGCGATGGACTCACTGCATCAAACTTTCACAACTTATTAATGGCATCCATATGTATGTATGTGCCAAAGCACAAGTCTTTAGTATTTGATTTGCGCTTTTTACAAATAGGGGGCTATTGGGGGCGAATGGGGCGTGGCATCCAAAATCTAAAGATTACGTAATCTCCGTATTCATTGCACGCAACTACACAGCAAATTTGAAATCTCTAGCTCAAACGATGTACCAACCACGCCTTAAAAACACATTAAAATTATCGATAAATGCTCATAAAATCGAAATGGAATGAGTTATCGGAAAAATTTTATAAACTTGTACAGCGTATGGTATTATCGAGTATTCATGTAAAATTTCAAGTCTCTACGTTGCGTACTTAAAAATATCTCGGCGTTCACACGGACGGACGGACGGACGGACAGACGGACAGGGCTATATCGACTAGTCTTGTCGCGCTGATCAAGAATATATATACTTTATGGGGTGTGGCACGCCTCCTTCTTCCTGTTACATACATTTTCACAAAACCATTATACCCTGATTTCCCATTTTCAATGGGCTCAGGGTATAAAAATTGACGATAGGACCCATCATGTATGTACATATGTATGTAGGCACGAACAGCTGCGCAACTATTTTCATGCCGTCATGCTTTTCATCTACCTGCTGCGCCACATCAGTTTTGCATTGCCTGTTGGAAAATCTGAAACTACTTCACTACAAGGGCGACTTTTGACAAATACAAAACTATAGAGGCTGCTGTTAATGCAAACACAATATAAACATAAATCAATCGCAATTGTAATTCTTAGAAAATGCTGAAATCCGCGCATATGAACTTATGTATTTATATGTGTACATACAAAAACGGTGGTCGGTTTGAATGTATGCGTATAAACGACGATATTTGACAAATACAAAACTAAAGAAGCGGCTGAAAATGCAAGCACAACTCAATAACAATTTTGGTTGAAGAATATGCTAGAATGAATGGCGCTGAATTTATTTGTGACCATGCATAAGCAAACGCGCTTGTACGTTTCAATGTATGTGTAAATGTAAATGTATTTTGCTGTCGTTGCCTAACGCGTGCGTGTCATAATTGGCCAAACGTTTTGTTTAATAGATTGCGACTGACTTAACGGAACTTGATGAAACTTTCAGCATATGATTCTATTGAATTTTTTACATTTTATAAAAATTCTAATTAATTCACATAGTTATATTTGCAAAAATTGAAATTGCATAAAATTCACATGAATTTACATAAATGCAAAAATTTAAAATACGAGATGCCCTTGTGGGAAAAGAGTATCACGCTTTAGGTTTTGTCCTAAGGCAACGTTCTTACTTGTTTTATATATAAAATTGACGAAGTTACAGCGTGTTGTGTGAAAACGATCAGGGGGTACGGTGACTTAAGTGGTACAGTGTACATGAGCATACATTCCAAATTTCACGTCTCTATTCATACGGACAGGCGAACAGACGGACAGATAGCATGACAGACATTGAACAAATCCAATATACTATTCTACTTAATTGAATATCTAATACTAAAGCCCCCTTAAATTAACATAGGCTTTCGTTAACGTTTAACATGAATTAACCCTATAGGGTATATAATCACACATACATTTGAATATACACAAGTATGTACATATGTATGTATGTATTATGCTCTGTAACATAAAGATAACGAGAAACGCACAATTACTGAGAAAATATTTAAAGAAGTGAAATTGCATTCCAATATTGTGAGTTGCTTAAGAGGTTTGCTTCGCTTTCATCACTGGCTGCTGTGCGTAGGCCGCGCCCATATTTGAGTTTATTTTAGATGCAGTTATGCGGGTCCAACAGCCAGTAGTCTGTTGTCGAACTTACATACACGATTGAGGGACTAGGAGGTTATGCAAATACCCCTGTTATTTTAACAGTGAAACGTCACAGACATGTCAAATGCGCATTTAAATTTTGTATGAAAATCCAGCAATTTTGACACTGTTAAATGTCTTGCAGCCAGAAGCCAAAATAAAACTAGCAACGCTTCTAATTACAAGTTCTATATAGATTCAAGAATCGGACAATATTAGGGTTTTACTACTTTTCATTCATGAAAATCGTTTTTAAGCCTTTATTGCACACAGTGTCCATGGCGATTGAGTGATGTTCGTTGACTGCCGTGACATTCTTGTTGAGTAACTTAAATTTTATTTTCCAAAGTTTAAAGGTACTAAACAAAATAGTATTAAAAGGTATATTTAACTTTTCGGTTGATTAATTGATAATTTATCGTTGGTAATATCATTAACATTCCACACACGCGCATACTAAATTTTAACATGAGTTATCTGTGACGTCACAGTAGAGCTGTTAGTTAACATAAAAGTAACGGAATAATTCTTTGCATAACCTGGTGTCTTTTAACAGTGACTTACATACATATGTTAACTTCAGTTTCCATGTACATATCCGCTATTTTACATATGTTACGCTACGGCCGTCGTCTCATTTTCTGTGCTGACGTAATTATTACGCAACACGCTTTCTTCTTTCACTCTTTTCTTTCTTTCTCTGGTCATCGTTTCTTCAACACTCAATAAGCTTGCTTTGGGACTGTTTCAGTCAGTATCCGCTTTTGATTGTATACTTGGTCTAGCGCAAATGGCTTTGCAATTTGTTATGTTCACTGCTTCAAAAACCATTGATTATAAGTCACAATTGTCTTACGTATCATCTCAGAACCACAACGTACTGATGTAAGTCTAGGGTCGGTTAAATTAATTAAATTAAACACATGTCTACATACATATGTACATACGTATGTACACACATATAAATGTATGTAACTATTTATACTCGTTTCCCAAAGGGAACAAGTAAGAAAACTCTAGTCGGAGATGCCCAACTAGGAGATACCCTGAGCCCCGTCCGATTCGCATTGTTTAATACGCTATATAGCTTGCATATAACATTAAATTTTCCAAAATTAAATTATAATTTTGAAATTTTATTCAACTAGAATGTATGTAAATCAAAAATAAATTAATAATTAAATAAACAAATAAACAAAAAAAAAAAATGAAAAGAAAAACAAACATCACCGCACCTGGACTCGAGCCTGCATCTATTTACTACATATCGTTAAAGCACATCATCTCAACTAGCACAACCACATCATGTTTATAAATTTTAAAAAAATTAAAAAAGTTACGCTGTTGTCACTGAGTTTCGAACTCGGGACTTTTCGTTTACGCGCTTTGCGTCTACCCACTACGCCATACCAGTATTGCGTTGCTTGTTGGCAAAACGCAAAGTAGTACTACAAGCGCGATATGTGACAAATACAAAACTAAAGAAGCTTAAGAAGCAGATCAATCGAAATTGTGATTCTTAGAATATGCTGAAGTGCGCGCATATGAACGTATGCAAAAACGGTGGTCTGTTTCAATGTAAGCGTGTAAAGGGCGATATATGACATATGGGGGATATATTGACAATGGGGGGTTAATTAGTAAAAAGAGCCGGTATCCAAAAAATAAAAAAATAGAAATTGCATAAAATTCACATGAATCTATATGCAAAATTTGAGTCTAGCTCTAAAAGTGTGGGAGATATAATTTTAAAACCTATTTTCGATAAGGTTTAAAATCGATAACAAAACAACAAAAATAGATATCGTTTTTTGGTAACAAACTTGACCTGCGCGTGCTATCCACGGACCCAACAAAAAAAATTCAAGTCTCTAGCTTGTCTAGATGCTTCAATCGACGCGTTCAAACATACGGACAGACGGACAGACGGACGGACAGACAGACGGACAGAGCTAAATCGACTCAGCTCGTCGCCCTGATCAAGAATATATATACTTTGTGGGATCTGACACGCCTCCTTCTGCCTGTTACATACATTTAACAAAACCATTATACCCTGATTTCCCATTTTCAATGGGCTCAGGGTATAAAAATTAAGTTTTCCAAACACATGTTGTTCAGGTTGGGATACACTCTGATTAATTTATTAAGCGGATTTTCATTCAAGCACCTTGTGGTAGACATTCTTCGTTTTTTGGTCAGATGCAAGAACAAATAATGCGGATGGTTTGCCGACACGTGAGCATGCCACGTACAATTGACCATGAGAAAACCACGTATTTTCTAGATTGAGGCCACAAATAGTCAAGGATTGGCCCTGTGAATTATTGATCGTCATGGCGAAGGCAAGACGAATCGGGAATTGAATTCGTTTAAACTTAAAGGGCATATCTGTTGGGATCATAGGAATCCTTGGAATAAGAACTTCCTCATTTTTAAATTTTCCTTTGAGTATCGACGCGTGAATCACATTGCTCATCAGTTTTTTTTTATCACCAAACGCGTTCCATTGCACAGTTTTGGTTAATTTAAATTTCTAAGCATGATAACTACCGAGCCAACCTTCAGTTGTAAATTGTGCAGTGGTAACCAGGCACATCCAAGGAGTTCAAAAATTCAGTTGGATAATTAGTGGCTTCTTCTTCGTTTGTTACACAGTCGATAGATTTGAATGAATACAGAGTACTTACGATTTGATTTTGAATTATAAAATTGAGGTCATCTACATCTTTATTTTTAGCCGCCAAAATTGCTCGCTCAGTTAACCATTTAGTATTTTTGTGATTTGATATGATATCCGGAAATAGTTTGTTGATAAGCTCATCTTTTGATGAGACGAAATTCCAAAAACTTGGAGGAAATGAAATCAAACCACTCGATTCGTCAACAGGAACACGGCCATTACCGATATTCAGCAATTGCTTCGAGAAATCATCAGCAGATAGATCGTTCAACAATGCAACTCTCATATTTACAGACAGTTGAAGTTTGTTTACATATTGCCACAGATTTGATGCTTTGAAGCAAGCGTTTATTTCGTCGGCAGCAGTAGATTTTGGAATTACTGGTAGTGTTTGTCGGAAATCGCCAGATAATAAAATCATTGAACCACCAAAACATCTCGTCATTGCGCTGATCTTTTAATGTTCAGTGCTATATCGACTCGTCTTCTCTTGAACACCAGTTTGGGTTCAGAAGAGGGCACGGTACCATTGAGCAGTGCAACCGCACACGCATGCAATTATTACAGCGCTCGAGAACAAAAAATATTGCACTGGAGTTTTCCTCGACGTCAAGCAGGCATTTGACAAAGTATGGCATGCAGGATTGCTCTAAAAAATTGAGAAAATGTTATCTATTCTTATCCTATCGCTGAGGTTGTAAAGGTCCGCGTTTATTTGGTTATTCTTAGATTCCACACATTTGGCTTTAATCTATCTATCGCACTGCATGCTAATCGTTGAGTGCGTAGAAGGCATGTTTACATATTTATATAAATTTTTATGTTCATGCCTGAACAGTATATATATTCTTCATCAGCGAGACAAGACGAGTCGACGAGTCGTCTGATCGTCCGTCCTAGTGGACGCTGAGATATTTTTAAGTACGCAACGTAGAGACTTGAAATTTTACATGTTATCACCATACGCTGAATTTTTTCGATAACTCATTCCATTTTGATTTTATCATTAGTTATCTATAATTTTAATGTGATTTTAAGACGTAATTTGTACATCGTTTGAGGTAGAGACTAAATTTGCTGTGTAGTTGCGTGTAATGAATACAAAGATAACGTAATCTTTAGATTTTGGATGCCATGCTCCATACGCTTCCAATCGCCGCCAATATGATAAAAACGTAAATAAAATACTAGAGACTTGTGCTTTAGCAAATACACACATATGAATGCCATTAATAAGTTGTGAAAGTTGGATAAAGTTAAAACAAACAATTAAGTTCCCATAGTAATGCCAACGTTGGTCAATGCAGTTTCAAGATCCTTTTATCACGAAACTATTATATACTTCGCTGGTACGACCTATTTTAGAATATTATTCAAATATATGGTCTCCACAAAATAAATTGTATAAGGTCCATATTAAAACGGTCCAGAAACAGTTTCTTCTCTTCGCGTTGCGTGATCTAAACTGGGATCCTAGGCTTCTTCTTATTAATCCTCTATCATTAAGCAATCGTAGATTGTGAAGACTATTTATACCCTGAGCCCATTGAAAATGGGAAGTCAGGGTATAATGGTTTTGTTAAATGCATGTAACAGCCAGAAGGAGGCGTGGCAGACCCGACATATATTCTTGATCAGGGCGACGAGCTGAGTCGAATTAGCCCTGTCCGTCCGTCCGTCTGTCCGTAAGTTTGAACGCGTCGATTTCATAAACTAGGCTAGCTAGAGCCTTAATTATTTTTTGTGAGTCCGTGTATAGCATGCGCAGGTCAAGATTGCTATATATCGATAACTATTTTTGGTGTAATGTTATCGATTTTAAACTTGATCGAAATTATATATACTACACCTTTAGAACTAGACCCCTCAAATTTTGCATGTAGATTCATGTGAATTTTATGCAATTTTAATTTTTGTCACATTTTGGATACCGGTTCTTTTTAATAATCCCGTGAAATCTCTCCCCCTTTAATAAAATCCTTGCTTACAGGTCATCTTGTAATCCATAAATTTGTACTTAAATCTAAGACCATAATTAATTATTTTGTAAGTTTCCCACAAATACTCTATATCTTGTATACTTCGATAATATCACTGACTAAAATGGCTGTGAATTGGGGCATAGCTGGCCGTACTGGCAAATAAAGTACCCCAACGAGTTGGTTGTATTATTGATGTTATTAATTATTATGTTATTTTAGGCTGAATATATATAATATTTTTAATGTTTACTTTTACGTTAACTCCAGTTGTGTCAATATTTTCAATAATAAATAAATAATCTGGATCTGAAATCGAGGATTTCTGATTATTCCACTAACATCACTACCATCGTCGCCAAAACTATTACTGGCAAGCCTGTGATCTCAATTTCTACTTATACAACAGCTAGCTGATATTATGTTCCATAAGTCACAACAGATTGATCTTTACATCGGTTCTTTAAGCTGTTGGCTGTTGTGCAAATTCAATTATCACCTGTTTTGCAGAAAACGCAACTTGGCTGGATCATTCCAGGTGGCGGGCAATATGATCTAAACTCTCGTCGTTTATCGGTACACCACTCATCGATTTCACCGAGCCAGTCGTAACTGGGCTCGACCACAATCCTCTCGATCAATGGCTTCGCATTGCTTACATACAATTGTTTTAAAAGCGCTGGAGTGAGGAATACATTACCATTCTATAACAGCGTGGAAAATGGCTCACCTCGCAGCCTTCTATCAAGGTCAATGGTCTCGTATGTGTGAAGAAGCTGATGGTGCTGTGCTACATGTCGACCTGTCCATAAGCTGTGTGTCCCTCCGGTTGACGATCCTGTTAAAAGACTTGGTCTTTCAACGGGGGGAGGCGGATGTTCGGCGCAGCACCCAATAATTGCTCTCAGATAAGCTTCTCTTAAGCCATCTGTTCTTTATCTTATTCTCATTCGTTTCTAGTACACTCACACACATAAGAAAGTATAGCATACATATATAAATTTCTGCCGCTCTGTCGCTTTCCTATTACCTTCAAATTCTATTCTTTAAGTTCTGTTCGAAAATCACGTTCAAGCGCGCAACACCTACTTACAATGTAAATCTGCGGACCCGGCATTAAACTAATAAATAATAATCTAAATTTCATGTTGCTATTATTTTGCCTTCATAAATGATTGGAGCCAGAGTTACTGAAAAAGCTTGGCAGCTTCCAACACCCCCTCTGATTTTTTTTTAAATGTAAAAAGTTCAATAGAATCGAATGCTGAAGGTTTCATTAAATTACGTTAAGTCAGTCCCAATCTCTCAACCACAATGTTTGGCCAATTTTCACGCACACGTGGCAAGCAGCGACGAATAGCAAAAAAATGTTTATTCACATATACATTGAAACGTGCAAGCGCGTCTGCTTGCATGTGCACAAATAAATTCAATGTCGTTCATTCCTTATTATTATAACTTTATAAATTTGTTAGCAATGTAATTAAGGCCTGTGATCCTTTATAAAATACCTTGAATTATTAAATACGAGGGGTTTTGGTTTTTTTGTTATAATATTAGACTAAAATAAAATGTCACTATTATTAAAATGCTATTGTGTAGTTAATAGATCACTTTATCAACCGCCATCAAAACTTTTTTTTATATATAAAAGTGACGAAGTTACAGCGTGTTGTGTGAAAACGAACAGGGGGTACGGTGACTTAAGTGGTACAGTGTACGTTATAAGCAATTACCACTGTACAGAGTAGTAATTGATGTCATAGTGTGGAGAACTAGAGAGTCGGTCTTCCTGTAATCCCTCTCCAGCTGATCGCTCTCCAGATGCGCTAGCTGCGCTTTATGTTAACTTATGAAAATAAACCAGTGCAAAATTGAGCAGGCGTGTGAAGAGACCCAAGTGGCAATAATGTATTGTAGACCCAGTTTGGAGTAGACTGGATGCCGTTTTCATAGAACATATTTGGGTGGGCCCTTCATGTCAATCTTCATCCCAAAGGTAATTGGAAGTCCAGGCATACGGATTACATGAACAATCAGATAAATATAAATAAATTACTGAGGAATTGCACTGAAAGAAAATGGCGCGACTTGAGACATACTTATTCTTATTATAAGTACTTACATAAGTATATAATATGCATTGAATGTATTTAAAAATGGTACAATGGTATGCTTAGACATTGATCTTTGCTAATTCATCAACTTGAATAATAGGCAATCATAAGATCGGAAAAATTCAAGCACCATTCCATAAATAGTTGCGTCGAACAATATTAGATTGCCTTACTCATCTAGCAGATACAACAACCATCGCTGCTAATGGTATGTTCACTGTTAAAAGACACCAGGTTCACTGTTAAAAGACACTATCACTACAACACATTGACTCGTCGTATAGAAAAAAATTATTCCACGCAAAAAAAATTGAGCATTGAGTACAAGACAACTTCGTTTTTGGTCGATTCAGTCGCTTATGTTTGGGCAACATAAATAGCAAGAAGAAGAATCATTTTGCTTCAAGAGCTTAGCTGAACGCACGATTGAGTGATAGTTGGTTATACAAAGTAGTTATCGCACTGTTATGTGATGTCATTCGTATAAAAAATGTTCGCGCGAGTTACGAAACACTCCTGTATACGATAATGCTGATAAAGACGAAGTCAGCATGATCGTACGCAAGTACTTGGGTCAAAAACCTTCTAAACAATGTAATACACAAAATAATATATAATCGTTCCAAAGCACTTTCAAAAGAATTGCTTTCCAGAGCATAAATGCCGTATGTGTCACAATCGCTTCCGCTGCAAATGCTATATTAACAAAATAATAAAACAAATCCAGACGTAAGTGTGAATGTAAGCAAAAAGTAACATACAACAAAAAAGTGAGAGCAGATGAACAGAAAGGCGACAAACAGTGACATAAAGCAAAAACGATAATAAAAACGCAAAAAAAATTGAGCATTGAGTACAAGACAACTTCGTTTTTAGTCGATTCAGTCGCTTATGTTCGGGCAACATAAATAGCAAGAAGAAGAATCATTCTGCTTCAAGAGCTTAGCTGCACGATTGAGTGATAGTAGGTTATACAAAGTAGTTGTCGCACTGTTAAAAGATAATGCTGATAAAGACGAAGTCAGCATGATCGTACGCAAGTACTTGGGTCAAAAACCTTCTAAACAATGTAATACACAAAATAATATATAATCGTTCCAAAGCGTTTCAAGTGAGAGCAGATGAACAGAAAGGCGGCAAACAGTGACATAAAGCAAAAACGATAATAGAAATCTAATCGCCGATGCACCATAACCCAAAATGAATAACAGTGACACAAAGCAAAAATGTTAATAGAAATGAAATCGCCGATGCACCAAAACCGAAAATGAAAATGTGTTATAACTGAAGCAGAAAGCAGAACGGACAAAACTCTGCACGAGGTCAACTTTGTATTAGTAGTCTTAAGATTCAACTGTAAGAGAACTGAAGTTCTATTAATAAATTCGAATTAAAATAAAGTGTTTAAAATATAACAAGCAAGAGTGCTCTAATCGTGACTGCTCAACTAGGGGATACACTGAGCCCTTTGAAGCCAATTATCAAATCATTCTAAGATTTTTTATGCATACATACAAACAACACATACACACGTACATATGCATGTATGCATAAGCAGGCGCTCTGCCAACTGCGCAGTTGACGCAGCAAATGAAAAACTAACTTCATCAAACTTATTAATGGCATTCATATGTATGTATTTGTCAAAGCACAAGTCTCTAGTGTTTGATTTGCGCTTTATAGGGAGTTATTGGGGGCGAATAGGGCGTGGCATCCAAAATCGAATTCATTACAAGCAACTACACAGCAAATTTGAAGTCTCTAGCCCAAACGATGTACAAACCACGCCTGAAAAACATTTTAAAAACAAGTAAGAACGTTGCCTTAGGGCGAGACCTAAGGCGTGATACTCGTTTCCCACAGGGGCATCTGGTATTTTAAATTCAATAATTTATCTCAAATTTTGCATTTATGTAGATTCATGTGAATTTTATGCAATTTCAATTTTTGCAAATATAACTATGTGAATGAATTAGCATTTTTATAAAATGTAAAAAATTCAATAGAATCATATGCTGAAAGTTTCATCAAGTTCCGTTAAGTCAGTCGCAATCTAGTAAAAAAAACGTTTGGCCAATTATGACACGCACGCGTTAGGCAGCGACAGCAAAATATATTTACATTTACACATATGTACATACATTGAAACGTGCAAGCGCGTTTGCTTATGCATGGTCACAAATAAATTCAGCGCCATTCATTCTAGCATATTCTTCAACCAAAATTGTTATTGAGTTGTGCTTGCATTTTCAGCCGCTTCTTTAGTTTTGTATTTGTCAAATATCGCCCTTTATACGCATACATTCAACCGACCACCGTTTTTGTATGTACACATATAAATAAATACATACGTTCATATGCGCGCATTTTAGCATTTTCTAAGAATCACAATTGCAATTGATTTATGTTTATATTATGTTTGCATTAACAGCAGCTTCTATAGTTTTGTATTTGTCAAAAGTCGCCCTTGTAGTGAAGTAGTTTCGGATTTGCCAACAGACAATGCAAAACTGATGTGGCGCAGCAGGTAGATGAAAAGCGTGTAAGCAAAAGGGTCCGCGTTCGAGACGCGGCGGCGACGGCATGAAAATAGTTGCGCAGCTGTTCGTGCCTACATACATACATACCTGATGGGACCTATCGTCAATTTTTTTGTGTGTAAATAATTTTGTTCGGACTAAGTCGATTACACAAATATCGGTATTTGATATTTACATTTTTTGTCAGGGTCACACACACAAAAAGAAAATAACATAACTGACCTAGGCTATACGAAAAATGATAATTTTAGCAGATAAATTATTTGCAGAACTTCAACATTAAATCGAATTACATATATTTCTCAGAAATGCCGTTTGTCGTCTTAGCAATTCTTATTAAGCTTATTTATATAGGTGGCACAGGCATATGAATTTTGCAGCTGGGCGTTACAAATT
This sequence comes from Drosophila meridionalis, assembly GCA_035045145.1. NCBI lineage: Eukaryota > Metazoa > Arthropoda > Insecta > Diptera > Drosophilidae > Drosophila > Drosophila meridionalis. The sequence goes on from JAWNPG010000036.1 coordinate 391,415, forward strand.
TTGTTGCCAATTTGCCACGCCCCCAGTAGGCGTAGACATATCATATTTGGCAAGTTCCTAGAAGGAGTCTAGGGTAACGTAACTGCAAAGTTTGGATGCTTACACTCCAAAAATGTGAAAGTTACAGGGTATTTTTTCCATATACCACGCCCCCAAAGGGGCGTAAGATTTATTTTTGGGGAATCAATAGAGGGGGCCCCCAGTAACACAAACATCCAATTTGGAATCGTCTAGCTCTAAAACTGTAGGAGCTATAAGCTTTTTCCGATTTGCCACGCCCCCTGAAGGCGTAGGTATGTCCGCCATATCTTTTTGATCTTGGCTTGCTTATCCGAGTATATATATCAAATTTCAAGTCTCTAGCATCAATAGTGCTCAAAATATAGCTGAATTTGTAAAATCACTCTATATTCAGATCCGATTTGCCACGCCCCCAGTGGGCGTGGACATAAAATTTTTTTATCAAACTTTAAAGAATCGAAGCGTTAAGATACGTGCCAAATTTCAGCATTCTAGCTTTAAAACTGTAGAAGTTACAGTTTTCCCGATTTGCCACGCCCCCAATGGGCGTAGATATATCCGCCATATCTTTTTGAACTTGGGTGGTCAACGCAAGTATACATTCCAAATTTCAACTCTCTAGCTCTTCAACTAATATGATTTCTATGATTTCTATTAACTATGGGCGCAACCGATTTGCCACGCCCCTAGTGGGCGTATCCGGAAAATCTTGACACTTTATAATTCGAGGGTATACACGAGTATATGTTCCAAATTTCAAGTCTCTAGCTTCAATAGCGTAGAAAAATATTGCATTCATACGGACAGACGGACAGACGGACAGACGGACAGACAGACAGACGGACATTTCACAAAACCAATATACTCTTTTTCCCTTTCGGAAACGAGTATAATAACGATAAATGCTCAAAATTGAAATGGAATGAGTTATCGAAAAAATGTGTAAACTTATGCAGAGTATGGTATTAACGAGTATTAATGTAAAACTTCACTACGTTGCGTATTAAAAAATATATCAGCGCTCATACGGATGGACGGAGGGACAAACGGACATGGCTATATCGACGCGTCTTATCGCGCTGATCAAGAATATATATACTTTATGGGGTGTGGCACGCCTCATTCTTCCTGTTCCATACATTTTCACAAAACCATTATACCCTGATCTCCCATATTCAAAGGGGTCAGGGTATAAAAAGTTTTGTTCTTGGGATCCATCTTCTTGTAAAATAATATTTTTTAAGAAAAATTTTAGTTTATTTACATTTAAAGTAATTCGTCGTTCCGTAATAATTGCCCCTACTTTACTATAATTTTCATAATTTTTATACTCGTTTCCCAAAGGGAAAAAGAGTATATTGGTTTTGTGAAATGTCCGTCTGCCCGTCTGTTCGTATGAATGCAATATTTTTCTACGCTATTGAAGCTAGAGACTTGAAATTTTGAACATATACTCGTGTATACCCTCGAATTATAAAGTGTCAAGATTTTCCGGATACGCCCACTAGGGGCGTGGTAAATCGGAAAATGCTGCGCCCATAGTCAAGAAATCACATTAGTTGAAGAGCTAGAGAGTTGAAATTTGGAATTGACCACCCAAGCTCAAAAAGATATGGCGGATATATCTACGCCCATTGGGGGCGTGGCAAATCGGGAAAACTGTAACTTCTACAGTTTTAAAGCTAGAATGCTGAAATTTGACACGTAACTTAACGCTACGATTCTAAATGCCGGAAACATCCAGGGAAGCACAGGAAAGTTTATTTTCACAAATAAGTGCAAACCCAATGGATGTATTGGTAGAAGATGTGGAGAAAAAAACTCTATAAGTAAGGGAGCACATGGAAGATATGCATACCAACCTAGAGCGCAGCGAGTAGGAAGAAACTGTTGTCTTTAAAGACCAGTCAGCGTTTGCGGATTTAGAGGCAAGATATGTAAAATGTGTCAACGACAGCGACGAAATAGAGAAACTGTAGTTCAATGTCGATAAACTGTTATATAAGCTTAACTGAAAATAGGCGAATTCTACTATAAGAATGAAGACGTTCCAGATCTACCGAATACGGATCTTCGTCAATTTGACAAAAATCCCAAAGACTAGCCAACGTTCTTCAATTTGTTCTCCGATACAATTCACAAAAGGAAGGATTTCAGCGACACAAGGAAGTTGAACTACATCAAATCCTGTCTAAATGGAGAAGCCCAATGGTAGTAAGCCACTTATTAAGTGGATCATCCGCTAGCTACAATTCGGCGTGGGAACTTATATGCAAGCGCTACGAAAATAAGCACAAAATATTCGCAAACGCCGTTAACCAACTAGTGGACATGGAACTGCTGAAGAACGATGATGAAGGCAGGATGCGCAATTCCTTGGACACAGCACATGAATGCATTCTAGGTCAAATTGGTAACGATGTTGTAGTAATCGCTCAGATTTTGCTACGAAGATTCTCGACTGAAGTGTTACAACTTTACGAGCAACATGTAAAGAGAGCCAGACAAATCCAGTCCTTGAATAATGTGCTCTAGTATATTCATCAACTATACAATTCAGTAGACTCAGTGCCAAAAAGAGTTACCCAGAAGTCTATGAAAACAAATAGAACGAGCTGCAAAAGATGCCGTTTTTGTAAACTGGATGTCCACGAAATAGCCAGGTGTCAATGATTTAAAGCCGAGCTAATTAGCAAGCAAAAGGAATTTGTAACTAATAACGCTCTATGGTTTAAATACTTAGGCACCGATTGCATGAAAGATTGTAAAAAGGATTGGACATGCAACAAATGCGGCAAACCAAATAAAAAAGAGACCTTCAGCGGTAATTGTCTTAAAGAAAACAAAGGACAAGATACGTTGCTGATAACTTCATTCGGATTAAGAAGAGGTCCGAAAAATATGAGCAACTAAGGCCCTCATCGATGGAAGCTCGAAAAATAAAATAATATCTGAAGAAGCTGCACAACGCACAGTGGAACCTTTGCTCATTTTGCGTTGCAAAAATCATAACTTTTGATCCAAGCAAAGTAATTCCAAAATTTGAAAAGCATCTGACAGAAAATTCTTCAAGCTTTAAAATGATGCACAGGGTGCTGCGTCACAAGGATGCTTCACAGTTTTGTGTCAAACATGAAAAATGTGATTTTTAGGCAAAAAAAAGGCATGTTTTCGTATGAAAAAATTGTTTTTCTTTTGTTGAAAATAATGTTTGTTTAATTACTAAAGGTTCGGCGCAGCAGCTAATAATTGCTCTTAAATAAGCTTCTCTTAAGCCATCTGCTCTTTATCACATTCTCATTCGCTCATAGTGCAGTTAGGCACAAAAAGAAACTGTAACACACATACATATGTAAATTTCTGCTGCTCGGTCTCTTGCTTATCATTTTGTATTCTATTCTTTAAGTTCGAAAATCACCTTTAAGCGAGCAACACCTATCTCTATTGTAATTGTATTAACTTTGCCTACACGATCATCGCGGACTCAGCATTAAATTAATAAATAATAAGCTAATTTAAATCGTGGTTTTATTATTTGCCTTCGTAAATGATTGGAGCCAGAGTTGCCGAAAAAGCTCAGCAGCTTCCAACATTTTGGTGATCCCGACGTGATCTATACACTCCGTGGTGTTTCGTTTAGTGTATCAAGTTAGTACTCAACTTCGTCGAAGTACAACGGTGTGAATCATAAACATTTGTGCAAAATAATGCATTCAAATTAATAGCACATCGCGTTGTACGACGAAACAGTGTAAAACGTAATCAATTGTGCAAAATAGTGCATTCAAATTAACAATAAACTTCGTCGTACACGACAGTGCAAAGCGTTAACATATGTGCAAAATAGTGCATTCAAATTAATAACAAATCTCGTCGTGTAAAACATTAACATTTATGCTCAAGTTAGTCATCTCATTGTGCATACAATAGTGTATGGAATTGTGCGTGCATTATCTTGAGTCTTTTGTTATTCCTCTTTAATCGTCTGTTTCGTTCATCGCATTTAGCGCCTGTTGTGCATCGTCAGCATATAGGGCCCGCTAAGCCGAAAAAGCTGTGTCAATCATAGAAGACACACATACAGACATATATAAAAGCTCAGATAAGCTTGCGGTCGCGCTTGCGTTGTGCTTATCTTTATCATATTCTTGTTCGTCGGCTGTTCGTCGCGTTTTGGCGCTTTTTCTGCAGCGTTTGCATAGAAGGTCCGTTAATCCGAAAAAAGCTGTGTCAATCATAGAAGACACACATACAGACATATAGAAAAGCTCAGATAAGCTTGCGGTCGCGCTTGCGTTGTGCTTATCTTTATCATCTTCTTGTTCGTCGGTTGTTCGTCGCGGTTTTTTGGCGCTTCTTTGTGCAGCGTTTGCATAGAAGGTCCGCTAATCCAAAAATAGCTGTGTCGATCACACACATACAAACACACGCATTTACAGTGAAAGAGTGAACCTGCATATTAGATCAGCTAAACTCGAAGTGCATTAGAGAGTATATAAGCTTGTGCATTAATTTTGTAACAAAACGTGTTTTTTCGCGAGTAAACAAACTTAAATGAATAACTCAGAGTCGAATGTTGATCAAGTGCCTGAATCTCAGGTTACTTTCTTAAAACTCAAAACAAACGCGCTTTTCGATAGACTTGAAAGGTTATATTCCGATATGGACATTGACAAATTAAGCCACATGGACTCGTGTGATTTACGTGTGCTTTTGGATTCGCTAACCAAGTTAGAGTCAAACTTTGATTCAGTCCATACTAGCCTAGAAGAATCTAACTTTGAGTCCATATCTAGTGATTTGCCTGCGCGGTTTGAATCAACCTTGTTAAAGTTTAAAGCCTTGCTTCAACGTGAACTAGGAAATCGGTCGGATCAACAACTTTCGTCGACGCTTAATACAAGTGGTTCAAATGCTCATCCAACACTCGTCATCGATCGCGTTTGCCGCAGCTGGAGCTGCCAAAATTTAGTGGAGTCTACACTGAGTGGGAAAACTTCTACTCTATGTTCAAGACGATAATAGATGCTGATCCGAATCTCAGTCCTATTGACAAATTCCAGCATCTTCGATCCTGCTTAAGTGATTCTGCGTTGGATACCATCAGCTCATTGGAAATCAACAAAGCCAACTATCTCGTCGCTCTGGATATTCTTTAACGTCGATTTGATAATAAGCGTTTTATTGTACAGGCACACATCAGAGCAATATTCCGGCTTGAGAAAGTTGATGCATCTGTGGGCAGGCTGAGGCAGTTGGTGGATAAAGTTACGTCTCACATTCGTGCTATGGATTCTTTAGCATCGAGGGAAGAAGTTGCTGACTGTGTCATCGTGCAAACAGTGTTGCAAAAGCTGGACAAGGTTACTCAGGCTAAATGGGAGGAAGGCTCATCTACTAATGAGTTGCCATCTTGGTCTAGATTGTCAGAATTCTTGCAAGGACGGTGTCGAGTCCTTGAAAATGTGGATCAAGTCTTGCAGGATGGTCAGGTTGGCAAGTCAGGAAAGATCGTGAGTACTCCTTTAAGAAAGGCATTTGTTGCTTGTTGCAATTGTCCCCAATGGCAAGGCATAAGGAGGCCAAGAGGCTCGCCCTTTGCCTCAATTGCCTAAGAAAAGGACATCAGCTGAAGGATTGCAAATCTGGTTCCTGCCGTACCTGCCAATTGAAGCACCATACTTTATTGCATTACAATCAGTCTTCAACAGTTACATCGAACGTAGTCCCGCAACTTAATCAACAAGCAAATGCAATACATCCCACTGCCATGGTTGCAATGTCACCTTCTCTGCCTCAAGTCCACATATCTCCTAACTCGTCTGATGTGGTGCTTCTAGCCACTGCTATAATCCTTGTCAAGAACCGAGCTGGCACATTCGTTCCGTGTCGTGCACTCTTGGACTCAGGATCTCAACTTCACTTCGTCACCAGTCGGTTTGCAAATCAGCTTCAGCTTCGAAAATGTAAATCACTGACTGCAGTGTCTGGCATTGGAGATGCCAGCCTCTCAACTGAAGGATATTCAGTCAATCTCGTTCTGAAATCGCGGATTTCTGATTATTCTGCCTCCATCACTGCCATCGTCGCCCAGACTATTACTGACAACCAGCCTGGCATCTCAATTTCTACTAATACTTGGAATATACCCTCAAACCTACAGCTAGCTGATCCTTTGTTCCATAAGTCACAACGGATTGATCTTCTCATCGGAGCTGGTCTCTTCTTCGAACTGATGTGTGTTGGGCAAATTCAGTTGGCACCTGGATTACCAGTTGTGCAGAAAACGCAGCTCGGCTGGATCATTTCAGGTGGCGGGCAACATGCCCCCAAACTCTGTTCGTTTATCGCAACCCAAAGAAATTCGGATCACGCCAATCACAGCACTCGGCTTGATGAGTTGATGCGTCAGTTTTGGGAAGTGGAACACGTTTTCGAGCCTATTGCCAAGGTAACCATAGAAGAACTTAATTGCGAGCAGCATTTCATTACAAACTATCGTCGATTACCTTCTTGGGAATATTCAGTCTGTTTGCCAAAAAAGCAAGGCGTTGAATCTTTGGGCGATTCCTATTTGCAGGCCAAGCGTCGATTGTTGAATTTAGAGCGTAAGTTCGCTCGAAATCAAACTTTAAGGGAGAAATACTCAGCATTTATAAAGGAGTATATTGATCTCAATCATATGTCTTTGGTTCCCAGCGAAGAGATCAATGAATGCAAATATTTCTTACCTCATCATTGCGTATACAAAGAAGAGAGTTCGACAACAAAGCTGAGAGTTGTCTTCGATGGCTCGGCCGCTACCACATCTTTTCTCATTAAACGATTTGCTTATGTCAGGACCGACTATTCAAGCTACCTTGTTTCACACACTCGTTCATTTTCGTACATTTTCGATTGCACTTACTGGTGATATTAGTAAAATGTATAAGTGTGTGAAGGTCGTGGAGCCTGATTCTATGCTCCAGTGCATTTTATGGCGAAATTCATCAGACGATGCTATCGAAGTCTTCAAATTGAATACCGTCACTTATGGGACCAAACCCGCTTCATTTTTGTCCATTCGTGCAATGCATCAACTAGCAATAGATGAGTCGTCGGCATACCCATTAGGATCCAAAACGGTTTTGCGAGATTTCTACGTTGATGACCTGATCTCAGGAGGCAATTCAGTTGAAGAAGTTCGCGACATAATGCAACAAACCACAGGTCTTCTTGCTCGAGGAAACTTTAAGTTGAGAAAATGGTGTTTCAATTTAAGAGACGCACTTCGCGGAGTTCCAGAAACCGAACAGAAAAGTTTTCTCAAACTCGATGACGGCAGCGACGTAACAAAGGCACCTGGATTGTCAGCGGACGATCTTCGTCAAGGATCGCACATATTGTGTCGTCTTGTTCAAAGAACTCAGCTGCACCGAGAATACTCTGCACTACGAAGTGGAAAGAATGTTCATTCGTCAAGCACCATTCTTTCGCTCTCTCCGTTTATGGATGACTTTGGTCTACTTCGAGTTGGTGGCCGCTTGCGGCACTCTACTCTCGGCTTCGATGCGCGCCACCCAATTATCTTGCCCAAAGAACATCCCTTGACCTTCTCTATAGTATCTCATCTTCATCTGGCGCATCATTATGCAGGACCGCAGGCCTTGCTTGGAGTAATTCGACTCCAGTTTTGGTCCATAGGCGGCATGAAAACTGTCTCCCGAGCATTGCGAAAATGTGTCATATGCTGTAGATCCGGGCCTCGTCTAGTGGAGCATATAATGGCGGACTTGCCTAAGGATCGCATACAGTTTTCACCGGCATTTACTGTCACTGGAATCGACTACTGTGGACCATTTTACTACAAACCCGATGGACGAAACCGAACTTCAATAAAATGCTACATCTGCGTATTCGTTTGCTTCGCAACTAAGGCTGTATGGTTGGAGTTCGCAAAGGATCTGTCAACCGCAGCTTTCTTGGGCGCCCTCAAGCGTTTCATCAGTACGCGCGGCATTCCAAGATGCATTTGGTCTGACAACGCTACTAACTTTGTGGGTGCACGGAACGAGCTAGCGGATCTGAAGCGTTTATTATTGAGCCAGGAGCATTGCACTGAAGTTCACAACTACTGCATCAACAACAGTTTTGATTGGAAGTTCATACCTCCTCGCTTGCCACATTTCGGTGGCCTATGGGAAGCAGCAGTGAAGACCGCAAAGAGTCATCTATATCGCGCTATGGGATCATCACTTCTTGGCTTCGATGAACTTCGCACCTTGGTATGCCAAATTCAGGCTATAATCAATTCTCGTCCTCTTGTTCCACTTTCAGAAAATCCCGATGATCTTGGAGTTCTCACTCCAGGACATTTTTTGATTGGTCGACCACTCATCGATTTTCCCGAGCCAGACGTAACTGGCTTCTCCAGCAGCGTGGAAAATGGGTCACCTCGCAGCCTCCGATCAAGGTCAATGATGTCGTATGTGTGAAGGACGAAAACTTGCCGCCGTTGAAATGGCCATTAGCTCGAGTCGTTGAGACCATCGCTGGAGCTGATGGTGCTGTGAGAGTCGCTGTTCTGCGCACACCCACTGGAACTACACGTCGAGCTGTCAATAAGCTGTGCGTCCTTCCGGTTGATGATCCTGTTAAAAGACTTGGTCTTTAAACGGGGGGAGGATGTTCGGCGCAGTAGCTAATAATTGCTCTTAATTAAGCTTCTCTTAAGCCATCTGCTCTTTATCACATTCTCATTCGCTCATAGTGCAGTTAGGCACAAAAAGAAACTGTAACACACATACATATGTAAATTTATGCTGCTCGGTCACTTGCTTATCATTCTGTATTCTATTCTTTAAGTTCAAATTATTTGCCTTCTTTTTTTTATTATTTGCCTTCGTAAATGATTGGAGCCAGAGTTGCCGAAAAAGCTCGGCAGCTTCCAACACTAATCTTAAAGATAACAAGATAAACGATAAAAATATTTAAGTTCTTAAAAAAAAAAATAATTAAAATAAAAATAATTTTTTCTGATAGGACTCATTCACTAAAGTGGAATAAATATCTAATAAACTTAAATTCCCAGGGTTGATTTTATCTGTTTATTTCAGTTTTTTTAATAACAAGTGTTTGTTGACAATATTTGGCATTAGGTAGAAAAAAAACAACCGAAATTGTAACGACCAAAATGCAAAAAAAACCCAGACCCTTCACAAAACTCGGCAATTCTACCTACTGCATGCAGCTGCGCGCAGCTGTGCATCAATTTGACCTTTTTAGTGCATTTTTAGCGCATTTTATGCCGATTTTGTTTTAGTTTTTTACTGTAGAAAATCAAACGGGTGCCTTCGGGCAGCCGATCTTTTATGAATATTGTGAAAAAACATTGACAAATATCTGTATATAAGCCGAAGTGGTGGACTCAGAAAATAGCAAATAGGCAAATTTTTTTAGGCTAACTAGAATGAGTCTAGCTCCAACGATACCAAAACATCAACAATTGGTGCAATATTTTTCTTGCAATTCAATTGAAAAGTGGAACATTTTCTGTTTGGTTAAATTTTGCAAATTGACTCCACTTTGAAGGTTCATAACTATGCTTAAAATTCATCTATTTTCAAAAATCTTTTGGATTCATCATCTAGGGGTAATTTTCAATCATTTGACACCAAGAAATAAAATATCGGTGTTAGTCACTTTTCTTATTTTTGTCAAGGTCTGCCGGCAGAGGCCCTACTGTGCAACGCCTAAAACTTCGGCGAATCAAGCGGAACGTGGAAGTTATAAAAATTTTACAAAATGTCGAAATTCTTAAAAATATTGTATACTTCATAATCAAACCAAGAATGTCAAGTTAATTCATCATCACAATGCAGGCTCTTGTCATGCCAAAACTACAAAAAGCCCTAGCGAGCAAGAAAATTGACATGGATGTCAATAAAGATTGGATGGGCTGCGAGCGAGCAGACCCATATTTCAACGAGCCATGCAGAATTGATGTCATCATTGGCGTAGATCTACTTCCCTAAATAATGCTAGGAAAAATTAAAAAAATCGACAAAACGCTGGGACAAAAAACTAAACTTGGGTGGATTGTTTCCGGCAACATAGCTAGATCATCAAGCAACAATGTGAACAGTGAAGCAACAACGATGTACCTAGACGACCTTGAACAATTCTGGAAGCTAGATCACATAGAACCAGTAGACACTATCGGCCAAGGCAAATACTATATGCCACATAGAGCTACAGTTCGACCAAAGCAGAGGAATGTGCTGATACTCGGGCCCAAAACACAAAAAGAAAATAGTGGTCTGAAACCAGTGCCAGAAAAAGGGAACCTCAAAAGGCATTTCATCCCGCCGGCAAGCCTCCACATAAGAGGATTAGGAGAAGCTAAATGGTCAATGGGGAAACGATCTAAAACAACTACAAAGGAACAAGAAAATAAAGTTCTAGTTGTAAAAACAAAACAAATATTGTTGGAGCAAAAAGTAACAACAAAAATACCGAATCAAACCAGTATCAATAGCTGCTCAAAGACAGCATCATCAAAAAGCGAACGACCCTCATTTGAAGACCTTGGCATCGGCAGCAATGATGCAAGTGGCTACAGCCTCAGCAAACTCAGTAATTGGCGATATCTGTAAAAGGTATACACATTTTAAAGGCTCACAAGGAATGGAAATTACCACCAACGCAGAAGACCAATGAAGCAGCTGAGTACTCGACCACACCTGGCTATCATATTTTCCGGGCCCCAAAAAATGTTCAGGCACAAACATAAATTATACAAGGGTTGGAACAGTAATAATTATAATTGTCTATTATATGATTAAGAGAAACAAGTAAGAAAACTCTAGTCGGAGGTTCCCGACTAGAAGATCCCCTGAGCCCCGTCCGATTTGCATTGTTTAATACGCTATATAGTTTGCATATAACATTAAATTTTCCAAAATTAAATTATAATTTTGAAATTTGATTTAACTAGAATGTATGTAAATTAAAAATAAATTTTTAATTAAATAAATAAACAAATCAACAAAAAAGAAGAAGAAAAACAAACAACACCGCACCTGGACTCGAACCTGCATCTATTTACTACATATGTAACGTTAAAGCTCGTCATCTCGACTAGCACAACCACCTCATGTTTATAGATTTAAAAAAAAAATTAAAAAACCTACGCTGATGTTGCTGAGTTTCGAACCCGGGACCCTTCGTTTACGCGCTTTGCGTCTATCCACTACGCCACACCAGTACTGCGTTGCTTGTTGGCAAATACAAACTAGTACTACAAGGCGATATGTGACATATGTGGGGGGCTCATTAGCAAAAAGAGCTGGTATCCAAAAAATAAAAAAATATAAATTACATAAAATTCACATGAATCTATATGCAAAATTTGAGGAGTCTAGCTCTAAAGATGTGGCAGATAGAATTTTATAACTTGTTTTCGATAAGGTTTAAAATCGATAACATTACAACAAAAATAGATATCGTTTTTTAGTAACAAACTTGACCTGCGCGTGCTATCCACGAACCCAACTAAAAACAAGTAAGAACGTTGCCTTAGGGCGAGACCTAAGGCGTGATACTCGTTTCCCACAGGGGCATCTGGTATTTTAAATTCAATAATTTATCTCAAATTTTGCATTTATGTAGATTCATGTGAATTTTATGCAATTTCAATTTTTGCAAATATAACTATGTGAATGAATTAGCATTTTTATAAAATGTAAAAAATTCAATAGAATCATATGCTGAAAGTTTCATCAAGTTCCGTTAAGTCAGTCGCAATCTATTAAACAAAACGTTTGGCCAATTATGACACGCACGCGTTAGGCAGCGACAGCAAAATATATTTACATTTACACATATGTACATACATTGAAACGTGCAAGCGCGTTTGCTTATGCATGGTCACAAATAAATTCAGCGCCATTCATTCTAGCATATTCTTCAACCAAAATTGTTATTGAGTTGTGCTTGCATTTTCAGCCGCTTGTTTAGTTTTGTATTTGTCAAATATCGCCCTTTATACGCATACATTCAACCGACCACCGTTTTTGTATGTACACATATAAATAAATACATACGTTCATATGCGCGCATTTTAGCATTTTCTAAGAATCACAATTGCAATTGATTTATGTTTATATTATGTTTGCATTAACAGCAGCTTCTATAGTTTTGTATTTGTCAAAAGTCGCCCTTGTAGTGAAGTAGTTTCGGATTTGCCAACAGACAATGCAAAACTGATGTGGCGCAGCAGGTAGATGAAAAGCGTGTAAGCAAAAGGGTCCGCGTTCGAGACGCGGCGGCGACGGCATGAAAATAGTTGCGCAGCTGTTCGTGCCTACATACATACATACCTGATGGGACCTATCGTCAATTTTTTTGTGTGTAAATAATTTTGTTCGGACTAAGTCGATTACACAAATATCGGTATTTGATATTTACATTTTTTGTCAGGGTCACACACACAAAAAGAAAATAACATAACTGACCTAGGCTATACGAAAAATGATAATTTTAGCAGATAAATTATTTGCAGAACCTCAACATTAAATCGAATTACATATATTTCTCAGAAATGCCGTTTGTCGTCTTAGCAATTCTTATTAAGCTTATTTATATAGGTGGCACAGGCATATGAATTTTGCAGCTGGGCGTTACAAATTTTGTTGCCAATTTGCCACGCCCCCAGTAGGCGTAGACATATCATATTTGGCAAGTTCCTAGAAGGAGTCTAGGGTAACGTAACTGCAAAGTTTGGATGCTTACACTCCAAAAATGTGAAAGTTACAGGGTATTTTTTCCATATACCACGCCCCCAAAGGGGCGTAAGATTTATTTTTGGGGAATCAATAGAGGGGGCCCCCAGTAACACAAACATCCAATTTGGAATCGTCTAGCTCTAAAACTGTAGGAGCTATAAGCTTTTTCCGATTTGCCACGCCCCCTGAAGGCGTAGGTATGTCCGCCATATCTTTTTGATCTTGGCTTGCTTATCCGAGTATATATATCAAATTTCAAGTCTCTAGCATCAATAGTGCTCAAAATATAGCTGAATTTGTAAAATCACTATATTTTCAGATCCGATTTGCCACGCCCCCAGTGGACGTAGACATCAAATCTTTTTATCAATCTTTATAGAATCGAAGCGTTAAGATACGTGCCAAATTTCAGCATTCTAGCTTTAAAACTGTAGAGGTTACAGTTTTCCCGATTTGCCACGCCCCCAATGGGCGTAGATATATCCGCCATATCTTTTTGAACTTGGGTGGTCAACGCAAGTATACATTCCAAATTTCAACTCTCTAGCTCTTCAACTAATATGATTTCTATGATTTCTATTAACTATGGGCGCAACCATTTTCCGATTTGCCACGCCCCTAGTGGGCGTATCCGGAAAATCTTGACACTTTATAATTCGAGGGTATACACGAGTATATGTTCCAAATTTCAAGTCTCTAGCTTCAATAGCGTAGAAAAATATTGCATTCATACGGACAGACGGACAGACAGACAGACGGACATTTCACAAAACCAATATACTCTTTTTCCCTTTGGGAAACGAGTATAACAAGTAAGAACGTTGCCTTAGGGCGAGACCTAAGGCGTGATACTCGTTTCCCACAGGGGCATCTGGTATTTTAAATTCAATAATTTATCTCAAATTTTGCATTTATGTAGATTCATGTGAATTTTATGCAATTTCAATTTTTGCAAATATAACTATGTGAATGAATTAGCATTTTTATAAAATGTAAAAAATTCAATAGAATCATATGTTGAAAGTTTCATCAAGTTCCGTTAAGTCAGTCGCAATCTATTAAACAAAACGTTTGGCCAATTATGACACGCACGCGTTAGGCAGCGACAGCAAAATATATTTACATTTACACATATGTACATACATTGAAACGTGCAAGCGCGTTTGCTTATGCATGGTCACAAATAAATTCAGCGCCATTCATTCTAGCATATTCTTCAACCAAAATTGTTATTGAGTTGTGCTTGCATTTTCAGCCGCTTCTTTAGTTTTGTATTTGTCAAATATCGCCCTTTATACGCATGCATTCAAACCGACCACCGTTTTTGTATGTACACATATAAATAAATACATACGTTCATATGCGCGCATTTTAGCATTTTCTAAGAATCACAATTGCAATTGATTTATGTTTATATTATGTTTGCATTAACAGCAGCTTCTATAGTTTTGTATTTGTCAAAAGTCGCCCTTGTAGTGAAGTAGTTTCGGATTTGCCAACAGACAATGCAAAACTGATGTGGCGCAGCAGGTAGATGAAAAGCGTGTAAGCAAAAGGGAAGGGTCCGCGTTCGAGACGCGGCGGCGACGGCACGAAAATAGTTGCGCAGCTGTTCGTGCCTACATACATACATACCTGATGGGACCTATCGTCAATTTTTTTGTGTGTAAATAATTTTGTTCGGACTAAGTCGATTACACAAATATCGGTATTTGATATTTACATTTTTTGTCAGGGTCACACACACAAAAAGAAAATAACATAACTGACCTAGGCTATACGAAAAATGATAATTTTAGCAGATAAATTATTTGCAGAACTTCAACATTAAATCGAATTACATATATTTCTCAGAAATGCCGTTTGTCGTCTTAGCAATTCTTATTAAGCTTATTTATATAGGTGGCACAGGCATATGAATTTTGCAGCTGGGCGTTACAAATTTTGTTGCCAATTTGCCACGCCCCCAGTAGGCGTAGACATATCATATTTGGCAAGTTCCTAGAAGGAGTCTAGGGTAACGTAACTGCAAAGTTTGGATGCTTACACTCCAAAAATGTGAAAGTTACAGGGTATTTTTTCCATATACCACGCCCCCAAAGGGGCGTAAGATTTATTTTTGGGGAATCAATAGAGGGGGCCCCCAGTAACACAAACATCCAATTTGGAATCGTCTAGCTCTAAAACTGTAGGAGCTATAAGCTTTTTCCGATTTGCCACGCCCCCTGAAGGCGTAGGTATGTCCGCCATATCTTTTTGATCTTGGCTTGCTTATCCGAGTATATATATCAAATTTCAAGTCTCTAGCATCAATAGTGCTCAAAATATAGCTGAATTTGTAAAATCACTCTATATTCAGATCCGATTTGCCACGCCCCCAGTGGGCGTGGACATAAAATTTTTTTATCAAACTTTAAAGAATCGAAGCGTTAAGATACGTGCCAAATTTCAGCATTCTAGCTTTAAAACTGTAGAAGTTACAGTTTTCCCGATTTGCCACGCCCCCAATGGGCGTAGATATATCCGCCATATCTTTTTGAACTTGGGTGGTCAACGCAAGTATACATTCCAAATTTCAACTCTCTAGCTCTTCAACTAATATGATTTCTATGATTTCTATTAACTATGGGCGCAACCATTTTCCGATTTGCCACGCCCCTAGTGGGCGTATCCGGAAAATCTTGACACTTTATAATTCGAGGGTATACACGAGTATATGTTCCAAATTTCAAGTCTCTAGCTTCAATAGCGTAGAAAAATATTGCATTCATACGGACAGACGGACAGACAGACAGACGGACATTTCACAAAACCAATATACTCTTTTTCCCTTTGGGAAACGAGTATAAAAATTCAAGTCTCTAGGTCAACTACGTTCTGAGATCGACGCGTTCAAACATACGGACAGACGGACAGACGGACAGACGGACGGACGGACGGACAGACAGACGGACAGGGCTAAATCGACTCAGCTCGTCGCCCTGATCAAGAATATATATACTTTGTGGGGTCTGACACGCCTCCTTCTGCCTGTTACATACATTTAACAAAACCATTATACCCTGATTTCCCATTTTCAATGGGCTCAGGGTCTAAAAACCAGAGACACCAACTAGTGGCTGTCACCTTTTCTGGCCCCCGCAAAATGTTAAGGCATGAACAAAGGAATATACATAAATATGTAAACATGCCTTCTACGCATTGAACGACTAGCATGCGGTGCGATAGATAGATTAAAGCCAAATGTGTGGAATCTAAGAATAACCAAATAAACGCTGACCTTTACAACCTCAGCGATAGGATAAGAATAGATAACATTTTCTCAATTTTTTAGAGCAATCCTGCATGCCATACTTTGACAAATGCCTGCTTGACGTCGAGGAAAACTCCAGTGCAATATTTTTTGTTCTCGAGCGCTGTAATAATTGCATACGTGTGCGGTTGCACTGCTCAATGGTACCGTGCCCTCTTCTGAACCCAAACTGGTGTTCAAGAGAAGACGAGTCGATATAGCACTGAACATTAAAAGATCAGCGCAATGACGAGATGTTTTGGTGGTTCAATGATTTTATTATCTGGCGATTTCCGACAAACACTACCAGTAATTCCAAAATCTACTGCTGCCGACGAAATAAACGCTTACTTCAAAGCATCAAATCTGTGGCAATATGTAAACAAACTTCAACTGTCTGTAAATATGAGAGTTGCATTGTTGAACGATCTATCTGCTGATGATTTCTCGAAGCAATTGCTGAATATCGGTAATGGCCGTGTTCCTGTTGACGAATCGAGTGGTTTGATTTCATTTCCTCCAAGTTTTTGGAATTTCGTCTCAAAAGATGAGCTTATCAACAAACTATTTCCGGATATCATATCAAATCACAAAAATACTAAATGGTTAACTGAGCGAGCAATTTTGGCGGCTAAAAATAAAGATGTAGATGACCTCAATTTTATAATTCAAAATCAAATCGTAAGTACTCTGTATTCATTCAAATCTATCGACTGTGTAACAAACGAAGAAGAAGCCACTAATTATCCAACTGAATTTTTGAACTCCTTGAACTGAAGGTTGGCTCGGTAGTTATCATGCTTAGAAATTTAAATTAACCAAAACTGTGCAATGGAACGCGTTTGGTGATAAAAAAAACTGATGAGCAATGTGATTCACGCGTCGACACTCAAAGGAAAATTTAAAAATGAGGAAGTTCTTATTCCAAGGATTCCTATGATCCCAACAGATATGCCCTTTAAGTTTAAACGAATTCAATTCCCGATTCGTCTTGCCTTCGCCATGACGATCAATAATTCACAGGGCCAGGACTATTTGTGGCCTCAATCTAGAAAATGCGTGTTTTTCTCATGGTCAATTGTACGTGGCGTGCTCACGTGTCGGCAAACCATCCGCATTATTTGTTGTTGCTTCTGACCAAAAAACGAAGAATGTCGTTTACCACAAGGTGCTTGAATGAAAATCCGATTAATATATTAATCAGAGTGTATCCCAACCTGAACAACATAGTTTTCAATGATTTTTTTCTGACATGTGTGTGTAAAACTTAATTATTTCTTTTTATACTCGTTTCCCAAAGGGAAAAAGAGTATATTGGTTTTGTGTAATGTCCGTCTGTCTGTCTGTCCGTCTGTCCGTCTGTCCGTATGAATGCAATATTTTTCTACGCTATTGAAGCTAGAGACTTGAAATTTGGAACATATACTCGTGTATACCCTCGAATTATAAAGTGTCAAGATTTTCCGGATACGCCCACTAGGGGCGTGGCAAATCGGAAAATGGTTGCGCCCATAGTTAATAGAAATCATAGAAATCATATTAGTTGAAGAGCTAGAGAGTTGAAATTTGGAATGTATACTTGCGTTGACCACCCAAGTTCAAAAAGATATGGCGGATATATCTACGCCCATTGAGGGCGTGGCAAATCGGGAAAACTGTAACTTCTACAGTTTTAAAGCTAGAATGCTGAAATTAGGCACGTATCTTAACGCTTCGATTCTATAAAGATTGATAAAAAAAATTTATGTCCACGCCCACTGGGGGCGTGGCAAATCGGATCTGAATATAGAGTGATTTTACAAATTCAGCTATATTTTGAGCACTATTGATGCTAGAGACTTGAAATTTTATATATATACTCGGATAAGCAAGCCAAGATCAAAAAGATATGGCGGACATACCTACGCCTTCAGGGGGCGTGGCAAATCGGAAAAAGCTTATAGCTCCTACAGTTTTAGAGCTAGACGATTCCAAATTGGATGTTTGTGTTACTGGGGGCCCCCTCTATTGATTCCCCAAAAATAAATCTTACGCCCCTTTGGGGGCGTGGTATATGGAAAAAATACCCTGTAACTTTCACATTTTTGGAGTGTAAGCATCCAAACTTTGCAGTTACGTTACCCTAGACTCCTTCTAGGAACTTGCCAAATATGATATGTTTACGCCTACTGGGGGCGTGGCAAATTGGCAACAAAATTTGTAACGCCCAGCTGCAAAATTCATATGCCTGTGCCACCTATATAAATAAGCTTAATAAGAATTGCTAAGACGACAAACGGCATTTCTGAGAAATATATGTAATTCGATTTAATGTTGAGGTTCTGCAAATAATTTATCTGCTAAAATTATCATTTTTCGTATAGCCTAGGTCAGTTATGTTATTTTCTTTTTGTGTGTGTGACCCTGACAAAAAATGTAAATATCAAATACCGATATTTGTGTAATCGACTTAGTCCGAACAAAATTATTTACACACAAAAAAATTGACGATAGGTCCCATCAGGTATGTATGTATGTAGGCACGAACAGCTGCGCAACTATTTTCATGCCGTCGCCGCCGCGTCTCGAATGCGGACCCTTTTGCTTACACGCTTTTCATCTACCTGCTGCGCCACATCAGTTTTGCATTGTCTGTTGGCAAATCCGAAACTACTTCACTACAAGGGCGACTTTTGACAAATACAAAACTATAGAAGCTGCTGTTAATGCAAACATAATATAAACATAAATCAATTGCAATTGTGATTCTTAGAAAATGCTAAAATGCGCGCATATGAACGTATGTATTTATTTATATGTGTACATACAAAAACGGTGGTCGGTTGAATGTATGCGTATAAAGGGCGATATTTGACAAATACAAAACTAAAGAAGCGGCTGAAAATGCAAGCACAACTCAATAACAATTTTGGTTGAAGAATATGCTAGAATGAATGGCGCTGAATTTATTTGTGACCATGCATAAGCAAACGCGCTTGCACGTTTCAATGTATGTACATATGTGTAAATGTAAATATATTTTGCTGTCGCTGCCTAACGCGTGCGTGTCATAATTGGCCAAACGTTTTGTTTAATAGATTGCGACTGACTTAACGGAACTTGATGAAACTTTCAGCATATGATTCTATTGAATTTTTTACATTTTATAAAAATGCTAATTCATTCACATAGTTATATTTGCAAAAATTGAAATTGCATAAAATTCACATGAATCTACATAAATGCAAAATTTGAGATAAATTATTGAATTTAAAATACCAGATGCCCCTGTGGGAAACGAGTATCACGCCTTAGGTCTCGCCCTAAGGCAACGTTCTTACTTGTTCTTATTCTCATTCTGTATGTTTTCATCATCATTCATAATAAAAAAATACTTGTATATTTCTATCTATATTAATATTGTTTTGTATTATTGTATTACGTTCATTATAGCCTAAATTAGTTCAGTTAAAAGGTAACACGAAATTCTTTGACTGTTAGGCGGTACGAAGTTCGCCGGGTCACATAGTATATATATATATATATATATATATATATATATATATATATATATATATATATATATATATGTATGTTTTTTCAGTTTATTGCGTGCCGGTCACTCACACAACTGAACTCAACTCGAATGCATTCCATTTGTTGTGTGTTCAGCCATGCAGCCCTCTAATATATACATACATACATATATAGTTTTTATACCCTGAGCCCATTGAAAATAGGAAATCAGGGTATAATGGTTTTGTTAAATGTATGTAACAGGAAGAAGGAGGAGTGTCCGTCTGTCCGTATGTTTGAACGCGTCGATCTCAAAACTTAATCGACTTAGAGACTAAATTTTTGTTGTTGGGTCCGTGAATGAACGACAACTATTTATTTAGTGTTATTGATTATAATGCTTATCGAAAATACGTTTTTAGGACGTAGTTTGTACATCGTTTGAGCTAGAGATTTTGCTGTGTAGTTGCGTGTAATGAAAACAAAGATAACGTAATCTTTAGATTTGGGACGCCACGCCCCATTTGCCCCCAATAGCTCCCTATTTGTAAAAATCCCAAATCAAATACTACAGACGGTGCTTTGGCAAATACACACATATGAATGCCAATAATAAATTGTGAAAGATTGATGAAAAAACTCCAGCGCTAAGAAAACTTATGCAACAATTAAATTCCCACATTGCAGCCTAAGCGCAGTCGCTGCGTCAACTGCGCAGTTGGCAGAGCGCGCGCCTATGCATGCGTGCATGTGTGTGTGTGTGTATATGTTGTTTTTATGCATGCTTAAAAAAAACGTACAATGATTTAATATTTGCCTCTACACATGCTTAGGGTATCTCCTAGTCGAGCAGTCTCGACTAGAGCACTCTTACTTGTTTCAATTATTTTAACCCTTCAAAAAATTGTTTTTCAGTACTTAAATTTTGGATTCAGCCAATTGCAACTGAAGGCTTAGTCCTCGTTGCAACCTCCCCGGGACTTGGATTAAATTTCGGCTATCCCGCTATCGGAACAGATATAACTTGCCCACTGTGTGATTCTTCCGTTTATACCTACTGCTCGAACAAAGTAGAGCACGATGCTTGTTGTTGTAATTTTCCAGGTGAGTGTTTATATTTTGTAGCTGAGCATAAACCATTCATATATATTTTAAATGCAGGACGCCAGTTGCACTACAAACATTGCATAGTCTACGACTGTTCCATTTTGTGCGCTAAGTCCTGATTAAGAATTGCTGCTGTGAGAATCCATACTAGGCGATTTGATCTACAATATATCCAATACTTATGTACTTACTAGTGTTTAAAAATAATACACAGCACTTACAATATGTCAATACATACATACATATATATTTTGTAATAATTTATTATACACTGAACCTTTTGAAATTGGGAATTTGGGGTATAATTATTTTGTTAAATGTATGTAACAGGCAGAAGGAGGCGTGGCAGACTCCACAAAGTATATATATTCTTGATCAGGGCGACGAGCTACATACATCGATTTAGCCCTGTCTGTATGCCTGTCCGTCCGACCGCCTGTCCGTATGCTTGAACGCACCGATCTTAGAAACTCAGAAACCTAGAGAAATTGTTTAGGTCCGTGTATTATTTTGTTGAAAAAATTCGATAACTTTTTGTGCCCTATGTATCGGCACTATCGATCCTCAATCGATAGTAACAGACTCTTACGATATGGGCTCATCCACTATCGATTGTGTTGTCGATAGTGGGCTATCGTCATTATCGACGGTTCTGATTTTTCTGAATATCGATGGTGCCCACTATCGATAGTTCTCCACCTCTATTTTGGATGCCACGCCACCATCGCCCACAGAGATTGTGCGTTGGCATATATAAACATATATCTTTAATAAGTCGCGAAAGTTTGGTCGCTATGAAGTTATTCAATAATGAAGTTGCCATAGGAATTCCAATACTGCAGCCCAATCGCAATCGCTGCGTCAACTGCACAGTTAGCAGAGCGCGCGCTTATGCGCGCCTGTATATATGCGTATGAATGTGTTGTTTGTATATATGCATAAAAGATACGTAGAATAATTGGAACATTGCCTCTTCACAGGGTTCAGGGTATCTTCAAGTCGAGCAGTCTCGTCTAGAGCGCTCTTACTTGTTTCGTAATTTGATATACCCTGTGCCTATTGAAAATGGGAAATCAGGGTATAATGGTTTTGTGAAAATGTATGTAACAGGCAGATGTAGGTGTGCAACACCCCATACAATAGATATATTCTTGATCAGCGCGACAAGACGAGTCGATATAGCCCTGTCCGTCTGTCAATCCGTCCGTCCGTGTGAACGCTGAGATAACATGAATACTCGTTAATACGCTGCTCAAGTTTACCACATTTTTTCAATAACTCATTCCATTTCGATTTTATAAGAATTTATCGATAATTTTAATGCGTTTTTAATGCGTAGTTTGTACACCGGTTGAGCCAGAGACTCAAATTTAATGTGAATACGGAGATTACGTAATCTTCAGATTTCGGATGCCACGCCACATTCGCCCCCAATAGCCCATTTTTGTAAAAAGCGCAAATCAAATACTAGAGTCTTGTGCTTTAGCAAATACACACATATGAATACCATTAATAAGTTGTGAAAGTTTGATGAAGTTAAAAAAAGTTATTCAACAATTAAGTTCCCATAGTAATGCCCACATTGCAGACCAGAGTCATAGATGACGTTCTTCGGAAACAAATCGCCAGGACTTGCTATGTCTATGTCGATGATGTTATCATTTTTTCTGAAAACGAAAAGGACCCCGTCAAACTCGTTTGTGTAGAGCCAGAGTCACTATTTTCGATAAGGTCATTCCTTGGCTTAGCAAGTTACTACCGCTGCTTTATCAAAGGCTTTGCTGCAATAGCAAAGCCGCTCTCGGACATTCTCAAAGGAGAAAACGATTCGGTGAGCAAGTACAAGTCGAAGAAGATCCCAAGTAAACTGGACGAAAAATAACGGCAGGCTACGAAACATTCAAGCTTCAGAAGACGTTATGTTAATGTACCTAGACTATTAGAAGCCCTTTGACCTAACTACCGATGCGTCAGCATATGGCATTGGTGCAGTTCTATCACAGAATGGAAGGTCAATAACAATGATTTCCCCAACTACGCTATTAACGAGCGTGAATTGCTAGCCATTGTATGGGCTTTGGCCAAGTTTCGTCACTATCTCTATGGGGTGAGGAACATTAATATCTTCACAGATCACCATGGTATCTGAAGGGAACCCTTACGAATTGATAAGACAGGGGCTATCCTTTGAAGTGTACGGGATTGAGAAGATATTATTATAACGAAATATAATACACTTCTCCCAGTGGATTGAATTACTGGAAATGTAGAAGGCATAGAGGTGCGCACTCTTCTCTCCCCGTATTGTCGGGGCTCTTCCTTGCCTAACTTGTAGTACCCTTGCACTTATAAAATATATATATATAATAATATATATATGTATTTATATGTATATATATAAGAAAGTGGACATCCACACGCCATGTATGAAACCCTTAGTTGATCTAAACTGGACTGAGAGGACTTAGGTGTTGCTGGCCTCTTGTCTTCACCCTCCCTTCCTTGACAATACGGATAATTTATGGTATGTCCCTAAATAAAGTCTTATCGACCTTTACTATATCTTATAAGACCCTTTCATTTTCATAATAGTATTATATGAGAGATTTACATAGATATAGACTAATATTGTTTTGTCAATTTTTCTTAGCGTCTATTTTTACTACATTTTGTTATCTATAAAATTAGGATTAGGGCTCTCTTTTATATTTTTATATGCTGAACCAATTGAAAATGGGAAATCAGGGTATAATGGTTTTGTTAAAGTATATATATTTTTGATCAGGACGACAAGCTGAGCCGATTTAGCCCTGTCTGTCTGTCCGTCCGTCCGTCCGTCCGTCTGTACGTCTGTCCGTTTGTTTGAACGCGTCGATTTCAGATTGTAGATTGTGTCCGTGTATAGAACGCGCAGGTCAAGTTTACTTCGTATGAACAATAACTATTTTTGTTGTAATGTTACCGATTTTAATGCTTATCGAAAATACATTTTTAAGGCGTAGTTTGTACATCGTTTGAGCTAGAGACTTTAAATTTGCTGTGTAGTTGCGTGTGATAAATGAGAGATCCGCTTGCGGTACAATAGTAAGATCATAAAATTCACTGCCTTACTATACAATAGTGTGATCATAAGCATCTCCAGTTATTGCGAATATAAACCAAACGGTAAATAATAGCTGACAAGTCAATACAGTAGGGTGGCTCATGAAATGAATTTAACTTTTATTTTATTAGTCCCTTCCCAGTATGTATTAAATTTGTGTTGCTTATGTTACTAATTTAGTTATGTTAGCTATTATCTTCATTTTATTTTTCATGTTTGCTTACGATCTACCTTGTATAATCTTATTTCGTTCTCCTAGGAGCCAGTACATTTTCTTTGTCTTTGCTTTGAGCTGTGCTTGTTTCGCTTATATATGCTGTCTCCAAGTAAGCCTCTGGTCCAGATGTATTCCGAGGTATTTCACCGAATTGCTTACTGGGATGGGTGGCGCCATTGAGAGAGGGTGCAGGACAGCTTCCAGGTTTGAGAGAAAAGGTAACTTGGACTGCCTTTTGGGCGTTGACCACTATTCTCCACTTATGCAACCATACTTCAATCAGACCAAGTTCTTCTTGAAGCAGGTTGGATGCAGCAATTGGGTTGGCACTTGTAGCAATGACTGCGGTGTCATCAGCATATGTTGCTATTACGAAAGTATTTGTTGTAGAGCAATCCTGCATGCTATACTTTGTCAAATGCCTGCTTGACGTCGAGGAAAGGCACTAGAGTTAGTGCTATACTTTTTATTCTCGAACGCTGTAATTTATTTATTATTATTATTATTAAAAAGACATTGACAAAACTGGAGTCAACTTAAATGTAAGCAATAGAATTATTTATATATATAAAGCCTAAAATAACATAAATATCAATAATACCACCAACTCGGTGGGTGTACTTTATTTACCAGTACGGCCAGCTATGCCCCAATTCACAGCCATTTTAGTGAATTAGTGATATTATTGATGCTATACAAGATAGAGAGTATTTGTGCGAAACTTACAAATTAAATTAATTATAGTCTTATATATAAGTAAAATTTTAAGAATACAGGCTACCACGAAGATGACCTTCAAGCAATGATTTTATTAAGGGAAGAGAGAGTCCAGAGGAGAACACATGATAATATTTATGAAAATTACTACATAACACGTGAAACGCGCTATGCAAAGAATAATCCGATGTGCATAAAGGTAAATACAACGGACGAAAGTGTCTGCTTGTTCTGGAGGGAACAGAAAAATTAAGCTGAATTAACAGACATGGCGAATCAATTTTATCAATAATCGAATTATGTAGGAAAACAATCATCAGAATTGTTCTACGATTGATTAATGAAGGAAGATTAATAAGAAGAAGCCTACTCTGGTAAGATGGTAAGCGAAGATTACGATCCCAGTTTAAATCACGCAACGCAAAAATAAGAAACTATTTCTGGACCGATTCGATACAGTCTTGATACAGTTTATGCTGTGGAGACCAAATAATTGAACAATATTCTAAAATAGGTCGAACTAGCGAAGTATATAATAGTTTTGTGATAAAGGGATCTTTAAACTCCTTTGACCAGCGTTTAATACAACCAAGAGCACCTTTAGATTCATTTTACGATAGTAGAGATATGAAGATTGAAAGAAAATTTTCTGTCAAAAATAACACCCAGATCTTTGACAGTCAAAATTCGTTGCAAGGAAATGCTGTTAATAGTGTAATTAACAATATGTGGGATGGTACGACTGAAGGTCATTGTCATACACTCACACTTATTTAAATTGAAATGCAACTGACGGGGTTTTCTATTTCTTTGATTTTTCCCCCAAATAATTAAGTCATATTATATACCATGTCATATTTCTAAGTAAATATCTAAGCAGAAAAGGCCTAGTTCTTAGTCTAAACTCTTTAATTTTTGTAAGACACCATTCACAAAAAAAAACTGTAATTATAACAAAGAGTGAAATAAATTGAAATTGAAATTGCAACTAATTAGTCACACAGCAACGCTGAAAGGAATTAAGATCATCTTGTAGGAAAAGATGGTCAAGTAAGTTGCAGTATGAAAGGCAGAGCTTTACATCATCTGCATACATAAAAATTTTGGAGTGAACGATACAGCTAGGAAGATGATTGATAAAGAGGGTAAAAAGCAACGGTCCTAAATGACTGCCCTGAGGTACGCCTGATGAAACAGAGATAAGCTTCGAAATTGATGTCCGCAACAATACCCTTTGAGTCCTGCCTATCAAATAGGATGAAATCCAAGACACAAGTTTAGGGTGAAGTCCTAAATGATCAAGTTTGCAAATTAAGATATTGTGATTAACTGAATCAAATGCTTTGCTGAAATCAGTATAAATAACATCAGTTTACATTTTATTTAAAAAGCTATCGTTAATTAGAGAAGAAAATTCTAATAAAATAGTTGAAGTTGATCGATTCTGGAACAAAACATGTTGAGATAGCGAAATAATCGATTTACAAAAGTGTTGTAAGTTTGATGTTAAAATTTTTTCAAATAATTTTGGGATAACAGGCAGTTTAGCTATGCCTCTATAATTTGAAATGTCAGACCTTCCACCTTTTTTATGTTAAGGAATAATAAATGATTCTTTCCAAATAGATGCAAAAATAGAAGTCTCCAGGGACAAATTGAATAGTTTTAATAAAGGTAACTGTAACGAAACACTGCATTCCTTTATAACACAACTTGGAATATTATCAGCACCAGGAGAAAAAGATGATTTCAATGTCCGAATGGCTGAAACCAGAGAAACAAGGGAAACACTAGGAACAGTGATAAAATTCGTTGCAGGACTTCCAAATGAGTACGACGGGGCGTGGGAATCATCGGAAGAATAAGTGGATTGAAAAAATTTTGCAAAAAGATCTGAGGAATCTTGATCATTTACAAGTTTTTTCTTCTCCAAAGAAAAACATGGAAGGTAAATTGTATGATTTACGCTTCAAGTTTACAAATGAATAAATTGCTTGGGATCATGAACGAAGTCCGTTTTGCAAAGTAAAAGGTAATTCTCATAACACCTAGCATTAAAAAGATTAAAATTTCTCTGGGCTATTGAGTATTTAGACCAGTCAACAATTGAACCATACTTTTTAAAATTCTTAAAACATATGCTTCTAATGTTTCTAAAATTAGAAAGAGTCTGAGTAAACCAGGGGGGCTTATTAGAAGCAGGCCCAGAGTGGTACAAAGGGACACAGACATCAAGGATAGAGCTTAAAGTTTCATAGAAAATGTTAGCTGCCAAATTAACATCAACTGAGTAGTATAAAAGCGTCCAGTCATTTGCATTAATTAAATCATTAAGCAAGACAAAATTGCATTTATAAAAACAGCGACGCTTTATTTGGGGAATCGGGGCAGAAATAGGTGACATCTTTATGGAAAACAAGACATCTAAGGTGGGATGATGCAAATCTTCTGGCATACAGATAGGGGTTGTTCTGGTAACATTAATGACAGAATCATCATTAATAAAAACCAGAAAAAGATAATGGTCTGTAGACGGAATAAGGTAGTCAAAATTGGGAGCTGACGACCAAGTAGTGTTTGGCATATAAAAGTCACCTAGCACTATAAAGAAGTCATTATCATATACATGTTCAAAAATTTCTTTAATACAAGTTATATGTTGTGCATAGACTGGTACATCAGAAGAGGGAAGAACATATGCGCAAGTGACATATATGCAAAAAGATGGGAGAGTTATTTTAACCCCAATAATCTCAGCATCATGAAGTGCTTTGAAACTTAATAATTCGGAGAGGATATCGGCCTTAACAGCTATTAAGACACCCCCTCCTCTGCGAATCAGTCGATCACATCTATAAATAGTGAAGTTATTAGAGAGAATCTCACTATTATAAATTTTTTAGCTGAAGATTGTACCGAAGTAGGGTTCAATGATACTGGAGGTAATCGGCTTCGATTCTTAGGCTTGAATTCATGTACAACTATAAGCGGTGGCCAAAACTTGGCATCACATATAGTTGTTCAACTCGGTGATTATACATCTTGGAAAAATTAATTTGTTTTTCCAAGCAACTCGGGCAAGACCAATGTAAACCACCGCAACCAATTTTGGTAGTGGGCATGATTTTGTCATAGTCACGCCCAGTGAGGCCAGCACATTTAGTGTGCATTAAGTTCTCACACAGCCAGCAATTAACAAATTGTGCTTGTACAGAGTCAACAACCTGCCTAAAAGAACATGATTTCTTAAAGCATGTCATTTTGGCAATTGTGGTTAAACAAAATTGAAGCGAGAAAAAAATAAAAAGAGAAAGAATGCAAAAAGGGATAAGAACGCGTTGAAAGCACTAAAAACAAACAACAACAAAAACAGCGGCAATGCTAATAAGAATCGCGCACAAATAATAATACTGTGCACAAAACAAACTAATGAGAGCAAATTCAGACACAAGTGTGTATGCAAGCAAAATGTAACATACAACAACAAGTGAGAGCAGATGAAAACAGAAAGCCGGCAAACAGCGACGCAAAACAAAAACGATAATAGAAATCAAAATCGCCGATGCACCAAAACCGAAAATGAAAATCGGTAATAACTGAAGCACAAAGCACAGCGGATCAAACCTTGCACAGCAATGTAATGATAGTTATCCAAAGTTAACCGAACGCGATAGTGTGACAATTATAGTAAAATAATAAGTGATAAGTTAATTAAAACTCAAGATCACAAAAAAAACGTGTCAACACTCTCAACTGTGAACTCTCTCTCTCTAATTGCATGCGTGTGTGGTTGCATTGCTCAATGGTACCGTGCCCTCTTCTGAACCCAAAATGGTGTTCAGTTATGATATTCAGTTCGTCCAGCGTTGGTAATATTCTTCTTAAAAGTATTCTTTCAAATATTTTGGAGACCGTCGCCGGTAAACTGATGGGAGGGTATGGCGATATGTAACCTTCCGGTTTGTTGGTTTTAGGAATCTTTATAATCTTCGCGCATTTCCACTGCCTCGAGAAGAATTCTAGTCTAAGCATTGCATTGTATATATATGACAACAGTCGAATGCATTTTGTCGGGAGTTGTTTAATTGTATTTGCACAAATTTGATAATATCCTGGGGATTTTTTATTTTTTAGCATTTTGAGCTCCTCTTTTACTTCAGCGATAAAAGTTTGGCTTATCGGTAGACTCATTTGTCATTGAGATTCTAGAAAATGATCAACCTCATGTACTGTGTCTGTGTCATTTACCTCATTGAGTTTTAAAACAGTTTCTATTCTCCCCAAATTCCTCAGCCTTCTCAGCGTTATGTCTGCAGCGTTAGCCTCTACTCTCGACAATTGTGGTAGTTCTTCTGGCCGGTCTCTTAATTTATCTTGTTGCCTTCCAAAGGAAGGATCAAGATTTCTAAGATAATTTGCTGTTATCCTTGATATATATTTATTATTAAAGATATTGACATAACTTTCTTAAAAGTAAACAGGAAAAACGTATTATATATATATAAATATATAGACATAACTTTCTTAAAAGTAAACAAGAAAAACGTATTATATAGCCTAAATAGAACATTTATCAGTAATACCATCAACTCGGCGGGGGCACTTTATTTATCAGTCTGATCAGCTAAGCCCCAATCCACAGCCATTTGTGTCAGTGATATTATTGAAACTAAAATAGATAAAGAGTATTACATTAAACATACAAAATATATAATTTTGAATCTTAGGTATAAGTAAGAAAGTAACGATTGGAAAAACACTTCAGAGTGTACGAGATCTGCCAGCTTACTCATGAGAACTACGAGTAATACCCCTGAGATGACCTGTAAACAAGGATTTTATACAGGGGAGAAAGAGTTCACAGGAGGGCACATGATAAAATGTATTAAGTTTCATGCATAACACGTGAAACGCGATATGCAAAGAATAATCCGATGTGCATAAATGTAAATACAACGCACGAAAGTATCTGGTTGTTCTGTAGGGAACAGAAAAATTAAGCTGCATTAATAAAATTGTCGAATCAATTTTACCAATAATCAAATTATGTACGAAAATAGTCCCCAGAATTGTTCTACAATTGCTTAATGATGGAAGATTAATAAGAAGAACCCTATTTTGATAAGATGGTAAACGAAGATTAGGATCCCAGTTTAGATCACGCAACGCGAAGAGAAGAAACTGTTTCTGGACCGTTTTAATATGGACCTTATATAATTTATGCTGTGGAGACCATATATTTGAACAATGTTCTAAAATAGGTCGTACCAGCGAAGTATATAATAGTTTCGTGATAAAAGGATCTTGAAACTGCATTGACCAACGTTTAATAAAACCAAGTGCACTTTTAGCTTCATTTATGATAGTAGAATCATGAAGATTAAGGGAAAGTTTTGTGTCAAAAAGAACACTCAGATCTTTGACAGTCGTTGCAAGGAAATGTTATTAATTGTCTAATTAACAATATGTAGAATGGTAGATTGCTGGTCATTGTCATACACTTGCAGCAATTTAAATGCAACTGATTAGCCACACACCAAAGATGAAAGGAATTAAGATCGTCTTGTAGTCGAATATGATCAAGTGAGTTGGAGTACGAAAGGCAGAGTTTAACATCATCGGGATTCTTAAATATTTTTGAATGAGCATGCTAGGAAAGTCAATAATAACAAGTAAGAAAACTCTAGTCGGAGGTGCCCGACTAGGAGATACCCTGAGCCCCGTCCGATTTGCACGCTATATAGCTTGCATATAACATTAAATTTTCCAAAATTAAATTATAATTTTGAAATTTTATTCAACTAGAATGTATGTAAATCAAAAATAAATTAATAATTAAATAAATAAACAAATTAACAAAACACAAAGAAAAGGAAAGAAAAACAAACATCACCGCACCTGGACTCGAACCTGCATCTATTTACTACATATGTATCGTTAAAGCACATCATCTCATCTAGCACAACCACATCATGTTTATAAGTTTAAAAAAAATAAAAAAAAGTTACGCTGTTGTCACCGAGTTTCGAGCTCGGGACCTTTCGTTTTCACGCTTTGCGTCTACCCACTATGCCACACCAGTATTGCGTTGCCCGTTGGCAAAACGCAAAGTAGTACTACAAGGGCGATATGTGACAAATACAAAACTAAAGAAGCTTAAGAAGCAGATCAATCGAAATTGTGATTCTTAGAATATGCTGAAGTGCGCGCATATGAACGTATGAGTATGTGTTCATGCAAAAACGGTGGTCTGTTTCAATGTAAGCGTGTAAAGGGCGATATATGACATATGGGGGATATATTGACAATGGGGTGTTAATTAGTAAAAAGAGCCGGTATCAAAAAAATAAAAAAATAGAAAGTGCATAAAATTCACATGAATCTATATGCAAAATTTGAGAGGTCTAGCTCTAAAGGTGTAGGAGATATAATTTTATAACCTGTTTTCTATAAGGTTTAAAATCGATAACAAAACAACCAAAGTAGATATCGATTTTGGTAACAAACTTGACCTGCGCGTGCTATCCACGGACCCAACAAAAAAAAATTCAATTCTCTTGCTTGTCTAGATGCTTCAATCGACGCGTTCAAACATACGGACAGACGGGCGGACGGACGGACGGACGGACGGACGGACGGACGGACAGACGGACAGACAGACAGACGGACAGGGCTAAATCGACTCAGCTCGTCGCCCTGATCAAGAATATATATACTTTGTGGGGTCTGAAACGCCTCCTTCTGCCTGTTACATACATTTAACAAAACCATTATACCCAGATTTCCCATTTTCAATGGGCTCAGGGTATAAAAAGAGAGGAAAACAGCTGTCCCAGATGACTCCCCTAAGACAGTAACAGAGAAATGCTTCGAAATTGATGTCCTTTGTGCCCTAACTTTCAAATACGATGACATCCAAGGCACAAAATTAGGGAGAAATAATCGATATACCAAAGTGTTGATGTTTTTATATTTTCAAATAATTTCGGAAGATAAAACTATCTATAGCTCTATAATCTGAAATATCAAACCTCCCACATTTTTATACCCTGGGCCCATTGAAAATGGGAAATCAGGGTATACTGGTTTTGTGAAAATGTATGTAACAAGTAGAAGGAGGCGTGCCACACCCCATAAAGTACATATGTATATTCTTGATAAGTGCGACAAGACGAGTCGATATAGCCATGTCCGTTTGTCCCTCCGTCCATCCGTGTGAGCGCTGAGATATT
This sequence comes from Drosophila meridionalis, assembly GCA_035045145.1. Lineage (NCBI taxonomy): Eukaryota > Metazoa > Arthropoda > Insecta > Diptera > Drosophilidae > Drosophila > Drosophila meridionalis. Next base: position 423,363 of record JAWNPG010000036.1, read on the forward strand.
TTTTAATACGCAACGTAGAGATTTGAAATTTTTCATTAATACTCGTTAATACCATACTCTGCACTAGTTTACACATTTTTTCGATAACTCATTCCATTTCAATTTTGAGCATTTATCGTTATTTTTAATATGTTTTTCAGGCGTTGTTTGTACATCGTTTGAGCTAGAGACTCAAATTTGCTGTGTAGTTGCTTGTAATGCATACGGAGATTACGTAATCCTTCGATTTTTGATGCCACGCCCCATTCGCCCCCAATAACTCCCTAAAAAGCGCAAATCAAATACTAGAGACTTTTGCTTTGACAAATACATATGAATGCCATTAATAAGTTTGATGAAGTTAGTCCATCGGTAAAAAAGTTATTCAACAATTAAGTTCACATGGTAATGCCCTCTCTGCAGCCCAAGCGCAGCAAGACGTGTCAATATAGCCCTGTCCGTCTGTTTGCTCGCCTGTCCACCCGTGTAAACGCTTAGATATTCTAAAGTCTGCAACCTAGAGACTTGAAATTTTACATGATACTCGTGTACCCTTTTTGCAAAAACTGAAAATCAAATACTAGAGCCTTGTGCTTTGGCAAATACACACATATGAATATTATTAATAAGTTGTGAAAGTTTGATGAAGTTAGTCTATTGCTCACAAAAGTTATTCAACAATTAAATTCCCATAATAATGTCCACATCCCCCAGCCCAAGCGCAGTCGCTGCGTTAACTGCGCTGTTAGCAGAGCGCGCGCTTATGCGTGCATAAAAATGAGTGTGTGTGCATGTGCTGAAATTTGGCTCTTCACAGGGCTCAAGGTATCTCCTAGTCGAGTAGTCTCTACTAGAGCACTCTTACTTGTTTATGTAAAGGAATAATGAAGGATTCTTAGTAGAAGGAAAAACAGAAGTCTCCAAGGACAAATTTAATAGTTTTAATAAAGGTATATGTTAAGAAGGTCTGCATTCTTTTATGACACAACTTGAAGTATGATAGGAATGTGCAAATCGCACTGCATGCTAGTCGTTGAGTGCGTAGAAGGCATATTTACATATTTATATATATTTTTATGTTCATGCCTGAACATTCTGCCGGAGCCAGAAGAGGTGACAGTCAGTAATTGCTGTCTCTGGTTTGTTCTCTTAATCATATGTAAGACAATTACAATTATTACTATTTCAATCCTAGTATTATTTATGTTCGTACCTGAACATTCTTTGAGGCCCAATTAATTAATCCGCCAAAGGGATATCTTCTGATTTACTTTCAGCGGTATTCGATGCTGACGACGAAGATGTGGCAGCAATTACACCCTCGTCATCATCTTCCATGTCCTCCTGCTCTTGCGGTTGATGCATTATCGGAGTTGGCAGTCTACAGATCTTGTTAATAATATTTACTTCACCAAGAGTTCTAGATATTTTTCATTTAGCTTCTCCTAATCTTCCCATGTTGGGGGTTGCCGGCGGGATGAAATGCTACTCGCTATTCCTTTTTTCTGGCACTGGTTCCAGACTACTATTTTGTTTCTAATCCGCGGTTTTGTGGCTTGCTAGCTTCTAATCAGCGGTGACGGTGTCCCTATTAACGGAGGTGCTCGCGAACTTGCGGATACCGCCTTTATCATTGCTCTTCAGCCCCTTATTCATTGTTTGGTTAAAGGAGATTTCGCACCTTTTTGCATAACGTGTGCAGAAATAATCCCACGCTGCATTATACTTGCCAGATGCAATTGAGAAATGGCTTCTGACCACTATTGCGTCTCCATTGATACACATTTTTAGAGTACCTCAACTTAGTTTTGTCGCTGATACCCTTCCTGTTGTGAATCGTGTTGGAGAATATCTCGAGGAACGCTGGCCACTTTTTGGGATTTCCATAAAAATGAGGAAGTTTTGGTTTCTGGGGCTTTGGAGCTTGGAACTTCGGAAGGTCTTCTTCTATGTTCTACAAGTCACTTATTATACTCGTTTCCCAAAGGGAAAAAGAGTATATTGGTTTTGTGAAATGTCTGTCTTGCAGTCCGTCTGTCCGTATGAATGCAATATTTTTCTACGCTATTGAAGCTAGAGACTTGAAATTTGGAACATATACTCGTGTATACCCTCGAATTATAAAGTGTCAAGATTTTCCCGCTACGCCCACTAGGGGCGTGGCAAATCAGAAAATGCTTGCGCCCATAGTCAAGAAATCATATTAGTTGAAGAGCTAGAGAGTTGAAATTTGGAATGTATACTTGCGTTGACCTCCCAAGCTCAAAAAGATATGGCGGATGTATCTACGCCCATTGGGGGCGTGGCAAATCGGGAAAACTGTAACTTCTACAGTTTTAAAGCTAGAATGCTGAAATTTGGCACGTATCTTAACGCTATAATTCTATAAAGATTGATAAAAAGATTTAATGTCTACGTCCACTGGGGGCGTGGCAAATCGGATCTGAAAATATAGTCATTTTACAAGATCAGCTATATTTTGAGCACTATTGATGCTAGAGACTTGAAATTTGATATATATACTCAGATACGCAACGCAAGATCAAAAAGATATGGCGGAAATACTTACGCCTTCAGGGGGCGTGGCAAATCGCAAAAAGCATATAGCTCCTACAGTTTTAGAGCTAGACGCTTCAAAATTGGATGTTTGTGTTACTGGGGGCCTCCTCTATTGATTCCCCAAAAATAAATCTTACGCCCCTTCGGGGGGGTGGTATGTCGAAAAAGTGCCCTGTAACTTTCACATTTGTGCAGTGTAAGCATCCAAAATTTACAGTTACGTTACCCTAGACTCCTTCAAGGAACTTGCCAAATATGATATGTCTACGCCTACTGGGGGCGTGGCAAATTGGCAACAAAATTTGTAACGCCCAGCTGCAAAATTCATATGCCTGTGCCACCTATATAAATAAGCTTAATAGGAATTGCTAAGACGACAAACGGCATTTCTGAGAAATATATGTAATTCGATTTAATGTTGAAGTTCTGCAAATAATTTATCTGCTAAAATTATCATTTTTCGTATAGCCTATGTCAGTTATGTTATTTTCTTTTTGTGACAAAAAATGTAAATACGACGACGAACCGTTGGTCTGCTGGCGCCTCGCTTTTGCGTCGTCGGCTTATGTTGCTAGTGTTAGGCCTTGCAACAGTGTAAAGTTGCTTACTGGGCAACGCGTGGTGGCTTAGTGGTGGGCATATCGAGGGGTGCCGGGACGGTAACTCGCGCATATAAACGTATGTGTACGTGTACATACAAAAACGGTGGTCTGTTTGAATGTATGCGTGTAAACGGCGATATTTGACAACTACAAAACTAAAGCGTCTGAAAATGCAAACAAAATCAAACAAAGTTTTGGTTAAAATGCTAGAATGAATGGCCTTGAATTTATTTGTGCACATGCATAGTAGACGGGCTTGCACGTTTCAATGCATGTGTATGTGTAAATGTTTTTTTTTGCACGTCGCTGCTTGCCACGTGCGTGTGATAATTGGCCAAACGTTTTGTTTAATAAATTGGGGCTGACTTAACGGAATTTGATGAAACTTGCCGCATATGATTTTATTGAATTTTTTACATTTAATAAAAATGACAACGCATTCTTAGTCGTAGTCGTTGGTTATATTTGCAGCTGACCTTCAACGGGGGTTTTGTGAAATTTGGAGCCGGTATCCAAAATGTAACAAAAATTAAAATTGCATAAAATTCACATGTAAGTGTGTGCAAAATTAGGAAGCTTCAGCTTTAAACATGTGAAGATACAATGTTTCCGATAAGGTTTAAAATCGATAACATTACAACAAAACTAAATATCGCTTTATATTAACAAACTTGAATTGCGCGTGCTATACACAGACCCAACCAAGAAATTGAAGTCTCTTGCTTGCCTAGATGCTTCAATCGCCGCGTTCAAACATACGGACAAACGGACAGACATCCGCCCGTGCATCATCAAACAACAATGTTAACAGTGAAGCAACAACGATGTACCTAGACGACCTTGAACAATTCTGGAAGCTAGATCACATAGAACCAGTAGACACTATCGGCCAAGGCAAATACTATATGCCACATAGAGCAATAGCTCGACCAAAGCAGATGAATGTGCTGCTACTCGGGCCCAAAACACAAAAAGAAAATAGTGGTCTGAAACCAGTGCCAGAAAAAGGGAACATCAAAAGGCATTTCATCCCGCCGGCAAGCCTCCACATAAGAGGATTAGGAGAAGCTAAATGGTCAATGGGGAAACGATCTAAAACAACTACAAAGGGACGAGATATAAAGTTCTGGTTGTAAAAACAAAAACAAATATTGTTGTAGCAAAAAGTAACAACAAAAATACCGTATCCACTACAAGTAATTTTGTTGCATGCCAAATCAAACCAGTATCAATAGCTGCTCAAAGACAGCATCATCAAAAAGTGAACGACCCTCATTTGAAGACCTTGGCATCAACAGCAATGATGCAAGTGGCTACAGCCTCAGCAAACTCAATAATTGGCGACATCTGTAAAAGGTATACACATTTTAAAGGCTCACAAGGAATGGAAATTACCACCAACGCAGAAGACCAACGAAGCAGCTGAGTACTCGCCCATATCTGGCTATCATATTTTCCGGGTCCCAAAGAATGCTCAGGCACAAACATAAATTATACAAGGGTTGGAACAGTAATAATTATAATCGTCTTGTATATGATAAAGAGAAACAAGTAAAAACGTTGCCTTAGGGCGAGACCTAAGGCGTGATACTCGTTTCCCACAGGGGCATCTGGTATTTTAAATTCAATAATTTATCTCAAATTTTGCATTTATGTAGATTCATGTGAATTTTATGCAATTTCAATTTTTGCAAATATAACTATGTGAATGAATTAGCATTTTTATAAAATGTAAAAAATTCAATAGAATCATATGCTGAAAATTTCATCAAGTTCCGTTAAGTCAGTCGCAATCTATTAAACAAAACGTTTGGCCAATTATGACACGCACGCGTTAGGCAGCGACAGCAAAATATATTTACATTTACACATATGTACATACATTGAAACGTGCAAGCGCGTTTGCTTATGCATGGTCACAAATAAATTCAGCGCCATTCATTCTAGCATATTCTTCAACCAAAATTGTTATTGAGTTGTGCTTGCATTTTCAGCCGCTTCTTTAGTTTTGTATTTGTCAAATATCGCCCTTTATACGCATACATTCAACCGACCACCGTTTTTGTATGTACACATATAAATAAATACATACGTTCATATGCGCGCATTTTAGCATTTTCTAAGAAGCACAATTGCAATTGATTTATGTTTATATTATGTTTGCATTAACAGCAGCTTCTATAGTTTTGTATTTGTCAAAAGTCGCCCTTGTAGTGAAGTAGTTTCGGATTTGCCAACAGACAATGCAAAACTGATGTGGCGCAGCAGGTAGATGAAAAGCGTGTAAGCAAAAGGGTCCGCGTTCGAGACGCGGCGGCGACGGCATGAAAATAGTTGCGCAGCTGTTCGTGCCTACATACATACATACCTGATGGGACCTATCGTCAATTTTTTTGTGTGTAAATAATTTTGTTCGGACTAAGTCGATTACACAAATATCGGTATTTGATATTTACATTTTTTGTCAGGGTCACACACACAAAAAGAAAATAACATAACTGACCTAGGCTATACGAAAAATGATAATTTTAGCAGATAAATTATTTGCAGAACTTCAACATTAAATCGAATTACATATATTTCTCAGAAATGCCGTTTGTCGTCTTAGCAATTCTTATTAAGCTTATTTATATAGGTGGCACAGGCATATGAATTTTGCAGCTGGGCGTTACAAATTTTGTTGCCAATTTGCCACGCCCCCAGTAGGCGTAGACATATCATATTTGGCAAGTTCCTAGAAGGAGTCTGCGGTAACGTAACTGCAAAGTTTGGATGCTTACACTCCAAAAATGTGAAAGTTACAGGGTATTTTTTCCATATACCACGCCCCCAAAGGGGCGTAAGATTTATTTTTGGGGAATCAATAGAGGGGGCCCCCAGTAACACAAACATCCAATTTGGAATCGTCTAGCTCTAAAACTGTAGGAGCTATAAGCTTTTTCCGATTTGCCACGCCCCCTGAAGGCGTAGGTATGTCCGCCATATCTTTTTGATCTTGGCTTGCTTATCCGAGTATATATATCAAATTTCAAGTCTCTAGCATCAATAGTGCTCAAAATATAGCTGAATTTGTAAAATCACTCTATATTCAGATCCGATTTGCCACGCCCCCAGTGGGCGTGGACATAAAATTTTTTTTATCAATCTTTATAGAATCGAAGCGTTAAGATACGTGCCAAATTTCAGCATTCTAGCTTTAAAACTGTAGAAGTTACAGTTTTCCCGATTTGCCACGCCCCCAATGGGCGTAGATATATCCGCCATATCCTTTTGAACTTGGGTGGTCAACGCAAGTATACATTCCAAATTTCAACTCTCTAGCTCTTCAACTAATATGATTTCTATGATTTCTATTAACTATGGGCGCAACCATTTTCCGATTTGCCACGCCCTTAGTGGGCGTATCCGGAAAATCTTGACACTTTATAATTCGATGGTATACACGAGTATATGTTCCAAATTTCAAGTCTCTAGCTTCAATAGCGTAGAAAAATATTGCATTCATACGGACAGACGGACAGACGGACAGACAGACAGACGGACATTTCACAAAACCAATATACTCTTTTTCCCTTTGGGAAACGAGTATAAAAACCAGAGGCACCAACTACTGGCTTTCACCTTTTCTGGCCCCCGCAAAATGTTAAGGCATGAACAAAGGAATATACATAAATATGTAAACATGCCTTCCACGCACTGAACAACTAGCATGTAGTGCGATAGATAGATTAAGGCCAAATGTGTGGAATCTAAGAATAGCCAAATAAACGCTGACCTTTGCAACCTCAGCGATAGGATAAGAATAGATAACATTTTCTTAATTTTTTAGAGCAATCCTGCATGCCATACTTTGTCAAATGCCTGCTTGACGTCAAGCAAAACTCCAGTGCAATATTTTTTGTTTTCGAGCGCAATGGTACCGTGCCAAACTGATGTTCAAGAGAAAACGAGTCGATTTAGCTCTGTCCGTCTGTCCGTTTGTCCGTATGTTTGAACGCGTCGATTGCAGAATCTAGGCAAGCAAGAGACTTCAATTTTTTGGTTGAGTCTGTGTATAGCACGCGGAAGTCAAGTTTGTTAATATAAAACGGTATTTATTTTTGTTGTAATGTTATCGATTTTAAATCTTATCGAAAACAGGTTATAAAATTATATCTCCCACACCTTTAGAGCTAAGCCCCTCAAATTTTACGTATAGACACCAACCATACAACACATAGACTGGACATCGGTACAAAATTGCGCAGAGCTCGGAATTTGTAGCGGGGGTCCCAGACAACTTCGTATATGCTCGGCTCGGTTACTGTAGGTCCCAAAAAAAAAAAAAAATAGCGCGCAGCAGAATCATTCTGCTTCAAGACATCGGTCGAACAACAGCGGACGAAAATTGAAATTTGCTGTCATGCGATTCCATTTCTTTGCTGCTGAGTGAAGAGTATGCCGAATTCTTGAAAGCGTTTGCCACACACAGTAGGGCCTCTGCTGGCAGAGCGTGGCAAAAATAATTAAGTGATTAACACCGATTTTTGATTTCTTGGTTAAATGATTGGAAATTACCCCTAGATGAAGAATCCAAAAGATTTTTGAAAATAGATGAATTTTAAGCATAGTTATGAGCCTTCAAAGTGGGGTCAATTGCCAAATTTTACCAAACTGAGAATTTTTGTAAAAAATGTTCCACTTTTCAATTGAATTGCAACACAAATATTGCACAAATTGTTGATGTTTTGGTATCGTTGGAAAAATTGGTTTATTTTTAACATAATAAAAGAACAAGTAAGAAAACTCTAGTCGGAGGTGCCCGACTAGGAGATCCCCTGAGCCTCGTCCGATTTGCATTTTTTAATATGCTATATAGCTTGCATATAACATTAAATTTCCCAAAAGTAAATTATAATTTTGAAATTTTATTCAACTGAATGTATGTAAATCAAAAATAAATAAATAATTAAATAAATAAACAAAAAAACAAGTAAAAACGTTGCCTTAGGGCGAGACCTAAGGCGTGATACTCGTTTCCCACAGGGGCATCTGGTATTTTAAATTCAATAATTTATCTCAAATTTTGCATTTATGTAGATTCATGTGAATTTTATGCAATTTCAATTTTTGCAAATATAACTATGTGAATGAATTAGCATTTTTATAAAATGTAAAAAATTCAATAGAATCATATGCTGAAAATTTCATCAAGTTCCGTTAAGTCAGTCGCAATCTATTAAACAAAACGTTTGGCCAATTATGACACGCACGCGTTAGGCAGCGACAGCAAAATATATTTACATTTACACATATGTACATACATTGAAACGTGCAAGCGCGTTTGCTTATGCATGGTCACAAATAAATTCAGCGCCATTCATTCTAGCATATTCTTCAACCAAAATTGTTATTGAGTTGTGCTTGCATTTTCAGCCGCTTCTTTAGTTTTGTATTTGTCAAATATCGCCCTTTATACGCATACATTCAACCGACCACCGTTTTTGTATGTACACATATAAATAAATACATACGTTCATATGCGCGCATTTTAGCATTTTCTAAGAATCACAATTGCAATTGATTTATGTTTATATTATGTTTGCATTAACAGCAGCTTCTATAGTTTTGTATTTGTCAAAAGTCGCCCTTGTAGTGAAGTAGTTTCGGATTTGCCAACAGACAATGCAAAACTGATGTGGCGCAGCAGGTAGATGAAAAGCGTGTAAGCAAAAGGGTCCGCGTTCGAGACGCGGCGGCGACGGCATGAAAATAGTTGCGCAGCTGTTCGTGCCTACATACATACATACCTGATGGGACCTATCGTCAATTTTTTTGTGTGTAAATAATTTTGTTCGGACTAAGTCGATTACACAAATATCGGTATTTGATATTTACATTTTTTGTCAGGGTCACACACACAAAAAGAAAATAACATAACTGACCTAGGCTATACGAAAAATGATAATTTTAGCAGATAAATTATTTGCAGAACTTCAACATTAAATCAAATTACATATATTTCTCAGAAATGCCGTTTGTCGTCTTAGCAATTCTTATTAAGCTTATTTATATAGGTGGCACAGGCATATGAATTTTGCAGCTGGGCGTTACAAATTTTGTTGCCAATTTGCCACGCCCCCAGTAGGCGTAGACATATCATATTTGGCAAGTTCCTAGAAGGAGTCTAGGGTAACGTAACTGCAAAGTTTGGATGCTTACACTCCAAAAATGTGAAAGTTACAGGGTATTTTTTCCATATACCACGCCCCAAAGGGGCGTAAGATTTATTTTTGGGGAATCAATAGAGGGGGCCCCCAGTAACACAAACATCCAATTTGGAATCGTCTAGCTCTAAAACTGTAGGAGCTATAAGCTTTTTCCGATTTGCCACGCCCCCTGAAGGCGTAGGTATGTCCGCCATATCTTTTTGATCTTGGCTTGCTTATCCGAGTATATATATCAAATTTCAAGTCTCTAGCATCAATAGTGCTCAAAATATAGCTGAATTTGTAAAATCACTCTATATTCAGATCCGATTTGCCACGCCCCCAGTGGGCGTGGACATAAAATTTTTTTTATCAATCTTTATAGAATCGAAGCGTTAAGATACGTGCCAAATTTCAGCATTCTAGCTTTAAAACTGTAGAAGTTACAGTTTTCCCGATTTGCCACGCCCCCAATGGGCGTAGATATATCCGCCATATCCTTTTGAACTTGGGTGGTCAACGCAAGTATACATTCCAAATTTCAACTCTCTAGCTCTTCAACTAATATGATTTCTATGATTTCTATTAACTATGGGCGCAACCATTTTCCGATTTGCCACGCCCCTAGTGGGCGTATCCGGAAAATCTTGACACTTTATAATTCGAGGGTATACACGAGTATATGTTCCAAATTTCAAGTCTCTAGCTTCAATAGCGTAGAAAAATATTGCATTCATACGGACAGACGGACAGACGGACAGACAGACAGACGGACATTTCACAAAACCAATATACTCTTTTTCCCTTTGGGAAACGAGTATAAAAAAACTCGAACCTGCATCTATTTACTACATATGTAACGTTATAGAGCATCATCTCAACTAGCACGACCATCTCATGTTTATAGATTTAAAAAAAAAAAATTAAACAAGTAAAAACGTTGCCTTAGGGCGAGACCTAAGGCGTGATACTCGTTTCCCACAGGGGCATCTGGTATTTTAAATTCAATAATTTATCTCAAATTTTTCATTTATGTAGATTCATGTGAATTTTATGCAATTTCAATTTTTGCAAATATAACTATGTGAATGAATTAGCATTTTTATAAAATGTAAAAAATTCAATAGAATCATATGCTGAAAATTTCATCAAGTTCCGTTAAGTCAGTCGCAATCTATTAAACAAAACGTTTGGCCAATTATGACACGCACGCGTTAGGCAGCGACAGCAAAATATATTTACATTTACACATATGTACATACATTGAAACGTGCAAGCGCGTTTGCTTATGCATGGTCACAAATAAATTCAGCGCCATTCATTCTAGCATATTCTTCAACCAAAATTGTTATTGAGTTGTGCTTGCATTTTCAGCCGCTTCTTTAGTTTTGTATTTGTCAAATATCGCCCTTTATACGCATACATTCAACCGACCACCGTTTTTGTATGTACACATATAAATAAATACATACGTTCATATGCGCGCATTTTAGCATTTTCTAAGAATCACAATTGCAATTGATTTATGTTTATATTATGTTTGCATTAACAGCAGCTTCTATAGTTTTGTATTTGTCAAAAGTCGCCCTTGTAGTGAAGTAGTTTCGGATTTGCCAACAGACAATGCAAAACTGATGTGGCGCAGCAGGTAGATGAAAAGCGTGTAAGCAAAAGGGTCCGCGTTCGAGACGCGGCGGCGACGGCATGAAAATAGTTGCGCAGCTGTTCGTGCCTACATACATACATACCTGATGGGACCTATCGTCAATTTTTTTGTGTGTAAATAATTTTGTTCGGACTAAGTCGATTACACAAATATCGGTATTTGATATTTACATTTTTTGTCAGGGTCACACACACAAAAAGAAAATAACATAACTGACCTAGGCTATACGAAAAATGATAATTTTAGCAGATAAATTATTTGCAGAACTTCAACATTAAATCGAATTACATATATTTCTCAGAAATGCCGTTTGTCGTCTTAGCAATTCTTATTAAGCTTATTTATATAGGTGGCACAGGCATATGAATTTTGCAGCTGGGCGTTACAAATTTTGTTGCCAATTTGCCACGCCCCCAGTAGGCGTAGACATATCATATTTGGCAAGTTCCTAGAAGGAGTCTGCGGTAACGTAACTGCAAAGTTTGGATGCTTACACTCCAAAAATGTGAAAGTTACAGGGTATTTTTTCCATATACCACGCCCCCAAAGGGGCGTAAGATTTATTTTTGGGGAATCAATAGAGGGGGCCCCCAGTAACACAAACATCCAATTTGGAATCGTCTAGCTCTAAAACAGTAGGAGCTATAAGCTTTTCCCGATTTGCCACGCCCCCTGAAGGCGTAGGTATGTCCGCCATATCTTTTTGATCTTGGCTTGCTTATCCGAGTATATATATCAAATTTCAAGTCTCTAGCATCAATAGTGCTCAAAATATAGCTGAATTTGTAAAATCACTCTATATTCAGATCCGATTTGCCACGCCCCCAGTGGGCGTGGACATAAAATTTTTTTTATCAATCTTTATAGAATCGAAGCGTTAAGATACGTGCCAAATTTCAGCATTCTAGCTTTAAAACTGTAGAAGTTACAGTTTTCCCGATTTGCCACGCCCCCAATGGGCGTAGATATATCCGCCATATCCTTTTGAACTTGGGTGGTCAACGCAAGTATACATTCCAAATTTCAACTCTCTAGCTCTTCAACTAATATGATTTCTATGATTTCTATTAACTATGGGCGCAACCATTTTCCGATTTGCCACGCCCCTAGTGGGCGTATCCGGAAAATCTTGACACTTTATAATTCGAGGGTATACACGAGTATATGTTCCAAATTTCAAGTCTCTAGCTTCAATAGCGTAGAAAAATATTGCATTCATACGGACAGACGGACAGACGGACAGACAGACAGACGGACATTTCACAAAACCAATATACTCTTTTTCCCTTTGGGAAACGAGTATAAAAAAACTCGAACCTGCATCTATTTACTACATATGTAACGTTATAGAGCATCATCTCAACTAGCACGACCATCTTATGTTTACAGATTTAAAAAAAAAAAATTAAACAAGTAAAAACGTTGCCTTAGGGCGAGACCTAAGGCGTGATACTCGTTTCCCACAGGGGCATCTGGTATTTTAAATTCAATAATTTATCTCAAATTTTTCATTTATGTAGATTCATGTGAATTTTATGCAATTTCAATTTTTGCAAATATAACTATGTGAATGAATTAGCATTTTTATAAAATGTAAAAAATTCAATAGAATCATATGCTGAAAATTTCATCAAGTTCCGTTAAGTCAGTCGCAATCTATTAAACAAAACGTTTGGCCAATTATGACACGCACGCGTTAGGCAGCGACAGCAAAATATATTTACATTTACACATATGTACATACATTGAAACGTGCAAGCGCGTTTGCTTATGCATGGTCACAAATAAATTCAGCGCCATTCATTCTAGCATATTCTTCAACCAAAATTGTTATTGAGTTGTGCTTGCATTTTCAGCCGCTTCTTTAGTTTTGTATTTGTCAAATATCGCTCTTTATACGCATACATTCAACCGACCACCGTTTTTGTATGTACACATATAAATAAATACATACGTTCATATGCGCGCATTTTAGCATTTTCTAAGAATCACAATTGCAATTGATTTATGTTTATATTATGTTTGCATTAACAGCAGCTTCTATAGTTTTGTATTTGTCAAAAGTCGCCCTTGTAGTGAAGTAGTTTCGGATTTGCCAACAGACAATGCAAAACTGATGTGGCGCAGCAGGTAGATGAAAAGCGTGTAAGCAAAAGGGTCCGCGTTCGAGACACGGCGGCGACGGCATGAAAATAGTTGCGCAGCTGTTCGTGCCTACATACATACATACCTGATGGGACCTATCGTCAATTTTTTTGTGTGTAAATAATTTTGTTCGGACTAAGTCGATTACACAAATATCGGTATTTGATATTTACATTTTTTGTCAGGGTCACACACACAAAAAGAAAATAACATAACTGACCTAGGCTATACGAAAAATGATAATTTTAGCAGATAAATTATTTGCAGAACTTCAACATTAAATCGAATTACATATATTTCTCAGAAATGCCGTTTGTCGTCTTAGCAATTCTTATTAAGCTTATTTATATAGGTGGCACAGGCATATGAATTTTGCAGCTGGGCGTTACAAATTTTGTTGCCAATTTGCCACGCCCCCAGTAGGCGTAGACATATCATATTTGGCAAGTTCCTAGAAGGAGTCTGCGGTAACGTAACTGCAAAGTTTGGATGCTTACACTCCAAAAATGTGAAAGTTACAGGGTATTTTTTCCATATACCACGCCCCCAAAGGGGCGTAAGATTTATTTTTGGGGAATCAATAGAGGGGGCCCCCAGTAACACAAACATCCAATTTGGAATCGTCTAGCTCTAAAACAGTAGGAGCTATAAGCTTTTCCCGATTTGCCACACCCCCTGAAGGCGTAGGTATATCCGCCATATCTTTTTGATCTTGGCTTGCTTATCCGAGTATATATATCAAATTTCAAGTCTCTAGCATCAATAGTGCTCAAAATATAGCTGAATTTGTAAAATCACTCTATATTCAGATCCGATTTGCCACGCCCCCAGTGGGCGTGGACATAAAATTTTTTTATCAATCTTTATAGAATCGAAGCGTTAAGATACGTGCCAAATTTCAGCATTCTAGCTTTAAAACTGTAGAAGTTACAGTTTTCCCGATTTGCCACGCCCCCAATGGGCGTAGATATATCCGCCATATCTTTTTGAACTTGGGTGGTCAACGCAAGTATACATTCCAAATTTCAACTCTCTAGCTCTTCAACTAATATGATTTCTATGATTTCTATTAACTATGGGCGCAACCATTTTCCGATTTGCCACGCCCCTAGTGGGCGTATCCGGAAAATCTTGACACTTTATAATTCGATGGTATACACGAGTATATGTTCCAAATTTCAAGTCTCTAGCTTCAATAGCGTAGAAAAATATTGCATTCATACGGACAGACGGACAGACGGACAGACAGACAGACGGACATTTCACAAAACCAATATACTCTTTTTCCCTTTGGGAAACGAGTATAAAAAGTTACGCTGTCGTCACTGAGTTTCGAACTCGGGACCTTTCGCTTACGCGCCTTGCGTCTATGCACAACGCCACACCAATATTGCGTTGCTTGTTGGCAAAACGCAAAGTAGTACTACAAGGCGATATGTGACAAATACAAAACTAAAGAAGCAGATCAATCGCAATTGTAATTCTTAGAATATGCTGAAATGTGCGCATATGAACGTATGAGTATGTGTACATACAAAAACGGTGGTCTGTTTCAATGTATGCGTGTAAAGGGCGATATATGACAAATACAAAACTACAGAAGCGGCTGTGCACATGCATAAGCAGATGCGCTTGCACGTTTCAATGTATGTGTACGCCCCTTCGGGGGCATGGTATATCGAAAAAGTGCCCTGTAACTTTCACAGTTGTGCAGTGTAAGCATCCAAAATTTACAGTTACGTTACCCTAGACTCCTTCAAGGAACTTGCTAAATATGATATGTCTACGCCTACTGGGGGCGTGGCAAAATGGCAACAAAATTTGTAACGCCCAGCTGCAAAATTCATATGCCTGTGCCACCTATATAAATAAGCTTAATAGGAATTGCTAAGACGACAAACGGCATTTCTGAGAAATATATGTAATTCGATTTAATGTTGAAGTTCTGCAAATAATTTATCTGCTAAAATTATCATTTTTCGTATAGCCTATGTCAGTTATGTTATTTTCTTTTTGTGACAAAAAATGTAAATACGACGACGAACCGTTGGTCTGCTGGCGCCTCGCTTTTGCGTCGTCGGCTTATGTTGCTAGTGTTAGGCCTTGCAACAGTGTAAAGTTGCTTACTGGGCAACGCGTGGTGGCTTAGTGGTGGGCATATCGAGGGGTGCCGGGACGGTAACTCGCGCATATAAACGTATGTGTACGTGTACATACAAAAACGGTGGTCTATTTGAATGTATGCGTGTAAACGGCGATATTTGACAACTACAAAACTAAAGCGTCTGAAAATGCAAACAAAATCAAACAAAGTTTTGGTTAAAATGCTAGAATGAATGGCCTTGAATTTATTTGTGCACATGCATAGTAGACGGGCTTGCACGTTTCAATGCATGTGTATGTGTAAATGTTTTTTTTTGCACGTCGCTGCTTGCCACGTGCGTGTGATAATTGGCCAAAAGTTTTGTTTAATAAATCGGTACTGACTTAACGGAATTTGATGAAACTTGTCGCATATGATTTTATTGAATTTTTTACATTTAATAAAAATGACAACGCAATCTTAGTCGTAGTCGTTGGTTATATTTGCAGCTGACCTTCAACGGGGGTTTTGTGAAATTTGGAGCCGGTATCCAAAATGTAACAAAAATTAAAATTGCATAAAATTCACATGTAAGTGTGTGCAAAATTAGGAAGCTTCAGCTTTAAACATGTGAAGATACAATGTTTCCGATAAGGTTTAAAATCGATAACATTAAAACAAAAATAAATATCGCTTTATATTAACAAACTTGACTTGCGCGTGCTATACACAGACCCAACCAAGAAATTGAAGTCTCTTGCTTGCCTAGATGCTTCAATCGCCGCGTTCAAACATACGGACAAACGGACAGACATCCGTCCGTGCATCATCAAACAACAATGTTAACAGTGAAGCAACAACGATGTACCTAGACGACCTTGAACAATTCTGGAAGCTAGATCACATAGAACCAGTAGACACTATCGGCCAAGGAAAATACTATATGCCACATAGAGCAATAGCTCGACCAAAGCAGATGAATGTGCTGCTACTCGGGCCCAAAACACAAAAAGAAAATAGTGGTCTGAAACCAGTGCCAGAAAAAGGGAACATCAAAAGGCATTTCATCCCGCCGGCAAGCCCCCACATAAGAGGATTAGGAGAAGCTAAATGGTCAATGGGGAAACGATCTAAAACAACTACAAAGGGACGAGATATAAAGTTCTGGTTGTAAAAACAAAAACAAATATTGTTGTAGCAAAAAGTAACAACAAAAATACCGTATCCACTACAAGTAATTTTGTTGCATGCCAAATCAAACCAGTATCAATAGCTGCTCAAAAACAGCATCATCAAAAAGTGAACGACCCTCATTTGAAGACCTTGGCATCAACAGCAATGATGCAAGTGGCTACAGCCTCAGCAAACTCAATAATTGGCGACATCTGTAAAAGGTATACACATTTTAAAGGCTCACAAGGAATGGAAATTACCACCAACGCAGAAGACCAACGAAGCAGCTGAGTACTCGCCCATATCTGGCTATCATATTTTCCGGGTCCCAAAGAATGTTCAGGCACAAACATAAATTATACAAGGGTTGGAACAGTAATAATTATAATCGTCTTGTATATGATAAAGAGAAAAAACCAGAGGCACCAACTACTGGCTTTCACCTTTTCTGGCCCCCGCAAAATGTTAAGGCATGAACAAAGGAATATACATAAATATGTAAACATGCCTTCCACGCACTGAACAACTAGCATGTAGTGCGATAGATAGATTAAGGCCAAATGTGTGGAATCTAAGAATAGCCAAATAAACGCTGACCTTTACAACCTCAGCGATAGGATAAGAATAGATAACATTTTCTTAATTTTTTAGAGCAATCCTGCATGCCATACTTTGTCAAATGCCTGCTTGACGTCAAGCAAAACTCCAGTGCAATATTTTTTGTTTTCGAGCGCAATGGTACCGTGCCAAACTGATGTTCAAGAGAAAACGAGTCGATTTAGCCCTGTCCGTCTGTCCGTTTGTCCGTATGTTTGAACGCGTCGATTGCAGAATCTAGGCAAGCAAGAGACTTCAATTTTTTGGTTGAGTCTGTGTATAGCACGCGGAAGTCAAGTTTGTTAATATAAAACGGTATTTATTTTTGTTGTAATGTTATCGATTTTAAATCTTATCGAAAACAGGTTATAAAATTATATCTCCCACACCTTTAGAGCTAAGCCCCTCAAATTTTACGTATAGACACCAACTGAATGAATACACTTGACTATGTTGGGGTTTAGTTCTGTACTTTATCTATTCTTAACCTATCGCTGACGTTGTAAGGGTCAGCGTTCATCTGGCTATTTTAAGATTACACACATGTGGCCTTTCTTCATATATCGCACTGCATGCTAGTCGTCAAGTGCGCAGAAGGCATGTTTACATATTTATATATATTTTTATGTTCATGCCTGAACATTCTGCCGGGGCCAGAAAGGTGACAGTCTGTAATCGCTGTCTCTGGTTTCTTTTCTTAATTATATACAAGACAATGACAATTATTACTATTCCAATCCTTGAATAGTTTATGTTCGTGCCTGAACACCAACCATACAACACATAGACTGGACATCGGTACAAAATTGCGCAGAGCTCGGAATTTGTAGCGGGGGTCCCAGACAACTTCGTATTTGCTCGGCTCGGTTACTGTAGGTCCCAAAAAAAAAAAAAATAGCGCGCAGCAGAATCATTCTGCTTCAAGACATCGGTCGAACAACAGCGGACGAAAATTGAAATTTGCTGTCATGCGATTCCATTTCTTTGCTGCTGAGTGAAGAGTATGCCGAATTCTTGAAAGCGTTCGCCATACTCATTTTGCATGAGTATGGCAAACGCTTTCAAGAATACTCATTTTGCATGAGTATGGCAAACGCTTTCAAGAATTCGGCATACTCTTCACTCTTCGCTTTTTCATGCTATTTTGTTACACAGGGTATGAAAGCGTTGGTGCGCTTAACGAATATGTTTTTGTAATCGCTGTAATCGCTCTTGCCTGTGGAACATTTGTATTCGAATATGTGTGTTGATAGTACATGAGCATTGGCGTGCGCCTACCACGGGCTTTTAATTGCGTGAATGATTTTGCATTAGAATTGCACAGGGAGTGCTGAAGACTTTTTATTATTAATTTTATCTTTAGATAGTAAATGGTTTTATTATTATTTTTTATTTTTTTTTTTTTTTTTTTTATACAAATAATAGTAAAAGTCTCAACATGAGCCATGGTAAACCCATTCATCAATGTGGCATACCTGCTCAGTAGGGAAGAAATGCGAGCTCTTGAAGAACAAATTTTACAATATTCGGGAGCTGCTGCTTGTGCGAACATATTATGCACACACATGCACACATACAAAACTTCTTCAGCCATCCCATACTCAGGATACAAGATCTGGCAACTGTAAATTCTACAGGCAGCAAGTTTCACATATAGGCACATGAATACACACATATGTAGTAAGGGACTGTAAGAATGTGTGCATGCTTGTCGTGGAATCATATTTTTAAGCGCACCAACGCTTTCTTACCCTGTGTAACAAAAAAGCATGAAAACGCGAACATTTTGCATGAGTATGGCAAACGCTTTCAAGAATTCGGCATACTCTTCACTCAGCAGCAAAGAAATGGAATCGCATGTCAGCAAATTTAAATTTTCGTCCGCTGTTGTTCGACCGATGTCTTGAAGCAGAATGATTCTGCTGCGCGCTATTTTTTTTTTTTTTTGGGACCTACAGTAACCGAGCCGAGCAAATACGAAGTTGTCTGGGACCCCCGCTACAAATTCCGAGCTCTGCGCAATTTTGTACCGATGTCCAGTCTATGTGTTGTATGGTTAGTGGTATAGATTCATGTGAATTTTATGCACTTTCTATTTTTATACTCGTTTCCCAAAGGGAAAAAGAGTATATTGGTTTTGTGAAATGTCCGTCTGTCTGTCTGTCCGTCTGTCCGTCTGTCCGTATGAATGCAATATTTTTCTACGCTATTGAAGCTAGAGACTTGAAATTTGGAACATATACTCGTGTATACCCTCGAATTATAAAGTGTCAAGATTTTCCGGATACGCCCACTAGGGGCGTGGCAAATCGGAAAATGGTTGCGCCCATAGTTAATAGAAATCATAGAAATCATATTAGTTGAAGAGCTAGAGAGTTGAAATTTGGAATGTATACTTGCGTTGACCACCCAAGTTCAAAAAGATATGGCGGATATATCTACGCCCATTGGGGGCGTGGCAAATCGGGAAAACTGTAACTTCTACAGTTTTAAAGCTAGAATGCTGAAATTTGGCACGTATCTTAACGCTTCGATTCTATAAAGATTGATAAAAAAATTTTATGTCCACGCCCACTGGGGGCGTGGCAAATCGGATCTGAATATAGAGTGATTTTACAAATTCAGCTATATTTTGAGCACTATTGATGCTAGAGACTTGAAATTTGATATATATACTCGGATAAGCAAGCCAAGATCAAAAAGATATGGCGGACATACCTACGCCTTCAGGGGGCGTGGCAAATCGGAAAAAGCTTATAGCTCCTACAGTTTTAGAGCTAGACGATTCCAAATTGGATGTTTGTGTTACTGGGGGCCCCCTCTATTGATTCCCCAAAAATAAATCTTACGCCCCTTTGGGGGCGTGGTATATGGAAAAAATACCCTGTAACTTTCACATTTTTGGAGTGTAAGCATCCAAACTTTGCAGTTACGTTACCCTAGACTCCTTCTAGGAACTTGCCAAATATGATATGTCTACGCCTACTGGGGGCGTGGCAAATTGGCAACAAAATTTGTAACGCCCAGCTGCAAAATTCATATGCCTGTGCCACCTATATAAATAAGCTTAATAAGAATTGCTAAGACGACAAACGGCATTTCTGAGAAATATATGTAATTCGATTTAATGTTGAAGTTCTGCAAATAATTTATCTGCTAAAATTATCATTTTTCGTATAGCCTAGGTCAGTTATGTTATTTTCTTTTTGTGTGTGTGACCCTGACAAAAAATGTAAATATCAAATACCGATATTTGTGTAATCGACTTAGTCCGAACAAAATTATTTACACACAAAAAAATTGACGATAGGTCCCATCAGGTATGTATGTATGTAGGCACGAACAGCTGCGCAACTATTTTCATGCCGTCGCCGCCGCGTCTCGAACGCGGACCCTTTTGCTTACACGCTTTTCATCTACCTGCTGCGCCACATCAGTTTTGCATTGTCTGTTGGCAAATCCGAAACTACTTCACTACAAGGGCGACTTTTGACAAATACAAAACTATAGAAGCTGCTGTTAATGCAAACATAATATAAACATAAATCAATTGCAATTGTGATTCTTAGAAAATGCTAAAATGCGCGCATATGAACGTATGTATTTATTTATATGTGTACATACAAAAACGGTGGTCGGTTGAATGTATGCGTATAAAGGGCGATATTTGACAAATACAAAACTAAAGAAGCGGCTGAAAATGCAAGCACAACTCAATAACAATTTTGGTTGAAGAACATGCTAGAATGAATGGCGCTGAATTTATTTGTGACCATGCATAAGCAAACGCGCTTGCACGTTTCAATGTATGTACATATGTGTAAATGTAAATATATTTTGCTGTCGCTGCCTAACGCGTGCGTGTCATAATTGGCCAAACGTTTTGTTTAATAGATTGCGACTGACTTAACGGAACTTGATGAAACTTTCAGCATATGATTCTATTGAATTTTTTACATTTTATAAAAATGCTAATTCATTCACATAGTTATATTTGCAAAAATTGAAATTGCATAAAATTCACATGAATCTACATAAATGCAAAATTTGAGATAAATTATTGAATTTAAAATACCAGATGCCCCTGTGGGAAACGAGTATCACGCCTTTGGTCTCGCCCTAAGGCAACGTTCTTACTTGTTTTTTTTTTTTGATTCAATTCAATAGAATCATATGCTGAAAGTTTCATCAAATTCCGTTAAGTCAGTACCGATTTATTAAACAAAACGTTTGGCCAATTATTACACACACGTGGCAAGCAGCGACGCGCAGAAAAAAACATTTACACATACACATGCATTGAAACGTGCAAGCTCGTCTACTATGCATGTGCACAAATAAATTCAAGACCATTTAGTCTAGCAAATTCTTCAACCAAATCTGTGTTTGAATTGTGTTTGCATTTTCAGCCGCTTCTGTAGTTTTCTATCTGTGAAATATCGCCCTTTACACGCATACATTGAAACAGACCACCGTTTTTGTATATACACATTCATATACGTTCATATGCGCGCATTTCAGCATTTTCTAAGAATCACAATTGCGATTGATCTGCTTCTTTAGTTTTGTTTATTTGTTTATTTGTCAAATGTCGCTCTTGTTGTTGCTGTTGCTGTTGGGATTCGCTAACAGGCAATGCAATAATGGTGTGGCGTAGTTAATAGACGCAAATCGCGTAAAGAAAAGGTTTCTAGTTCGAGACTCAGTGACGACGCACAGTAGGGCCTCTGCTGGCAGAGCGTGGCAAAAATAATTAAGTGATTAACACCGATTTTTGATTTCTTGGTTAAATGATTGGAAATTACCCCTAGATGAAGAATCCAAAAGATTTTTGAAAATAGATGAATTTTAAGCATAGTTATGAGCCTTCAAAGTGGGGTCAATTGCCAAATTTTACCAAACTGAGAATTTTTGTAAAAAATGTTCCACTTTTCAATTGAATTGCAACACAAATATTGCACAAATTGTTGATGTTTTGGTATCGTTGGAAAAATTGGTTTATTTTTAACATAATAAAAGAACAAGTAAGAAAACTCTAGTCGGAGGTGCCCGACTAGGAGATCCCCTGAGCCTCGTCCGATTTGCATTGTTTAATATGCTATATAGCTTGCATATAACATTAAATTTCCCAAAAGTAAATTATAATTTTGAAATTTTATTCAACTGAATGTATGTAAATCAAAAATAAATAAATAATTAAATAAATAAACAAAAAAAAAAACTCGAACCTGCATCTATTTACTACATATGTAGCATGTTTACATATTTATGTATATTCCTTTGTTCATGCCTGAACATTCTGCCGGGGCCAGAAAGGTGACAGTCTGTAATCGCTGTCTCTGGTTTCTTTTCTTAATTATATACAAGACAATGACAATTATTACTATTCCAATCCTTGAATAGTTTATGTTCGTGCCTGAACACCAACCATACAACACATAGACTGGACATCGGTACAAAATTGCGCAGAGCTCGGAATTTGTAGCGGGGGTCCCAGACAACTTCGTATTTGCTCGGCTCGGTTACTGTAGGTCCCAAAAAAAAAAAAAAATAGCGCGCAGCAGAATCATTCTGCTTCAAGACATCGGTCGAACAACAGCGGACGAAAATTGAAATTTGCTGTCATGCGATTCCATTTCTTTGCTGCTGAGTGAAGAGTATGCCGAATTCTTGAAAGCGTTCGCCATACTCATTTTGCATGAGTATGGCAAACGCTTTCAAGAATACTCATTTTGCATGAGTATGGCAAACGCTTTCAAGAATTCGGCATACTCTTCACTCTTCGCTTTTTCATGCTATTTTGTTACACAGGGTATGAAAGCGTTGGTGCGCTTAACGAATATGTTTTTGTAATCGCTGTAATCGCTCTTGCCTGTGGAACATTTGTATTCGAATATGTGTGTTGATAGTACATGAGCATTGGCGTGCGCCTACCACAGGCTTTTAATTGCGTGAATGATTTTGCATTAGAATTGCACAGGGAGTGCTGAAGACTTTTTATTATTAATTTTATCTTTAGATAGTAAATGGTTTTATTATTATTTTTTATTTTTTTTTTTTTTTATACAAATAATAGTAAAAGTCTCAACATGAGCCATGGTAAACCCATTCATCAATGTGGCATACCTGCTCAGTAGGGAAGAAATGCGAGCTCTTGAAGAACAAATTTTACAATATTCGGGAGCTGCTGCTTGTGCGAACATATTATGCACACACATGCACACATACAAAACTTCTTCAGCCATCCCATACTCTCAGGATACAAGATCTGGCAACTGTAAATTCTACAGGCAGCAAGTTTCACATATAGGCACATGAATACACACATATGTAGTAAGGGACTGTAAGAATGTGTGCATGCTTGTCGTGGAATCATATTTTTAAGCGCACCAACGCTTTCTTACCCTGTGTAACAAAAAAGCATGAAAACGCGAACATTTTGCATGAGTATGGCAAACGCTTTCAAGAATTCGGCATACTCTTCACTCAGCAGCAAAGAAATGGAATCGCATGTCAGCAAATTTAAATTTTCGTCCGCTGTTGTTCGACCGATGTCTTGAAGCAGAATGATTCTGCTGCGCGCTATTTTTTTTTTTTTTGGGACCTACAGTAACCGAGCCGAGCAAATACGAAGTTGTCTGGGACCCCCGCTACAAATTCCGAGCTCTGCGCAATTTTGTACCGATGTCCAGTCTATGTGTTGTATGGTTAGTGGTATAGATTCATGTGAATTTTATGCACTTTCTATTTTTATACTCGTTTCCCAAAGGGAAAAAGAGTATATTGGTTTTGTGAAATGTCCGTCTGTCTGTCTGTCCGTCTGTCCGTCTGTCCGTATGAATGCAATATTTTTCTACGCTATTGAAGCTAGAGACTTGAAATTTGGAACATATACTCGTGTATACCCTCGAATTATAAAGTGTCAAGATTTTCCGGATACGCCCACTAGGGGCGTGGCAAATCGGAAAATGGTTGCGCCCATAGTTAATAGAAATCATAGAAATCATATTAGTTGAAGAGCTAGAGAGTTGAAATTTGGAATGTATACTTGCGTTGACCACCCAAGTTCAAAAAGATATGGCGGATATATCTACGCCCATTGGGGGCGTGGCAAATCGGGAAAACTGTAACTTCTACAGTTTTAAAGCTAGAATGCTGAAATTTGGCACGTATCTTAACGCTTCGATTCTATAAAGATTGATAAAAAAATTTTATGTCCACGCCCACTGGGGGCGTGGCAAATCGGATCTGAATATAGAGTGATTTTACAAATTCAGCTATATTTTGAGCACTATTGATGCTAGAGACTTGAAATTTGATATATATACTCGGATAAGCAAGCCAAGATCAAAAAGATATGGCGGACATACCTACGCCTTCAGGGGGCGTGGCAAATCGGAAAAAGCTTATAGCTCCTACAGTTTTAGAGCTAGACGATTCCAAATTGGATGTTTGTGTTACTGGGGGCCCCCTCTATTGATTCCCCAAAAATAAATCTTACGCCCCTTTGGGGGCGTGGTATATGGAAAAAATACCCTGTAACTTTCACATTTTTGGAGTGTAAGCATCCAAACTTTGCAGTTACGTTACCCTAGACTCCTTCTAGGAACTTGCCAAATATGATATGTCTACGCCTACTGGGGGCGTGGCAAATTGGCAACAAAATTTGTAACGCCCAGCTGCAAAATTCATATGCCTGTGCCACCTATATAAATAAGCTTAATAAGAATTGCTAAGACGACAAACGGCATTTCTGAGAAATATATGTAATTCGATTTAATGTTGAAGTTCTGCAAATAATTTATCTGCTAAAATTATCATTTTTCGTATAGCCTAGGTCAGTTATGTTATTTTCTTTTTGTGTGTGTGACCCTGACAAAAAATGTAAATATCAAATACCGATATTTGTGTAATCGACTTAGTCCGAACAAAATTATTTACACACAAAAAAATTGACGATAGGTCCCATCAGGTATGTATGTATGTAGGCACGAACAGCTGCGCAACTATTTTCATGCCGTCGCCGCCGCGTCTCGAACGCGGACCCTTTTGCTTACACGCTTTTCATCTACCTGCTGCGCCACATCAGTTTTGCATTGTCTGTTGGCAAATCCGAAACTACTTCACTACAAGGGCGACTTTTGACAAATACAAAACTATAGAAGCTGCTGTTAATGCAAACATAATATAAACATAAATCAATTGCAATTGTGATTCTTAGAAAATGTTATTTATATGTGTACATACAAAAACGGTGGTCGGTTGAATGTATGCGTATAAAGGGCGATATTTGACAAATACAAAACTAAAGAAGCGGCTGAAAATGCAAGCACAACTCAATAACAATTTTGGTTGAAGAACATGCTAGAATGAATGGCGCTGAATTTATTTGTGACCATGCATAAGCAAACGCGCTTGCACGTTTCAATGTATGTACATATGTGTAAATGTAAATATATTTTGCTGTCGCTGCCTAACGCGTGCGTGTCATAATTGGCCAAACGTTTTGTTTAATAGATTGCGACTGACTTAACGGAACTTGATGAAACTTTCAGCATATGATTCTATTGAATTTTTTACATTTTATAAAAATGCTAATTCATTCACATAGTTATATTTGCAAAAATTGAAATTGCATAAAATTCACATGAATCTACATAAATGCAAAATTTGAGATAAATTATTGAATTTAAAATACCAGATGCCCCTGTGGGAAACGAGTATCACGCCTTTGGTCTCGCCCTAAGGCAACGTTCTTACTTGTTTTTTTTTTTTTTGATTCAATTCAATAGAATCATAAGCTGAAAGTTTCATCAAATTCCGTTAAGTCAGTACCGATTTATTAAACAAAACGTTTGGCCAATTATTACACACACGTGGCAAGCAGCGACGCGCAGAAAAAAACATTTACACATACACATGCATTGAAACGTGCAAGCTCGTCTACTATGCATGTGCACAAATAAATTCAAGACCATTTAGTCTAGCAAATTCTTCAACCAAATCTGTGTTTGAATTGTGTTTGCATTTTCAGCCGCTTCTGTAGTTTTCTATCTGTGAAATATCGCCCTTTACACGCATACATTGAAACAGACCACCGTTTTTGTATATACACATTCATATACGTTCATATGCGCGCATTTCAGCATTTTCTAAGAATCACAATTGCGATTGATCTGCTTCTTTAGTTTTGTTTATTTGTTTATTTGTCAAATGTCGCTCTTGTTGTTGCTGTTGCTGTTGGGATTCGCTAACAGGCAATGCAATAATGGTGTGGCGTAGTTAATAGACGCAAATCGCGTAAAGAAAAGGTTTCTAGTTCGAGACTCAGTGACGACGCACAGTAGGGCCTCTGCTGGCAGAGCGTGGCAAAAATAATTAAGTGATTAACACCGATTTTTGATTTCTTGGTTAAATGATTGGAAATTACCCCTAGATGAAGAATCCAAAAGATTTTTGAAAATAGATGAATTTTAAGCATAGTTATGAGCCTTCAAAGTGGGGTCAATTGCCAAATTTTACCAAACTGAGAATTTTTGTAAAAAATGTTCCACTTTTCAATTGAATTGCAACACAAATATTGCACAAATTGTTGATGTTTTGGTATCGTTGGAAAAATTGGTTTATTTTTAACATAATAAAAGAACAAGTAAGAAAACTCTAGTCGGAGGTGCCCGACTAGGAGATCCCCTGAGCCTCGTCCGATTTGCATTGTTTAATATGCTATATAGCTTGCATATAACATTAAATTTCCCAAAAGTAAATTATAATTTTGAAATTTTATTCAACTGAATGTATGTAAATCAAAAATAAATAAATAATTAAATAAATAAACAAAAAAAAAAACTCGAACCTGCATCTATTTACTACATATGTAACGTTATAGAGCATCATCTCAACTAGCACGACCATCTCATGTTTATAGATTAAAAAAAAAAAATTAAAAAAGTTACGTTGTCGTCACTGAGTTTCGAACTCGGGACCTTTCGCTTACGCGCCTTGCGTCTATGCACTACGCCACACCAATATTGCGTTGCTTGTTGGCAAAACGCAAAGTAGTACTACAAGGCGATATGTGACAAATACAAAACTAAAGAAGCAGATCAATCGCAATTGTAATTCTTAGAATATGCTGAAATGTGCGCATATGAACATATGAGTATGTGTACATACAAAAACGGTGGTCTGTTTCAATGTATGCGTGTAAAGGGCGATATATGACAAATACAAAACTACAGAAGCGGCTGTGCACATGCATAAGCTGATGCGCTTGCACGTTTCAATGTATGTGTATGTGTAATTGTTTTTTGCTTCGCGTCGCTGCTTGCCACGTGCGTGTGATTTGCTAAACGCTTTGTTTAATAAATTGGGGCTGACTTAACGGAATTTGATGAAACTTTCGGCATATGATTCTATTGAATTTTTTACATTTCACAAAAATGTTAATTTATTCACATGGTTATATTTGGAACACACTCCCAACGAGTCGAGTGATGGCGAAGGGGGGAAGGGGGTAATTAGTAAAAAGAGCCGGTATCCAAAAAATAAAAAAAAAGAAATTGCATAAAATTCACATGAATCTATATGCAAAATTTGAGGGGTCTAGCTCTAAAGGTTTGGGAGATAGAATTTTATAACCTGTTTTCGATAAGGTTTAAAATCGATAACATTACAACAAAAAAAGATATCGTTTTTTGGTAACAAACTTGACTTGCGCGTGCTATCCACGGACCCAACAAAAAAAATTCAAGTCTCTAGCTTGTCTAGATGCTTCAATCGACGCGTTCAAACATACGGACAGACGGGCGGACGGACAGACGGACAGACAGACAGACGAACAGGGCTAAATCGACTCAGCTCGTCGCCCTGATCAAGAATATATATACTTTGTGGGGTCTGACACGCTCAGGGTATAAAAAGTATGTTATTATGAACAATAATTAGGGGCTAGACTCATTCTATTTACCCTAAAAAAAATTTTTTGGCGTTTTTTGGCGTAAAGTGGACTCCATCTTCTGAGTTCCCTCGGGTTCGGCTTATATACAGATATTTGTTAATGTTTTTTACACAATATTCACCAAAGATCGGCTGCCCGAATCTGCCCGTTTATTTTTCTACAGTACAAAACTAAAACAAGTAAGAACGTTGCCTTAGGGCGAGACCAAAGGCGTGATACTCGTTTCCCACAGGGGCATCTGGTATTTTAAATTCAATAATTTATCTCAAATTTTTCATTTATGTAGATTCATGTGAATTTTATGCAATTTCAATTTTTGCAAATATAACTATGTGAATGAATTAGCATTTTTATAAAATGTAAAAAATTCAATAGAATCATATGCTGAAAGTTTCATCAAGTTCCGTTAAGTCAGTCGCAATCTATTAAACAAAACGTTTGGCCAATTATGACACGCACGCGTTAAGCAGCGACAGCAAAATATATTTACATTTACACATATGTACATACATTGAAACGTGCAAGCGCGTTTGCTTATGCAT
The DNA here is from genome assembly GCA_035045145.1 of Drosophila meridionalis. NCBI lineage: Eukaryota > Metazoa > Arthropoda > Insecta > Diptera > Drosophilidae > Drosophila > Drosophila meridionalis. Next base: position 451,854 of record JAWNPG010000036.1, read on the forward strand.
GGTCACAAATAAATTCAGCGCCATTCATTCTAGCATATTCTTCAACCAAAATTGTTATTGAGTTGTGCTTGCATTTTCAGCCGCTTCTTTAGTTTTGTATTTGTCAAATATCGCCCTTTATACGCATACATTCAACCGACCACCGTTTTTGTATGTACACATATAAATAAATACATACGTTCATATGCGCGCATTTTAGCATTTTCTAAGAATCACAATTGCAATTGATTTATGTTTATATTATGTTTGCATTAACAGCAGCTTCTATAGTTTTGTATTTGTCAAAAGTCGCCCTTGTAGTGAAGTAGTTTCGGATTTGCCAACAGACAATGCAAAACTGATGTGGCGCAGCAGGTAGATGAAAAGCGTGTAAGCAAAAGGGTCCGCGTTCGAGACGCGGCGGCGACGGCATGAAAATAGTTGCGCAGCTGTTCGTGCCTACATACATACATACCTGATGGGACCTATCGTCAATTTTTTTGTGTGTAAATAATTTTGTTCGGACTAAGTCGATTACACAAATATCGGTATTTGATATTTACATTTTTTGTCAGGGTCACACACACAAAAAGAAAATAACATAACTGACCTAGGCTATACGAAAAATGATAATTTTAGCAGATAAATTATTTGCAGAACTTCAACATTAAATCAAATTACATATATTTCTCAGAAATGCCGTTTGTCGTCTTAGCAATTCTTATTAAGCTTATTTATATAGGTGGCACAGGCATATGAATTTTGCAGCTGGGCGTTACAAATTTTGTTGCCAATTTGCCACGCCCCCAGTAGGCGTAGACATATCATATTTGGCAAGTTCCTAGAAGGAGTCTAGGGTAACGTAACTGCAAAGTTTGGATGCTTACACTCCAAAAATGTGAAAGTTACAGGGTATTTTTTCCATATACCACGCCCCCAAAGGGGCGTAAGATTTATTTTTGGGGAATCAATAGAGGGGGCCCCTAGTAACACAAACATCCAATTTGGAATCGTCTAGCTCTAAAACTGTAGGAGCTATAAGCTTTTTCCGATTTGCCACGCCCCCTGAAGGCGTAGGTATGTCCGCCATATCTTTTTGATCTTGGCTTGCTTATCCGAGTATATATATCAAATTTCAAGTCTCTAGCATCAATAGTGCTCAAAATATAGCTGATCTGGTAAAATCACTCTATATTCAGATCCGATTTGCCACGCCCCCAGTGGGCGTGGACATAAAATTTTTTTATCAATCTTTATAGAATCGAAGCGTTAAGATACGTGCCAAATTTCAGCATTCTAGCTTTAAAACTGTAGAAGTTACAGTTTTCCCGATTTGCCACGCCCCCAATGGGCGTAGATATATCCGCCATATCTTTTTGAACTTGGGTGGTCAACGCAAGTATACATTCCAAATTTCAACTCTCTAGCTCTTCAACTAATATGATTTCTATGATTTCTATTAACTATGGGCGCAACCATTTTCCGATTTGCCACGCCCCTAGTGGGCGTATCCGGAAAATCTTGACACTTTATAATTCGAGGGTATACACGAGTATATGTTCCAAATTTCAAGTCTCTAGCTTCAATAGCGTAGAAAAATATTGCATTCATACGGACAGACGGACAGACGGACAGACAGACAGACGGACATTTCACAAAACCAATATACTCTTTTTCCCTTTGGGAAACGAGTATAACAAGTAAGAGGGCTCTAGTCGAGACTGCTCGACTAGGGGATACCCTGAGCCCTTTGAAGAGCCAAATATCAAATCATTCTACGCTTTTGTTATGCATACATACAAAGAACACATACACACACATATGCACGCAGGCATAGTCGCGCGCTCTGCCAACTGCGCAGTTGACGCAGCGACTGCGCATGGACTGCAATGTGGGCATTACTATGGGAACTTAATTGTTTAATAACTTTTCTTAGCGATGGACTAACTTCATCAAACTTTTACAACTTATTAGTGGCATTTATATGTGTGTATTTGCCAAAGCACAAGTCTCTAGTATTTAATTTGCGCTTTTTACAAATAGGGGGTTATTGGGGATGAATGGGGCGTGGCATCAAAAATCTAATGATTACGTAATCTCCGTATTCATTCAACGCAATTACACAGCAAATTTGAGGTCTCTAGCTCAAACGATACACAAACTACGCCTTAAAAACGTATTTTCGATAAGCATTAAAATCGATAACATTACAACAAAAATAGTTATCGTTCATACGAAATAAACTTGACCTGCGCGTGCTATCCACGGACCCAACAAAAAAAATTCAAGTCTCTAGCTTGTCTAGATGCTTCAATCGACGCGTTCAAACATACGGACAGATGGACAGACGGACGGACGGACAGACGGACGGACGGACGGACAGACAGACAGACGGACAGGGCTAAATCGACTCAGCTCGTCGCCCTGATCAAGAATATATATACTTTGTGGGGTCTGACACGCCTCCTTCTGCCTGTTACATACATTTAACAAAACCATTATACCCTGATTTCCCATTTTCAATGGGCTCAGGGTATAAAAAAAAAAATCGGCGTAAAATGCGCTAAAAATGCACTAAAAAAGGTCATATTGACACGCAGCTGCATGCAGTAGGTAGATTTACCGACGGCAAAACGTTTATTGAAGGGTCTTGGTTTTTTGCATTTTGGTCGTTACAATTGCGGCTGTTATCCCTTTTTGTTTCTACCTAATGCCAAATATTGTCAACAAACACTTGTTATTGAAAAAATTAAATAAACTGTTAAAAGCAATCCTGAGAATTTAAGTTTATTATATATTTCCCCTTTCCTATATATTCCCCTTTCCTGTGGATGAGTACTATCAGAAAAATTATCTTTTTTTTTCATTTGGTCATATTTAAGATTAATTATTAAACGAAAAAAACTTTTTATATAAAAAAATGCCTTTTTTGCCCAAAAATCACATTTTTCATGTTTGACACAAAACTGTGAAGCACCCTGTTGACGCAGCACCCTGTGCGTAGACTCATTTTAAAGCTTGAAGAATTCTCTGTCAATGAGCAAAGACCCCACTGTGCGACGGCGTAATTTTTATACCCTGAGCCCATTGAAAATGGGAAATCAGGGTATAATGGTTTTGTTAAATGTATGTAACAGGCAGGTATCAGGGCGACGAGCTGAATCGATTTAGCCCTGTCCGTCTGTCCGTCCGTCCGTCTGTCCGTATGTTTGAACGCGTCGATCTCAGAACGTAGACAAGCCAGACAGCTGAAATTTTTTTTGTAGGTCCGTGTATATATAACTATTTTTGTTGTAATGTTATCGATTTTAATGCTTATCGAAAATAAGATTTTAAGGTGTGGTTTGTACATTGTTTAAGCTAGAGACTTCAAATTTGCTGTGTAGTGAAAACGGAGATTACGTAATCTTTAGATTTTGGATGCCACGCCCCATTCGCCCACAATACTCCCCTATTTGTAAAAAGCGCAAATCAAATTCTAGAGACATGTGCATTGGCAAATACACACATATAAATGCTATTAATAAGTTCTGAAAGTTTTCTGCAGTTAGTCTATCGCTAAGGAAAGTTATTAAGCAATTAAGTCGCTGCGTCAACTGCGCAGTTGGCAGAGCGCGCACCTATGCGTGCGTACATACAGTGGTTCACAGCTTATTTCAACCAGCACTTTAAAAAAAGTTTGTTGGGCTATAAAATCTAAACTATTGGCAATATCCAAAAAATTTAAACGCAGGTTGTTAGTGTGATGTTTTAAATATTACAAAATCAATTCATCTATTTTTTAAATATTTTTTCATTATTTAATAATGTTTAAAAACTAAAAAATGAGACCAAGACAGTTCCACAGCTTATTTCAACCACAAACTTTGCAGCTGATGAAAGACCCGTTATTTTGCAATGCAACGGTAGATTCTTGTTCTATGCTTTATACACTGATTTCGCAATGTGATGAAATAAGTTTGTGCTGAATTTTGAAAGCAGAACTTGCAGAAAATTTAATTTAGCAAAATGGGAACACGTACACCTATTGAACAGCTGGAACTTGTTCTGAAACACTATAAAAATGGCCATTCCCGTAGAAAAATTACTGATATGGTTGGACTGAGTGATTCTACAGTTCAAAGCATCATATACCGTTTTGTTCGTGAAAATAGAACCCACGATAAAGGTAGAAATGCTCCAAACTAAATTTTTAATCCCACGGACGAGCGCTATATTGTAAGAAAAATCCGGTATAACCCAAGGCTATCTGCTAGACAAGTAGCCAATGAAGTTAAGGAGGAGTTGGGCAAGTCATGCCACCCAGAAACTATTCGCCGTGTGCTTCGGGAACCTGACTTTAATGGTAGAGTACCACGCAAGAAGCCTTTTATAAGCGACAAAAACAAAAAGTGTCGCTTAAAATTTGCACATGAGCACTTGCACAAGGACATTGGATTCTGGAACACAGTTTTACTTTGTGATGAGTCAAAATTTAATTTGTTTGGGTTGGATGGGCCCTAATATGTGTGGCGTAGGCCTAACACAGAGCTTGACGCAAAAAATTTGAGTCTACTGTAAAGCACGGCGGAGGCAGCGTTATGGTTTGGACCTGTATGTCAGCAGCCGGGGTTGGGAACTTGGAGTTCATCGAGACTACGATGGATAAACTTAAATGTATGTTTTGAAGTCAAATTGAATCCAAAGTGCTCAGAAACTGGGCATAAAGGAGGACTTCAGGTTTTACCAAGATAATGACCCGAACACACACTTCGGGAATTGTCCAGACTTGGCTGATCTGGAAATGTCCGCACGTTATGAAACCATCAGCCCAATCATCAGATTTAAATGTAATCGAAAATTTGTGGTCAATTTTGGAAACAAACATTCGCAAACACAAAATTTCAAACAAATCGGACCCAAAAACTGCATTGGTTGAGGAATGGGAAAAAATTACTCCAGAAGTCACCAAAAAGTTGGTGGAATCTATCCCAAAAAGGCTTAAAATGGTAGTTAGCCAAAGGGGTGGTCACACCAAGTATTAATTTGTTGTTATTTTAAGTTTTTATAATGTTAAATAATGTTATTTCATAAGTGGTTGAAATAAGCTGTGGAACTGTCTTGGTCTCATTTTTTAGTTTTTAAACATTATTAAATAATGAAAAAATATTTAAAAAATAGATGAATTGATTTTGTAATATTTAAAACATCACACTAACAACCTGCGTTTAAATTTTTTGGATATTGCCAATAGTTTAGATTTAATAGCCCAACAAACTTTTTTTAAAGTGCTGGTTGAAATAAGCTGTGTGTATGTATGCGTGTGTATATGTTGTTTTTATGCATGCTTAAAAAGAGCGTAGAATAATATGATATTTGGCTCTTCACAGGGCTCAGGGTATCTCCTAGTCGAGCAGTCTCGACTAGAGCACTCTTGTTTTATTTATTATACTCGTTTCCCAAAGGGAAAAAGAGTATATTGGTTTTGTGAAATGTCCGTCTTGCTGTCCGTCCGTCTGTCCGTATGAATGCAATATTTTTCTACGCTATTGATGTTAGAGACTTGAAATTTGGAACATATACTCGTGTATACCCTCGAATTATAAAGTGTCAAGATTTTCCGGATACGCCCACTAGGGGCGTGGCAAATCGGAAAATGCTTGCGCCCATAGTCAAGAAATCACATTAGTTGAAGAGCTAGAGAGTTGAAATTTGGAATGTATACTTGCGTTGACCACCCAAGCTCAAAAAGATATGGCGGATATATCTACGCCCATTGGGGGCGTGGCAAATCGGGAAAACTGTAACTTCTACAGTTTTAAAGTTAGAATGCTGAAATTTGGCACGTAACTTAACGCTACGATTCTATAAAGATTCATATATCTGAATATATAGTAATTTTACAAGATCAGCTATATTTTGAGCACTATTGATGCTAGAGACTTGAAATTTGATATATATACTCGGATAAGCAACCCAAGATCAAAAAGATATGGCGGACATACCTACGCCTTCAGGGGGTGTGGCAAATCGCAAAACATTATAGCTCCTACAGTTTTAGAGCTAGACGCTTCAAAATTGAATGTTTGTGTTACTGGGGGCCTCCTCTATTGATTCCCTAAAAATAAATCTTACGCCTCTTCGGGGGCGTGGTATATCGAAAAAATACCCTGTAACTTTCACATTTTTGGAGTGTAAGCATCCAAACTTTACAGTTACGTTACCCTCGCCTCCTTCTAGGAACTTGCCAAATATGATATGTCTACGCCTACAGGGGGCGTGGCAAATTGGCAACAAAATTTGTAACGCCCAGCTGCAAAATTCATATGCCTGTGCCACCTATATAAATAAGCTTAATAAGAATTGCTAAGACGACAAACGGCATTTCTGAGAAATATATGTAATTCGATTTCAATGTTGAAGTTCTGCAAATAATTTATCTGCTAAAATTATCATTTTTCGTATAGCCTATGTCAGTTATGTTATTTTCTTTTTGTGACAAAAAATGTATCGATATGCAAACACAACTCAATAACAATTTTGGTTGAAGAATATGCTAGAATGAATGGCGCTGAATTTATTTGTGACCGTGCATAAGCAAACGCGCTTTCACGATTCAATGTATGTGTAAATATAAATGTATTTTGCTGTCAATGCCTAACGCTTGCGTGTCATAATTGACTTAACGAAACTTGATGAAACTTTCAGCATATGATTCTATTGAATTTTTTACATTTTATAAAAATGCTAATTCATTCACATAGTTATATTTGCAAAAATTGAAATTGAATAAAATTTGAAATTTTGAAATACCAGATGCCATTGTGGGAAACGAGTATCACGCTTTAGGTTTCGTCCAAAGGCAACGTTCTTACTTGTTTTTTCTGTTAAGTTCATCTAACAGCCTGTCGACGATGAATTCCAGCTTTTCCAAATCATCGCTCTCATAGGAAGATTTTCCATATTTCCTCTAAATCCGCGAACGCTGTGTGGGTTTTGTTCAATAGGAAGGTTAGCTTGTCTTGCTTGACTCTAGGTTGGCATACAATTCCTTGATGTACTGCCTTACTTTAAGAGCTTTTTTAGCCACAAGCTTTACCAACTCATCCTTTGGGCTCACACTTCTGTGTGAAAATATTACTTCCTGTTGAAAATATTGTTCCCTGCATGTCGCATTTGACAATTTTTGCTGGTAGATGGTTTATCTGTGTCCATAGTGTGATCGGCAACTTCGACCTCTTTGCAGATCCTGATTGAATCCATAATCAAATCATATATTTTCTCTGTGAAATACAGATGGTTGATGACACCGATTTTGCTCTGAATTGAGTGATTGGCAGTGAATTTTGCTGCCAACTTCTCCACAACTGCAAGCTCATCCTTTTTAGCTGTGGCCTGCAGGATGTTGTCATATATCTCTGATTGCTACTTTAGCAACTCAAGAGTCTTTGTTATCAGCATCTCTTTACTCTTAGGCTTGACCCGTTTGAGGTTTATTTGTTTTGATCACCTGGTTGATCGTGCTGTGCCTCTACTCACAGCGTGCGTTGGTAAGCCAAAGATATTATTTAAGCACTTTCCACAAACATTTAGTAAATTTGTTGTTTCGGGTTTTATGACCATGATCGAATACAGTATACTCAGCTGGAAGCACGCAGTACTTGACTGTATTGGGTTGCAGTCAATACTGCATCCGACTCAAAGAACCCTGAGTATATACCCTGAGTATATACAGTAACTACGCTTGGGCTTAGTCTAAAACTGATCTTTATTCTTCTGAGGCTATATTAATATACCTAGACTCATGCATAATTTCAACCATTAAATGTGTCTAATGTGTCTATTTCTGAGTTTGTAAGGCTCAGCATTGGTCTATTGCATTCTTATATTATCGCTGAGATTGTGGGGCTCAGCGTTCGTCTATTATATATTATTATCCTATCGCTGAGGTTGTAAGGGTCAGCGTTCATCTAGCTATTTTTAGATTCCACACATGTGACCTTTATCTATCTATAGCACTGCATGCTAATCGTTGAGTGCGTAGAAGACATGTTTACATAAATATATATATTTTTATGTTCATGCCTGAACAGGCTGAAATCAGAGAGGCAACGGAAACATAAGGAACATTGACAATATTCGTTGTAGGATTTACATATGAGTATGAAGTGACATAGGGGTCAACAGAAGAATAAGTTTATTGGAAAAAATAGGCAAAAAAATTTGAGGAATCTTGATCAATAAAAGTACAAATGAGGCGTGGCATTCAAAATCTAAAGATTAAATAATCTTCTTATTCATTACACGCAACTACACAGCAAATTTAAAACCTCAAACTTAGCTCAAACGATGTACAAACCACGCCTAAAAACGAAATAAAAGTATTAGTAAGTAGTATTTGATTTTCGTGTTGTGCAAATAGGAGGCGGTTGGGGGCGAATGGGGAGTGGCATCCAAAATCTATTTATTACATAATCACCGTATTTATTACACGTAGCTACACAGCAAATTTAAAGTCTCTCGCCAAACGATGTACAAACTACGCCTTAAAAACGTATTAAAATGATCGATAAATGCTGATGAAATCGAAATGGAATGAGTTATCCGAAAAAAATGTGATAAACTTGTGCAGAGTATGGTATTAACGAGTATTCATATAAAAATGTATAAAAATAGGAAGTTATTTTAAAATCATAATTCTATGTCTACGTATTCGATCACAAATTTCGTGATTCTGTCGTTTCGCCATTCTGTTTACTCGCAATGTTTGGATTTCTAATTGATATACCACTTTTTCGAGAGAAATTCAAGCTTTGCGGTTACGGCATTGTATGCAAGTAAAGTAAAAAAATGTAACCGCTCTGTTTCAACTTTGTCATTCATATTCATGCATCACGACTTAAATTTATACATAAAAAAATATATATATAAAAATACACAAACTTAAAAAAAAAACTTAACCAAGTAAGAAAGCTCTAATCGGTGGTGTTCGCCTAAAAGATCCATCCATAGCTTAAATCTAACATATTATACTAAATTCAATCCGGTAGTTTCCGGATGCATTCCTATTCTGGACGATAGCCGTTGCCAAGATGACTTGATCTGTAGTTCGCTTGGTGTGTGTGTGTGAGCAAATGGCTGGATGCTGCCTGGATGCCTTTGACATGCAGTTCAGGCACAAAGTAGTTTTGCTCCTTCAAAGCGATCTACACTGACATCCTATTAAACTGTCTGCAACGTGAAACTCGATGTTCGGAACTATGATAAATAGAACATGATTGAGTAACTATGTCAATTAACATTGACTGCTTTGTTTGCAATTCGTCGCCTAACAAATCTTTCACATTAATTGTTTTCCAGAAGCATCCACTTCGGTCAAACGGTTCTTTATTGATGATTCTTAAGTTCTATACAAAAATGTACTTAGCATAAATACATAAGGTTCTGTCACAGAGAGCAGCGACAGAACGAGAGTATTGTGCATTAGGCATCTACTAGCTCAATAAGCCCATGCCTTGTCAGTGTACTAGTTATTTAAATTCACAATTAAATACTTGGGTAGACTAACACGTACGAAGTAACGGTGTTATCATTTGGTATCTATTGGGGGCGACAAGTGGTGTTGCGCGAAATGAGAAAACTTGAATAATTGCGTGGCGATGACCGACGTTCTTTATTTCCAAAAATCAACTAAATACTAAGTACAATATTATTCTAACCTAAGGTAGCCCTGCACCATAAACCGTTGATTCAATAATTTCAAACTTAAGGTCCCGTTTGGCGAATCGCTGATTTGCGCGATGCATTGTTGTGGCTGGTTGACTGTGTTAACTCCTCCCCCACTTAGGTGAATGACGTTCTCGGAGTTCTTGAAACTGTTAATTACCGCTTGAAGACCACGTTGACTTTTGTTCCTCTTATGTCAATCGTTCTTTTAATTGGGCAATGTCCCGGAGGTTCCTTATGCTTCGCTTCTGTAAGTATGGCAGGCTTGGTATTTCCTGATGATCCATTATATTTAGAAGCGTAGATGCCGCTGGTCTCGGGAATTTCCTCACGTAGTTTTTGAGATTTCTATATACGGTGTCGATTACCTTTATCTCGTCGTCAAAAGTAAGGAGGAATATCCCTTTCACCATTTGCTCCTCAACTGTCGCTGCTCTGTCGTTGATGATGATAACGCCATCGTCGATGATGGTTAGAGGTTCAAGATGGCTGGGTCGAGTTGAACAATGTGCGGTGCCACCTGAGTGTAGTTGTTGTGCGCACGTTGTGTAGGGTAATTTCTTGCAGAACGTTGTTGTGTACTACAATTTCCTATCAGCTATATTGCAGTCTTTTATTATTTATTATAATTATTTATTATAATGTCATTGTGCTGGACAGGGTATGCGATTAATTTTTTACATACTATGTTAGGCTTAGGATATCGTATAGCAAAAAGTAGAAAATTATTATTTAGCAAGACTTTAACTTGAAATACTTCCATTAAGTCAGTAATAGTGATATTTATTGGGGGTTCATGTTGTTCATGTTCCGTGTCTATTTGCTTTGTTTTTGTATCTTTTATTAAAAGGTTCACTGTGTAGGTTAGCTTATTTATTTGTTCTTGCATTTTTGTGTTACTTGCCTATTTTCTGATTCTACAAGTTATTTCTGTGTAAATTTAAGTTTCTCGAAGTCGTCGGGGTCTGATGTGCCAGCTACGACTTAAGAACGGTATGATGGATACTTAATGTTGCTATTAGTGTTTCTATATGTTATATATCTGTGTATAATAACTGTCTCATGTGTGATCGTGAAAAATTGTTTCTTAATTATTACTATTGCTGGTATTGGACGTTTGTCTGTTACCGAGTGAACTGTGTTGTTGTATTCGATAGTTGCTTTAAGTATCGTTTCAACCAGCGTTTGCAAAAACTACTCTGTAGCAGTAATAGCAATAAGAATTATGCTATGCTCTGGCTACCGCTCTCATTTATAACGGAGCCGTAGCAGAGCCATAGTCGAACGAAAAATTTTATGAGCTCTGCTCTGCTCTCGTAGTTCATTGTTTTCATCTCGGTAGCAATAGCAATAGCACAAAACGAAATGAACGACTACGCTCCGTCAGAGCGGTAGTCGAAAAACGAGAGCAATAGCGATAGCTGAAACAGAGAGCGAGATGAAATCATAGCAAGATGAGAACAGAGCCAAATGAGAGCATATCGAGATGATAACAGAGCGAGATGGGAGCAAAACGAATGTGCGAGAGTGATATGAGTAGCAGCAGATCTTTCTGTTTGTTTTATTTAAATTAATGATTATAATTTAAGTTTATTTGAAAATGAAGATGTTTATGTAGTATTAGTTCATTATAATCATTAATTTAAATAAAAACAAACATATCGCTCTCGCACATTCGTTTTGCTCCCATCTCGCTCTGTTATCATCTCGATATGCTCTCATTTGGCTCTGTTCTCATCTTGCTATGATTTCATCTCGCTCTCTGTTTCAGCTATCGCTATTGCTCTCGTTTTTCGACTACCGCTCTGACAGAGCGTAGTCGTTCATTTCGTTTTGTGCTATTGCTATTGCTACCGAGATGAAAACAATGAACTACGAGAGCAGAGCAGAGCTCATAAAATTTTTCGTTCGACTATGGCTCTGCTACGGCTCCGCTATAAATGAGAGCGGTAGCCAGAGCAAAACGAAAAACTACAGAGTAGCGTAGCATTTTCAAACGCTGGTTTCAACAGTATCAGTAATTTTCCCTTGAGCTGTTTTATTTTTGTAGGTGACGGCTGTACTTAGCTGTTTTACAGATTTTGCAATTTGAAACAACTTCGTTTAATAGTTTTGTCATTTTTGGAAAGAAATAGTATTGTAAAATCTGTTTTACATTTTCTAGAGCTGTTCGATTGTGTTTTGTTACAAATTTTTTCTTTTGTTCGTTTTTGTCAATAACATCATTTACAATATGTTTTGTATATCGAAATATTGTTGTTGGGAAAGTTTCTATTAGTTTATGTTGTATGAATGTGAGTACCGGTAACTTGCAATGAATTGCATTCACAACTTCTTTTTTGACAACATCGTAAACTCTTTCGATTAACGAACTCTGTTTGAGAAGTGAATTGTATGTCGGATTTTTTTACCGAATAAAATGACTGTACGATCAGAAGCTACTCTATTTTCTTCAATTATAATTTGGTTTTGGTTTTGTCAGTTGATTGGTTTGTCTGCTGTTTCTATAGTGTATGTGAGCGATATTTCATTGTGCATTGTAGCTCTGTCTGACACTGCATCGTCTTCCAAGGTAATAATATTAAATCGTTCTTTTAATTGGGCAATGTCCCGGAGGTTCCTTATGCTTCGCTTCTGTAAGTATGGCAGGCTTGGTATTTCCTGATGATCCATTATATTTAGAAGCGTAGATGCCGCTGGTCTCGGGAATTTCCTCACGTAGTTTTTGAGATTTCTATATACGGTGTCGATTACCTTTATCTCGTCGTCAAAAGTAAGGAGGAATATCCCTTTCACCATTTGCTCCTCAACTGTCGCTGCTCTGTCGTTGATGATGATAACGCCATCGTCGATGATGGTTAGAGGTTCAAGATGGCTGGGTCGAGTTGAACAATGTGCGGTGCCACCTGAGTGTAGTTGTTGTGCGCACGTTGTGTAGGGTAATTTCTTGCAGAACGTTGTTGTGTACTACAATTTCCTATCAGCTATATTGCAGTCTTTTATTATTTATTATAATTATTTATTATAATGTCATTGTGCTGGACAGGGTATGCGATTAATTTTTTACATACTATGTTAGGCTTAGGATATCGTATAGCAAAAAGTAGAAAATTATTATTTAGCAAGACTTTAACTTGAAATACTTTCATTAAGTCAGTAATAGTGATATTTATTGGGGGTTCATGTTGTTCATGTTCCGTGTCTATTTGCTTTGTTTTTGTATCTTTTATTAAAAGGTTCACTGTGTAGGTTAGCTTATTTATTTGTTCTTGCATTTTTGTGTTACTTGCCTATTTTCTGATTCTACAAGTTATTTCTGTGTAAATTTAAGTTTCTCGAAGTCGTCGGGGTCTGATGTGCCAGCTACGACTTTAAGAACGGTTCCTAGCATGTCTATGATGGATACTTAATGTTGCTATTAGTGTTTCTATATGTTATATATCTGTGTATAATAACTGTCTCATGTGTGATCGTGAAAAATTGTTTCTTAATTATTACTATTGCTGGTATTGGACGTTTGTCTGTTACCGAGTGAACTGTGTTGTTGTATTCGATAGTTGCTTTAAGTATCGTTTCAACAGTATCAGTAATTTTCCCTTGAGCTGTTTTATTTTTGTAGGTGACGGCTGTACTTAGCTGTTTTACAGATTTTGCAATTTGAAACAACTTCGTTTAATAGTTTTGTCATTTTTGGAAAGAAATAGTATTGTAAAATCTGTTTTACATTTTCTAGAGCTGTTCGATTGTGTTTTGTTACAAATTTTTCCTTTTGTTCGTTTTTGTCAATAACGTCATTTACAATATGTTTTGTATATCGAAATATTGTTGTTGGGAAAGTTTCTATTAGTTTATGTTGTATGAATGTGAGTACCGGTAACTTGCAATGAATTGCATTCACAACTTCTTTTTTGACAACATCGTAAACTCTTTCGATTAACGAACTCTGTTTGAGAAGTGAATTGTATGTCGGATTTTTTACCGAATAAAATGACTGTACGATCAGAAGCTACTCTATTTTCTTCAATTATAATTTGGTTTTGGTTTTGTCAGTTGATTGGTTTGTCTGCTGTTTCTATAGTGTATGTGAGCGATATTTCATTGTGCATTGTAGCTCTGTCTGACACTGCATCGTCTTCCAAGGTAATAATATTATGCCGCGATAGCGCGTCAGCGACGTAGTTTTCCTTCCCTGGCTAGTAATAGATGTTTGCATTATACTCATCTATAAAACCTTTCCAGCGCCTGATTTTTACGTTTGGATTGCGGTCAGATACTGCAAACGTCAGGGGCTGATGGTTCGTAAAGATATTTACATTTTTTACTCCATACAAATAATTTCGAATGCTTTTCAAGGCCCCATAGCAAATAATTCTCTTTCGCTTGTTGCAAAGCTAAGTTCCCTATCTTTCAATGTCCTTGATATCATGGTGATTGGTTTTCCACCTTTTAATAGGACTGCCCCTAGACCAAAGGACGAATCATCAGTTGTTAAATCAAACGCTTTCTTGTAGTCGGGGTAGAGTAACATTACATTTTCGGATGCAAGAACTTCTTTTAGCTTCTCAAATGCCGTGAGTTGACTCTCGTCGAATTTGACTGGTATTTTCTTTGATTGTCCAGCGCTAACTTTGCCTTTTAAGATGTCGCTTATAGGTTTATCTAAAGACGCGAAGTCTTTGATAAAACACCTATAGTAGCTTGCCAGCCTTATTAATGATCTGACGTTAAACAGAGATGTTGGTAATTCGTAGTTACGAATCGCCTAAACTTTACTTGAACATGTCCTTATACCATTACTTGAGACCACGAAACATAGATATTCGACACTTTCTTTGTAGAAGTGTGACTTTTCTGGCGAAACTCTCATGTTGGCTTCGTATAGTTTATCTAAGACCCAGGCGATATGTTTCACATGGATTTCCATGTTTTCAGAAAAAATTATTACGTCATCGACGTAAACGTAACAAGATTTTCCGATTTGCTCTCTGACCACATCATCAATAGCTCTTTGAAAAATACTGGGTGCATTATTCAAGCCAAAAGGGAGCCTGCAAAACTCATACTTTCCCTTCCTTCTCTGTCCTTTTCAGCAAGTAAAATCTGGTGAAATCCGGATTTAAAATCTAGGGTTGTAAAATACTTTGCTGTACCTAAGTTAGATAAGATAGAGGCTATCTTGGAGATTGGATATTTGTCATCTATTGATTTTTGGTTTAGTTTTCTGAAGACAATGACTTTTTTTTCTGGCCTGTTCATCGGTACCTCTTTTATCTATAGCCCAAACGAGGTTATTGTATGGTGAACGAGACGGACGTATTATATCGTTTTTCAAAAGATCTTGAGTTTCTGCGTTTACGAATTCTGATACGCCCATTGGGTATAGGTATAATTTGGAAGATATGGGATCCTCATTTCCTGTTCTAATGGTGGCGATGATGTTGGTATTATTGCTTCATTTGGTTCCGCAAAAACTCCCGTTCGTTCTTTGAGCATTGTTTGGAAGTTTATTGTTATAGCTTGAGGGGTTTCTATTTCCTTGACATTTGTAAAATTTACGGCTGGGCATTTTAGAAATTTTATCGTCTCAGAAGTGCAGTTTGTAATTAACCTCTTATTTTTGAAATCTAATAAAACATTGTTCTGATTTAGTAAATCAAGTCCAATTATACCGTCAAAAGTCCAGAGGTTTGGTAGTAAGAAAAATGTTGTATTGGTGTTAAAAAGATGCATTGTATACTTCCTGCCAATATCGTTATAGCCATGAATTGATTTTATTCGAAAAGGCTTTTCTACTGGTTTTTAGTTCTTTTAATGGTCTTACATCATTTTTTGAGGCTCCTGTGTCTATAAGTAATCTTATTGTCCTTCCTGCCACTGTTCTTTCTATGAACAGTAGCAGAGAGCCATGTCTAACATGGTCATATTCGTCGGATTCGTCTTCAATGTCTTCTGACTCAGTTTCTGCGATAGTCCGATATTTAGTACTGTCCTGTTCATATTCTGCATCTCCTGTTTTAAATGGTTAACTCTTTGCTGCTTCGGTCCAGTGAATCGTGCACTACTATTGTTTGGTCTCTTGTTTGTTTGTCCCTGGTTATTGTAACTTTCATATTTTGTGTTTTGTTGTTGAGTCGGCTACAGAGTTTGTTTTGAGGGAGCCGTATTTTGTTGGTACTAGGTCGTCTGTCTAAAGCGAAAGGATGTGTCAACGTCCATTGGTTCAACTTCTTCCCGCCGTGGTGAGAATTGTCGTTTCTTATAATATGGGATTTTTCTTGGCTGGTTGTATTGTGGGTCTTGAGTTAGATTCCTATCCCTGCGTTGATGGCTTTGCTTGGTTCTCTGAGCCTTTTTTTCTAAACTACGGGCAAAATTCGTGGCAAACTTGTAATGGTCATGATTAGACTCGACTTCTGGGCTAATGCCAGTGCAGAGGGAAGATCAGTTGATCTAGCTGAGAATAGGACTTATTTTAAAGATTTCTTGGCACCTGAGATGAATACTCGTAGAGCGTCTGCCCTGCTTCCTCCATGATACGTAAGTTTAATTTTTTCACTCAAATTCCGGAAGGGATTTCATGATATCAAGAGGTTCGTTGCAAATGACGCCTGTCCTGATCTCGGCCTCTCTAAATGTTTTTACCTCAGGAGTGCTTACTTGTACAGAACCAATAAGTTGTTCGATGTCACACAATTTCTGATCAAAGTTTTCTTTTTGGGTTCTTAAAATTTTTGTAACTGCCTTCTACAATTGCTTTTAATTGTTCGTTAGATAGAGACAATTTTAAATTTTCACCTGTATTTATACTTTCATGATCTGCTGTATTGTATTATATGCTATCTATCACTCATAACATACAAATAAGGACTCGGAATTTTGTGTGTTGTGTATATTATTAATAATTAATATAAAAAGGTTGGAATTGTATTTGAATTTTAATAATTTTTTTTTTTTTAACACTACTCACGTGTTCTTATTTTATGTTTGTAGAGATGCTGTTTTGATGAACTTCTTTGTTTAGGGTGTGTAGTGAACTGGTTCGTTGTGCTGCTGCGTTAATAAACTGCTTCGTTGGTGAACTTCTTTGTTTTAGTTATGTATTGTATTTTATTATTTGGTTCTCTTTTATTTGTTTAATGCTGTTGAAAATTCACTTGCGGAAATATTTTATTTGTTGAATATTTGTTTAAACGAAGTTTAATTCGGTTTTTAGAGTTCGATTCGGTTGGGCACCAGTTATTTAAATTCACAATTAAATACTTGAGTAGACTAACACGTACGAAGTACGTTGGGGGCGACAAGTGTTGTTGCGCGAAATGAGGAAACCGACGTTCTTTATTTCCAAAAATCAATTAAACACTAAGTACAAAATTATTCTAACCCAAGCTAGCCCTGCACCATAAACCGTTGGTTCAACATTCTCAAGCATAATGTAACTTAGCGCACAAAATACAAAACCAACAGATGAACGATGCATGCTTCGAATATCACTCAATTTGTTGTTGAGCTAAGCCGCAGACTTAATGTTTATGTATGTATGTATGAGCGCCACATAGCAGCTTCACATTTTATACTCGTTTCCCAAAGGGAAAAAGAGTATATTGGTTTTGTGAAATGTCCATCTTGTTGTCCGTCCGTCTGTCCGTATGAATGAAATATTTTTCTACGCTATTGAAGCTAGAGACTTGAAATTTGGAACATATACTCGTGTATACCCTCGAATTATAAAGTGTCAAGATTTTCCGGATACGCCCACTAGGGGAGTGGCAAATCGGAAAATGCTTGCGCCCATAGTCAAGAAATCATATTAGTTGAAGAGCTAGAGAGTTGAAATTTGGAATGTATACTTGCGTTGACCACCCAAGCTCAAAAAGATATGGCGGATATATCTACGCTTATTGGGGGCGTGGCAAATCGGGAAAACAGTAACTTCTACAGTTTTAAAGCTAGAATGCTGAAATTTGGCACGTAACTTAACGCTACGATTCTATAAAGATTCTATACGATTCTATAAAGATTCATAAAAAGATTTGATGTCTACGCCCACTGGGGGGCGTGGCAAATCGGATCTGAATATATAGTGATTTTACAAGATCAGCTATATTTTAAGCACTATATATGCTAGAGACTTGAAATTTTGTATATATACTCAAATACGCAACCCAAGATCAAAAAGATATGGCGGACATACCTACGCCTTCAGGGAGCGTGGCAAGTCGCAAAACATTATAGCTCCTACAGTTTTAGAGCTAGACGATTCAAAATTGGATGCTTGTGTTACTGGGGGACCTCTATCGATTCCCCAAAAATAAATCTTACGCCCCTTTGGGGGGGTGGTATATCGAAAAAATACCCTGTAACTTTCACATTTTTGGAGTGTAAGCATCCAAACTTTGCAGTTACGTTACCCTAGACTCCTTCTAGGAACTTGTCATATATGATATGTCTACGCCTACTGGGGGCGTGGCAAATTGGCAACAAAATTTGTAACGTCCAGCTGCAAAATTCATATGCCTGTGCCACCTATATAAATAATATTAAGAAGAATTGCTAGACGACTAACGGTATTTCTGATAAATATTAAGAAATATATGTAATTCGATTTAATGTTGAAGTTCTGCAAATAATTTATCTGCTAAAATTATCATTTTTCGTATAGCCTAGGTCAGTGATGTTATTTTCTCTTTGTGTGTGTGACCCTACCTTAAAAAAATGTAAATATCAAATATCGATTACAGAAATATCGACTTATTCCGAACAAAATTATTCCACACAAAAAAATTGACGATAGGACCCATCATGTATGTATGTATGTAGGCACGAATAGCCGCGCAACTATTTTCATGCCATCGCCGCCGCGTCTGGAACGCGGACCCTTTTGCTTACACGCTTTTCATCTATCTGCTGCGCCACATCAGTTTTGTATTGCCTGTTGGCGAATCCGAAACTACTTCACTACAAGGGCGACTTTTGACAAATACAAAACTATAGAAGCTGCTGTTAATGCAAACACAATATAAACATAAATCAATCGCAATTGTGATTCTTAGAAAATGCTGAAATGCGCGAATATGAACGTATGTATTTATATGTGTACATACAAAAACGGTGGTCGGTTGAATGTATGCGTATAAAGGGCGATATTTGACAAATACAAAACTAAAGAAGCGGCTGAAAATGCAAACACAACTCAATAACAATTTTGGTTGAAGAATATGCTAGAATGACCATGCATAAGCAAACGCGCTTGCACGTTTCAATGTATGTACATATGTGTAAATGTAAATATATTTTGCTGTCGCTGCTTAACGCGTGCGTGTCATAATTGGCCAAACGTTTTGTTTAATAGATTGCGACTGACTTAACGGAACTTGATGAAACTTTCAGCATATGATTCTGTTGAATTTTTTACATTTTATAAAAATGCTAATTCATTCATATGGTTATATTTGCAAAAATTGAAATTGCATAAAATTCACATGAATTTACATAAATGCAAAATTTGAGATAAATTATTAAATTTAAAATACCAGATGCCCCTATGGGAAACGAGTATCACGCATTAGGTTTTGTCCTAAGGCAACGTTCTTAGTTGTTTCAGCTTGAGCATGAGTTTCAAGGAATGGGAATGTTGTTCACGCAAAAAAAAAAAAAACCAAACGTATATTATATTCAGCGCTTCGTAGAGGCAACCATTTATTCATCGAGTGCGCAGTGTACTAAAGAATAGAGAGGTATATGTAAAATGCTTACCCTGATTTCCTATTTTCAATGAGTTCAGGTATGAAAACATAATATATACAATAATGATAATAAATAAATAATTTATTTAATATATTTTTATACAGAAACTATATAATATAATATTGCCAATGAGCATGTAGATCGCACATAAAATTTGACGGTTCATCGAGAAACAAATTATTCCATTATTTTGCCATATGGCTATGGTGCCAGTCGAAAATTGACAGTAAAGGTCGAAGGAAATTTAAAAAATGTATATGAATTGACTATATTAAAAAGTCTGGATTTCAAGCAGTATATACTTAATGCTTGGACTTTTCTTCCACGTCGGCAGCTATGATAGGGATAATATCGTTATCCTTCGTGTTATTGCTATCTGTATCGTGCAAAACGCGTATTTCGACACTTTGAGAAGCGTCAGTCTGATGATTTTTTTCCTGATCTTCGAAATTCTGCTTCTTTTCATTCTCTTGATATTGGCTGTCAGAACGACTCTGGGCATTGTGGTTCTGTGGCACCTGCGACGATGATTGCGGCTGCTCTATTGCAGTCAGTATAGATTGAAGTAGACCTTGCGACAAAATTTCTTCATGGTTTGCATTTAGATCATAGATGTTAACATCATTGCCTTGATTGTTACCAGCGTTATTTAATGAACTGCCAAACTGTACTTGAAAGTTCTGAAGTGGCTGTCCATTACCTGAGCGAAATTTGATGCCTTGCGACTTTTCTGCAGAGATCACATTCAAGCCATCAAGAGCTGGTAGCTGCTTCAGATCTACACCGTCCGGTAGAGCCGCAACTGTGGACTTTTGTGACGCGTAGCTGATATGATCCAACTCAATTTTATTTCCAGAAGGTGGTGGCCCATAACTGTCAGTATTTCTAGCTACAAAATGAGTATGCTGTTGCACTACAGGAATGCTCTGCGCTATGACATTATAAGCGGCAGGAGATGCTGCCGAGATGCTGCCAAATTGTTGCTGCTGCTGCATTTGTAAGCCAGAGCTGCTGATCAGATTTGGACCCTGGCCGCAATCGTGCAGCACAATTTGCGCCTGATAATTCTGGTTAGGATTCCGTCCAACTGATACAGCTGATTGTTGGTTAAACCGGTCAATTTGGTGCATTAATGGAAGTGCTTGAGAATAGAAAAACGATGGTATATTCTGGGGGATACCATTATTACTTATTGGTTGCTGACTCGGCAGATGAATATTTGTAGAGGGTCTATCTGAAGAAGAGTGCAGCGGCACTGATTGTTCCTGGGGTGGGGAGATATAATGAAGACGTGGTAACGATTGTACACTAAGTTGACCGTTTGAAAAAGCGGGTCCTTGAAGCGATTGCGGGAGTTGCTGTTGCGTAATAATTTGCGATGGTTCCTGCTGATAAAGGGGCACTCCATATATGGGTGCTGATGCACCACTTAATGCAATTTCATGAGCTGCGGGGGGAATATATGTAGCTGTCTGCTGTGGTGGCTTCACGCCAAATTCATCCAGATGCTGCACTGTGGCACCTATAGACTCTATAAGGCCAGCCGGCACTGGCGGACGGAATACGACTGGTGCCTGAGGATATCCAGAACCTAACTGTGGATTGTCTGAAAGTGACCCATACTGAATGTTCGAGTTATAATGTGAATGCGATTGGTCTTGGGACTGAGTGTATCTGTTAGTCAGCGCAAAAAGCTGATTTTTCATTGGAGCGCCATACTTTCCACCTGCCTGTGTTAGTGGCAAACCTGTTTTAGCATTGCTCCCAACAGTCTTGTATTTGTGATCATGAACAGAGCCAGGCTGATACGAATCTGCTGGGGGTTTTGAAAAGGTATCATCAATTCCACCGATGGAAATCTAATCGTAAAATAAAAGAGAGAGATATCAGTAATATATCACCTGCAACGTTGGCCATATGACTACCCACCTGTAAGTCTTTAGAGTTAACGGTGTTTAGGTGACCGTCGCTGCTGGGACCAGTGACTGTATTACTGGACTCACCCTGTAGTGCAACTGCTACAAGTTGCTCGTCAGAAAGCCCTTGAACAGTTGTACCACTGTTAACACCATCCACATTGTATCGAGTGCCAAAGCCCTGAACAACATGGCTGTAATCACCTTGAGTTTCAATGTGATTTTTACCCTCGAATTATAAAGTGTCAAGATTTTCCGGATACGCCCACTAGGGGAGTGGCAAATCGGAAAATGCTTGCGCCCATAGTCAAGAAATCATATTAGTTGAAGAGCTAGAGAGTTGAAATTTGGAATGTATACTTGCGTTGACCACCCAAGCTCAAAAAGATATGGCGGATATATCTACGCTTATTGGGGGCGTGGCAAATCGGGAAAACAGTAACTTCTACAGTTTTAAAGCTAGAATGCTGAAATTTGGCACGTAACTTAACGCTACGATTCTATAAAGATTCTATACGATTCTATAGATTCATAAAAAGATTTGATGTCTACGCCCACTGGGGGGCGTGGCAAATCGGATCTGAATATATAGTGATTTTACAAGATCAGCTATATTTTAAGCACTATATATGCTAGAGACTTGAAATTTTGTATATATACTCAAATACGCAACCCAAGATCAAAAAGATATGACGGACATACCTACGCCTTCAGGGAGCGTGGCAAGTCGCAAAACATTATAGCTCCTACAGTTTTAGAGCTAGACGATTCAAAATTGGATGCTTGTGTTACTGGGGGACCTCTATCGATTCCCCAAAAATAAATCTTACGCCCCTTTGGGGGGGGTAGTATATCGAAAAAATACCCTGTAACTTTCACATTTTTGGAGTGTAAGCATCCAAACTTTGCAGTTACGTTACCCTAGACTCCTTCTAGGAACTTGCCATATATGATATGTCTACGCCTACTGGGGGCGTGGCAAATTGGCAACAAAATTTGTAACGCCCAGCTGCAAAATTCATATGCCTGTGCCACCTATATAAATAATATTAAGAAGAATTGCTAGACGACTAACGGTATTTCTGATAAATATTAAGAAATATATGTAATTCGATTTAATGTTGAAGTTCTGCAAATAATTTATCTGCTAAAATTATCATTTTTCGTATAGCCTAGGTCAGTTATGTTATTTTCTTTTTGTGTGTGTGACCCTACCTTAAAAAAAATGTAAATATCAAATATCGATTACAGAAATATCGACTTATTTCGAACAAAATTATTCCACACAAAAAAATTGACGATAGGACCCATCATGTATGTATGTATGTAGGCACGAACAGCCGCGCAACTATTTTCATGCCATCGCCGCCGCGTCTGGAACGCGGACCCTTTTGCTTTACACGCTTTTCATCTATCTGCTGCGCCACATCAGTTTTGTATTGCCTGTTGGCGAATCCGAAACTACTTCACTACAAGGGCGACTTTTGACAAATACAAAACTATAGAAGCTGCTCTTAATGCAAACACAATATAAACATAATCAATCGCAATTGTGATTCTTAGAAAATGCTGAAATGCGCGAATATGAACGTATGTATTTATATGTGTACATACAAAAACGGTGGTCGGTTGAATGTATGCGTATAAAGGGCGATATTTGATAAATACAAAACTAAAGAAGCGGCTGAAAATGCAAACACAACTCAATAACAATTTTGGTTGAAGAATATGCTAGAATGACCATGCATAAGCAAACGCGCTTGCACGTTTTAATGTACATACATACATATGTGTAAATGTATTTTGCTGTCGCTGTTTAACACATGCGTGTCATAATTGGCCAAACGTTTTGTTTAATAGATTGCGACTGACTTAACGGAACTTGATGAAACTTTCAGCATATGATTCTGTTGAATTTTTTACATTTTATAAAAATGCTAATTCATTCACATGGTTATATTTGCAAAAATTGAAATTGCATAAAATTCACATGAATTTACATAAATGCAAAATTTGAGATAAATTATTAAATTTAAAATACCAGATGCCCCTATGGGAAACGAGTATCACGCATTAGGTTTTGTCCTAAGGCAACGTTCTTAGTTGTTTCAGCTTGAGCATGAGTTTCAAGGAATGGGAATGTTGTTCACGCAAAAAAAAAAAAAACCAAACGTATATTATATTCAGCGCTTCGTAGAGGCAACCATTTATTCATCGAGTGCGCAGTGTACTAAAGAATAGAGAGGTATATGTAAAATGCTTACCCTGATTTCCTATTTTCAATGAGTTCAGGTATGAAAACATAATATATACAATAATGATAATAAATAAATAATTTATTTAATATATTTTTATACAGAAACTATATAATATAATATTGCCAATGAGCATGTGGATCGCACATAAAATTTGACGGTTCATCGAGAAACAAATTATTCCATTATTTTGCCATATGGCTATGGTGTCAGTCGAAAATTGACAGTAAAGGTCGAAGGAAATTTAAAAAATGTATATGAATTGACTATATTAAAAAGTCTGGATTTCAAGCAGTATATACTTAATGCTTGGACTTTTCTTCCACGTCGGCAGCTATGATAGGGATAATATCGTTATCCTTCGTGTTATTGCTATCTGTATCGTGCAAAACGCGTATTTCGACACTTTGAGAAGCGTCAGTCTGATGATTTTTTTCCTGATCTTCGAAATTCTGCTTCTTTTCATTCTCTTGATATTGGCTGTCAGAACGACTCTGGGCATTGTGGTTCTGTGGCACCTGCGACGATGATTGCGGCTGCTCTATTGCAGTCAGTATAGATTGAAGTAGACCTTGCGACAAAATTTCTTCATGGTTTGCATTTAGATCATAGATGTTAACATCATTGCCTTGATTGTTACCAGCGTTATTTAATGAACTGCCAAACTGTATTTGAAAGTTCTGAAGTGGCTGTCCATTACCTGAGCGAAATTTGATGCCTTGCGACTTTTCTGCAGATATCACATTCAAGCCATCAAGAGCTGGTAGCTGCTTCAGATCTACACCGTCCGGTAGAGCCGCAACTGTGGACTTTTGTGACGCGTAGCTGATATGATCCAACTCAATTTTATTTCCAGAAGGTGGTGGCCCATAACTGTCAGTATTTCTAGCTACAAAATGAGTATGCTGTTGCACTACAGGAATGCTCTGCGCTATGACATTATAAGCGGCAGGAGATGCTGCCGAGATGCTGCCAAATTGTTGCTGCTGCTGCATTTGTAAGCCAGAGCTGCTGATCAGATTTGGACCCTGGCCGCAATCGTGCAGCACAATTTGCGCCTGATAATTCTGGTTAGGATTCCGTCCAACTAATACAGCTGATTGTTGGTTAAACCGGTCAATTTGGTGCATTAATGGAAGTGCTTGAGAATAGAAAAACGATGGTATATTCTGGGGGATACCATTATTACTTATTGGTTGCTGACTCGGTAGATGAATATTTGTAGAGGGTCTATCTGAAGAAGAGTGAAGCGGCACTGATTGTTCCTGGGGTGGGGAGATATAATGAAGACGTGGTAACGATTGTACACTAAGTTGACCGTTTGAAAAAGGGGGTCCTTGAAGCGATTGCGGGAGTTGATGTTGCGTAATAATTTGCGATGGTTCCTGCTGATAAAGGGGCACTCCATATATGGGTGCTGATGCACCACTTAATGCAATTTCATGAGCTGCGGGGGGAATATATGTAGCTGTCTGCTGTGGTGGCTTCACGCCAAATTCATCCAGATGCTGCACTGTGGCACCTATAGACTCTATAAGGCCAGCCGGCACTGGCGGACGGAATACGACTGGTGCCTGAGGATATCCAGAACCTAACTGTGGATTGTCTGAAAGTGACCCATACTGAATGTTCGAGTTATAATGTGAATGCGATTGGTCTTGGGACTGAGTGTATCTGTTAGTCAGCGCAAAAAGCTGATTTTTCATTGGAGCGCCATACTTTCCACCTGCCTGTGTTAGTGGCAAACCTGTTTTAGCATTGCTCCCAACAGTCTTGTATTTGTGATCATGAACAGAGCCAGGCTGATACGAATCTGCTGGGGGTTTTGAAAAGGTATCATCAATTCCACCGATGGAAATCTAATCGTAAAATAAAAGAGAGAGATATCAGTAATATATCACCTGCAACGTTGGCCATATGACTACCCACCTGTAAGTCTTTAGAGTTAACGGTGTTTAGGTGACCGTCGCTGCTGGGACCAGTGACTGTATTACTGGACTCACCCTGTAGTGCAACTGCTACAAGTTGCTCGTCAGAAAGCCCTTGAACAGTTGTACCACTGTTAACACCATCCACATTGTATCGAGTGCCAAAGCCCTGAACAACATGGCTGTAATCACCTTGAGTTTCAATGTGATTTTTACCCTCGAATTATAAAGTGTCAAGATTTTCCGGATACGCCCACTAGGGGAGTGGCAAATCGGAAAATGCTTGCGCCCATAGTCAAGAAATCATATTAGTTGAAGAGCTAGAGAGTTGAAATTTGGAATGTATACTTGCGTTGACCACCCAAGCTCAAAAAGATATGGCGGATATATCTACGCTTATTGGGGGCGTGGCAAATCGGGAAAACAGTAACTTCTACAGTTTTAAAGCTAGAATGCTGAAATTTGGCACGTAACTTAACGCTACGATTCTATAAAGATTCTATACGATTCTATAAAGATTCATAAAAAGATTTGATGTCTACGCCCACTGGGGGGCGTGGCAAATCGGATCTGAATATAGAGTGATTTTACAAGATCAGCTATATTTTAAGCACTATATATGCTAGAGACTTGAAATTTTGTATATATACTCAAATACGCAACCCAAGATCAAAAAGATATGACGGACATACCTACGCCTTCAGGGAGCGTGGCAAGTCGCAAAACATTATAGCTCCTACAGTTTTAGAGCTAGACGATTCAAAATTGGATGCTTGTGTTACTGGGGGACCTCTATCGATTCCCCAAAAATAAATCTTACGCCCCTTTGGGGGGGTAGTATATCGAAAAAATACCCTGTAACTTTCACATTTTTGGAGTGTAAGCATCCAAACTTTGCAGTTACGTTACCCTAGACTCCTTCTAGGAACTTGCCATATATGATATGTCTACGCCTACTGGGGGCATGGCAAATTGGCAACAAAATTTGTAACGCCCAGCTGCAAAATTCATATGCCTGTGCCACCTATATAAATAATATTAAGAAGAATTGCTAGACGACTAACGGTATTTCTGATAAATATTAAGAAATATATGTAATTCGATTTAATGTTGAAGTTCTGCAAATAATTTATCTGCTAAAATTATCATTTTTCGTATAGCCTAGGTCAGTTATGTTATTTTCTTTTTGTGTGTGTGACCCTACCTTAAAAAAATGTAAATATCAAATATCGATTACAGAAATATCGACTTATTTCGAACAAAATTATTCCACACAAAAAAATTGACGATAGGACCCATCATGTATGTATGTATGTAGGCACGAACAGCCGCGCAACTATTTTCATGCCATCGCCGCCGCGTCTGGAACGCGGACCCTTTTGCTTTACACGCTTTTCATCTATCTGCTGCGCCACATCAGTTTTGTATTGCCTGTTGGCGAATCCGAAACTACTTCACTACAAGGGCGACTTTTGACAAATACAAAACTATAGAAGCTGCTGTTAATGCAAACACAATATAAACATAAATCAATCGCAATTGTGATTCTTAGAAAATGCTGAAATGCGCGAATATGAACGTATGTATTTATATGTGTACATACAAAAACGGTGGTCGGTTGAATGTATGCGTATAAAGGGCGATATTTGACAAATACAAAACTAAAGAAGCGGCTGAAAATGCAAACACAACTCAATAACAATTTTGGTTGAAGAATATGCTAGAATGACCATGCATAAGCAAACGCGCTTGCACGTTTCAATGTATGTACATATGTGTAAATGTAAATATATTTTGCTGTCGCTGCTTAACGCGTGCGTGTCATAATTGGCCAAACGTTTTGTTTAATAGATTGCGACTGACTTAACGGAACTTGATGAAACTTTCAGCATATGATTCTGTTGAATTTTTTACATTTTATAAAAATGCTAATTCATTCATATGGTTATATTTGCAAAAATTGAAATTGCATAAAATTCACATGAATTTACATAAATGCAAAATTTGAGATAAATTATTAAATTTAAAATACCAGATGCCCCTATGGGAAACGAGTATCACGCATTAGGTTTTGTCCTAAGGCAACGTTCTTAGTTGTTTCAGCTTGAGCATGAGTTTCAAGGAATGGGAATGTTGTTCACGCAAAAAAAAAAAAACCAAACGTATATTATATTCAGCGCTTCGTAGAGGCAACCATTTATTCATCGAGTGCGCAGTGTACTAAAGAATAGAGAGGTATATGTAAAATGCTTACCCTGATTTCCTATTTTCAATGAGTTCAGGTATGAAAACATAATATATACAATAATGATAATAAATAAATAATTTATTTAATATATTTTTATACAGAAACTATATAATATAATATTGCCAATGAGCATGTGGATCGCACATAAAATTTGACGGTTCATCGAGAAACAAATTATTCCATTATTTTGCCATATGGCTATGGTGTCAGTCGAAAATTGACAGTAAAGGTCGAAGGAAATTTAAAAAATGTATATGAATTGACTATATTAAAAAGTCTGGATTTCAAGCAGTATATACTTAATGCTTGGACTTTTCTTCCACGTCGGAAGCTATGATAGGGATAATATCGTTATCCTTCGTGTTATTGCTATCTGTATCGTGCAAAACGCGTATTTCGACACTTTGAGAAGCGTCAGTCTGATGATTTTTTTCCTGATCTTCGAAATTCTGCTTCTTTTCATTCTCTTGATATTGGCTGTCAGAACGACTCTGGGCATTGTGGTTCTGTGGCACCTGCGACGATGATTGCGGCTGCTCTATTGCAGTCAGTATAGATTGAAGTAGACCTTGCGACAAAATTTCTTCATGGTTTGCATTTAGATCATAGATGTTAACATCATTGCCTTGATTGTTACCAGCGTTATTTAATGAACTGCCAAACTGTACTTGAAAGTTCTGAAGTGGCTGTCCATTACCTGAGCGAAATTTGATGCCTTGCGACTTTTCTGCAGAGATCACATTCAAGCCATCAAGAGCTGGTAGCTGCTTCAGATCTACACCGTCCGGTAGAGCCGCAACTGTGGACTTTTGTGACGCGTAGCTGATATGATCCAACTCAATTTTATTTCCAGAAGGTGGTGGCCCATAACTGTCAGTATTTCTAGCTACAAAATGAGTATGCTGTTGCACTACAGGAATGCTCTGCGCTATGACATTATAAGCGGCAGGAGATGCTGCCGAGATGCTGCCAAATTGTTGCTGCTGCTGCATTTGTAAGCCAGAGCTGCTGATCAGATTTGGACCCTGGCCGCAATCGTGCAGCACAATTTGCGCCTGATAATTCTGGTTAGGATTCCGTCCAACTAATACAGCTGATTGTTGGTTAAACCGGTCAATTTGGTGCATTAATGGAAGTGCTTGAGAATAGAAAAACGATGGTATATTCTGGGGGATACCATTATTACTTATTGGTTGCTGACTCGGTAGATGAATATTTGTAGAGGGTCTATCTGAAGAAGAGTGAAGCGGCACTGATTGTTCCTGGGGTGGGGAGATATAATGAAGACGTGGTAACGATTGTACACTAAGTTGACCGTTTGAAAA
This sequence comes from Drosophila meridionalis, assembly GCA_035045145.1. Taxonomy (NCBI): domain Eukaryota; kingdom Metazoa; phylum Arthropoda; class Insecta; order Diptera; family Drosophilidae; genus Drosophila; species Drosophila meridionalis. The sequence continues at coordinate 480,954 of JAWNPG010000036.1, forward strand.
AGGGGGTCCTTGAAGCGATTGCGGGAGTTGATGTTGCGTAATAATTTGCGATGGTTCCTGCTGATAAAGGGGCACTCCATATATGGGTGCTGATGCACCACTTAACGCAATTTCATGAGCTGCGGGGGGAATATATGTAGCTGTCTGCTGTGGTGGCTTCACGCCAAATTCATCCAGATGCTGCACTGTGGCACCTATAGACTCTATAAGGCCAGCCGGCACTGGCGGACGGAATACGACTGGTGCCTGAGGATATCCAGAACCTAACTGTGGATTGTCTGAAAGTGACCCATACTGAATGTTCGAGTTATAATGTGAATGCGATTGGTCTTGGGACTGAGTGTATCTGTTAGTCAGCGCAAAAAGCTGATTTTTCATTGGAGCGCCATACTTTCCACCTGCCTGTGTTAGTGGCAAACCTGTTTTAGCATTGCTCCCAACAGTCTTGTATTTGTGATCATGAACAGAGCCAGGCTGATACGAATCTGCTGGGGGTTTTGAAAAGGTATCATCAATTCCACCGATGGAAATCTAATCGTAAAATAAAAGAGAGAGATATCAGTAATATATCACCTGCAACGTTGGCCATATGACTACCCACCTGTAAGTCTTTAGAGTTAACGGTGTTTAGGTGACCGTCGCTGCTGGGACCAGTGACTGTATTACTGGACTCACCCTGTAGTGCAACTGCTACAAGTTGCTCGTCAGAAAGCCCTTGAACAGTTGTACCACTGTTAACACCATCCACATTGTATCGAGTGCCAAAGCCCTGAACAACATGGCTGTAATCACCTTGAGTTTCAATGTGATTTTTATCAATGTAGGTCCCAACCGGTGCTGGAATTGGTTTCCAGCCATCACATGCAGTGTGAAAAGGTGTCTGCGACCCAGTCGCGCTGTGTGTGTGTCCAGAGGCATCTATTTGGATCTCAGCTTGCTTCAAGGGACTGCCACCTGGACCGCTGGGGATCCGTTGTACACCTGAACCACTTAATATAATAGTCGTTTCGTGGGCACGGTTGAAATCTATTAATTGGGACATTGGAAGACTAACAGGTAGTGGTGGAGGTCCGTAGTTTGGTGGTGTTTCGTAAGCTGGTTTAGCTGGGAGATTTAATGGTCCAGAGGCGGGTGGACCATAAGATGATGCTGGATGATGAACGGACTTGAACAGTTGGGCTGGATATGGTACAGGCAATAACGGTGGTGATATAGGTGGTATTAAAGAGTTTTGTTTTTTTGGAGGTGCTGAATATTGTGGTGCCGGACGATGCTGAATTTTTAAAGGCTGTGGATACTGCGAGAATAGTTTTGGTGGTGGTCCGTAATGTGAAGCTGGTTGCGGTATACTGTATTCCGTTGTTGGTCTATATTTGACATGCGGTGGTCCATAGAATGGTTTGGGAACGCCGAAGTACGTTTTGATTTGCTCATGCAACCCATTCGTAGATGGCCCAGAACCACCAGCAAAGTTGTTCAGCTTTAAAGGGCCATATTTCAATGCCGGCGGGCCGTACTCTCGGAACGGAATCTGCTGTGGAATACCATACTCACGATGTGGTATTTGCTGGGGTGAAGGATTGTATTGTGGTGTTGGATTGGGTGAAGAGCCATATACATCAACATTCTCTTCGCGACGCTCATTTCCGCTTAGCACAGCACTTCCAACAGAAAAACAAAAAGACGCCAGTAAAACTAGCCGCAACATCATCTGAAACGATACAGTGTACCACATACATATATTGAATGCATCAAATCTCTGTATGGCTTAAACAAATGAAAATATACATCATTATTATTCAATCCACACAGAACACTAAAGCTCACCATTTAAACACTTTTTACTCTGTGTATAACTAAAAAAGGTGGACCCAAGAACATTCGCGTTAATAGCTCTTTCGTATTATTAACTTAATATTTGTTAAATTCCACTGAAAATGCGATTCATATTGAAAACAAGTAAATATAGCGTAATGCTTTTTATAAAACCTAAAATGCGATATGTATATTCGTTTAGACCAGGCTCACAAAAAAAATGCAGCTCAGTTACTTCGTTAATTGGGCCTTCCGGAAAACTGTATCTTCTCCATATTTTTATACCCTGAGCCCATTGAAAATAGGAAATCAGGGTACAATGGTTTTGTGAAAATGTATGTAATAGGCAGAAGAAGGCGTGCCACACCCCATAAAGTATATATATTCTTGATCAGCGCGACAAGACGACTCGATATAGCCCTGTCCGTCTGTCCGTATGTGTGAACGCTGAGATATTTTAAAATACGCAACATTGACTTGAAATTTTGCATGAATACTAGTTAATACCATACGCTGCTGCACAAGTTTATAACATTTTTTCGGTAACTCATTACATTTCAATTTTATGAGCATTTATCGATCATTTTAATGCGTTTTTAAGGCTGTAGTTTGTTCATCGTTTGAACTAGAGACTTAAAATTTGCTGAGTTACGTGCAATGAATACGAAAATTACGGAATCTTTGGAACTGGATGCCACGCCCCATTCGCCTCCAATAGCCCCCTATTTGAAAAAAGGAAAATCAAATACTAGAGACTTGTGCTTTGGCATATACACACATCAAATAAGTTGTAAAAATAATAAGCTGTGAAAGTTTAATGCAGTTAGTCCATTGTTAAGAAAATTTATAAAGCAATTAAGTTCCTATAGTAATGCCAACATTGCAGCCCAAGCCCAGTCGCTGCGTCAACTGCGCAATTGGCAGAGCGCGCGCTTATGCGTACATGCATATGTATGTGTGTATGTGTTGTTTGTATGTATGATATGATATTTGGCTCTTCACAGGGCTCAGTGTATCTCCTACTAGAGCACTCTTAATTGTTATTTTTTATTGATTTCACTCCTTAGGTTTTACAAATTGTTATGAATTAAAATTACGAAATTAGGAATATAAGTTAATAACTAACCTTTTCTTCTTAGACATTAATACATAATTTAGTTAATTGATTTTTGTTTTTTTCTTTATAATATTTTTTTTTTTAGGATAAATTTCAAGGGCCGAAAAACCCCGTGAAAAATAAACTGACTTATTACTAAATTGCTATACCAAATCGATAATATAGGAATATATTGATTCTTCACATTTATTAATGAAATGTTGCGATAGTCGCGGTATTATATTTTCTACCTTTTCAATACTGGCTCGACAATGTATGTTAAAATTAGAGTAATGCCAGGGAAGGTTATAGAACTTTTTTCTAACAGATCTGTAGTTGATTTATATGACGCTTAGCTATATCCGCCCACACTTGTGCATTGTAAAATATAACTGCTTGAAAAGTGGATCTGAGCAAAAATACCCTTTTTTTCTGTGTTTAGTCTTGAGTTTCTATTGATAAATCGGTAAAAGAAACAAACCACACAATTGAGTTTTATTTTGGTATACTATATATTCCTTATATGTTAATTTTTTGTCTAGTGTGATGAATAAATATCTGATATTATTTTCCCATTTTATGTTTTTGGTGCCTAATATTATATTACCTGTAGGAACAAAAATATCCTTCCGTTTTTGGATAAAGTATATATTCTGGGCAAATTAAAATTTTCCATTTCGAAAAATATGGTTCTTTTCAACTATAAGCTTCTTGACCAGAGAAAAGGATTACTGTGTCCACAAAGATTGACCATGTGCAGTGGTGTAGATATGGGAAATCAGAAGTATATATGATATAAAATATAGGCGATAATCAAGAGCCTTGCGGGTAACCTGCAGAGATATTCACTGATGTGCTTATAAGTTTTCCTAAATGAACGACAAAGGATCGGTTTTCTAAGAAACTCTTAATTATTATCTTTATAACTGTTTTGTGGACTAATCTATCATGCCATACTGATTCGAAGGCGGCGTTGATGTCCTAGAGTACCATTCCGTTTGCCTTGGACATAGACAGATTATTAAATATATATAAATATATATATATATATATATATATATATATATATATATATATATATATATATATATATATATATATATATATATATCTTCTTTTTGCTATTTTTGTTGCGAACATAAAGCGACAGAGCCGAGCAAAAACGAAGCTGTGATGTACACAATCGTAAAATTTTTTTGTGTGGAATAATTTTGTTGTGAATGACGAGTCTGATTTTTAATGCCACGCACCATTCGCCCCCAATAGCCCCTATTTGTGAAAGCCGCAAATTAAATACTAGAGACTTGTGCTTTGGCAAATACACATATATGAATGCTATTAATAAGTTGTGAAAGTTTGATGAAGTTAGTCCATCGCTAAGAAAAATTATTAAACAATTAAGTTCCCATAGTAATGCCCACATTGCAGTCCAAGCGCAGTCGCTGCGTCAACTGCGCAGTTGGCAGAGCGCGCGCTTATGCCTGCGTGCATATGTGTGTGTATGTGTTGTTTGTATGTATGCATAACAAAATCGTAGAATGATATTTGGCTCTTCACAGGGCTCAGGGTATCCCCTAGTCGAGCAGTCTCGACTAGAGTCCTCCTTCTTGTTTTAGATATATGATGCTTAAATATATAAATGATGCTCTAATATATTTCGTGCGGCGACTTAAGATATATTAGAGCATCAATTTGTTTGCGTCCAAATGCTAAGCTCTAACTTGATTTTTTTCCGGCATTTGTCGATAATTTGAATTCGTTTTTTAAACGTGGATTGTACATCGTTTGAGATAAAAATTGTACTGTGTAGTTGTGTGTAATGTATACAGACATCTCTTCAACGACAATACTGAACTGAAATTAATTTGGTTACATAAAATAATATTATGGGGAAAGCAAATTTTACTAATTTTTGAACAACATATAAAACAAGTATAAGACATATGTTTAGGCACGAGGATTGGAATAGTAGTAGCTGCAATTGCCTTGTATATGATTAAGAGAAGAAACCTGAAACAGCATTTGCTGGCTTTCACATTTTCTGGCCCCCGCAGAATGTTCAGGCATGAACATAAAAATATATATAAATATGTAAACATGCCTTCTACGCACTCAACGATAGATAGATAAAGACCACAGATAGATAAAGACCACATGTGTGGAATCTAAGAATAGCCAGATGAACGCTGACCCCCCACAATCTCAGCGATAATATAAGAATGCAATAGACCAATGCTGAACCTTACAAACTCAAAAATGGACACATTAGATACATTTTATGGTTGAAATTATGCATGAGTCTAGGTATATTAATATAGCCTCAGAAGAATAAAGATCAGTTTTAGACTAAGCCCAAGCGTAGTTACTGTATATACTCAGGGTCCTTTGAGTCGGATGCAGTATTGACTGCAACCCAACACAGTCAAGTACTGCGTGCTTCCAGCTCAGAATACTGTATTCGATCATGGTCATAAAATCCGAAACAACAAATTTACTAAATGTTTGTGGAAAGTGCTTAAATAATATCTTTGGCTTACCAACGCACGCTGTGAGTAGAGGCACAGCACGATCAACCAGGTGATCAAAACAAATAAACCTCAAACGGGTCAAGCCTAGGAGTAAAGAGATGCTGATAACAAAGACTCTTGAGTTGCTAAAGTAGCAATCAGAGATATATGACAACATCCTGCAGGCCACAGCTAAAAAGGATGAGCTTGCAGTTGTGGAGAAGTTGGCAGCAAAATTCACTGCCAATCACTCAATTCTGAGCAAAATCGGTGTCATCAACCATCTGTATTTCACAGAGAAAATATATGATTGGTTACATTTGCAACCGCCTCTAAATGGGTAGATAAGGGGAGGGAGGAAGGGAGTAATTAGTAAAAAGAGACGGTATCCAAAAAATAAAAAAAAATAGAAGTTGCATAAAATTCACAGGAATCTATATGCAAAGTTTGAGGGGTCTAGCTTTAAAGGTGTTGGAGATATAATTTTATAACCTGTTTTCGATAAGGTTTAAAATCGATAACATTACAACAAAAATAAATATCGTTTTTTGGTAACAAACTTGACCTGCGCGTGCTATCCACGGACCCAACAAAAAACAAAAAAATTCAAGTCCCTAGCTTGTCTAGATGCTTCAATCGACGCGTTCAAACATACGGACGGACGGACGGACGGACAGACGGACGGACGGACAGACGGACGGACGGACAGACGGACAGGGCTATATCAACTCGTCTTGTCGCGCTGATCAAGAATATATATACTTTATGGGGTCTGGGACGCCTCCTTCTGCCTGTTACATACATTTTCACAAAACCATTATACCCTGATTTCCTATTTTCAATGGGCTCAGGGTATAATTATGCATGAGTCTGGGTTTATAAACCAAGACTCATAAGAATAAACTTCAGTACCGACTAAGCACCACCACAGTCAGTGTATTCATTCACGTGGTCCTTCGTGCCGGATGCAGTATTGACTGCAAACTAACACAGTCAAGTACTGTGCTTCCAGCTGAGTATACTGTATTCGATCATGGTCATAAAATCCGAAACAACAAATTTACTAAATGTGTGGGGAAAGTGCTTGAAAAATATCTTTGGCATACCAACGCACGCTGTGAGTAGAGGCACAGCACGATCAACCAGGTGATCAAAACAAATAAACCTTCAACGGTTCAAGCCTAAGAGTAAAGAGATCCTGATAACAAAGACTCTTGAGTTGCTAAAGAAGCATTTAAAGATATGTATATGACAGCATCCTGCAGGCCATAGCTAAAAAGGATGAGCTTGTAGGTGTGGAGAAGTTGCCAGCAAAGTTCACTGCCAATCACTCACAGCTGAACTAAATTAATGTCATCAGCCATCTGTATTTTACAGAGAAAATACATGATTAGATTATCGAAATAATCAGGCCCCCGCAGAATGTTCAGGCATGAACATAGAAATATACATAAATATGTATGTAAACATGCCTTCTACGCACTCAACGACTAGCTTGCAGTGCGATAGATAGATAAAGACCACATGTGTGGTATCTAAGAATAACCAGATGATCGCTGACCCTTACAACCTCAGTGATAGAATAATAATAATTAATAGATTGACAACCTCAGCGATAATATAAGAATGCAATAGACCAATACTAAACCTTATAAACTCAGCAATAGACACATTAGATTTAAAAGTTGAAATTATGCATAAGTCTGGATATATAAACCTAGCCTCATAAGAATAAACACCAATCTCGACTGAACATCACCACAGTCAGTGTATTCCTTCGATATATAAAAACCTAACAAACCACAAGGCTGCATATCGTCATACCCTTCTATAAGCTATGGCATGCAGGATTGCTCAACAAAATTAAATAGAGGTTGCCTGCACTATACTTCCTGATTATAAAGTCTTATGTGGAAAAGAGAACCTTTCATGTTCAGCAACAGCTAACATGCTGGAATAAAAAAAAACAAGTAAGAAAACTCTAGTCGAAGGTGCCCGACTAGGAGATACCCTGAGCCCCGTCCAACTTGCTTTATTTAGTACGCTCCATAGCTTGCATAAAACATTAAATTTTCCAAAATTCAATTATAATTTTGAAATTTTATTCAACTAGAATGTATGTAAACCAAAAATAAATAAATAATAATAATAATAATAAAGAAACAAATCAACAAAAAAAGAAGAAAAACAAACATTACCGCATCTGGACTCGAACCTCTATCTATTTACTACATATGTAACGTTAAAGCGCATCTTCTCAACTAGCACAACCACTCATGTTTATAAATTTAAAAAAAAATTTTAAAAAGTTACGCTGTCGTCACTGAGTTTTGAAATTGGGACCTATCGTTTACGCGCTTTGCGTCTATCCACTACACCACACTAGTATTGCATTACTTGTTGGCAAAACCCAAAGTAGTACTACAAGGGCAATATGTGACAAATACAAAACTACAGAAGCTGCTGAAAATGCAAACACACAGATTTGGTTGAAGAATATGCTAGAATGAATGGCCTTGAATGTATTTATGCACATGCATAGCAGAGTCGTTCGCACGTTTCAATGTATGTGTATGTGTATGTGTTTTTTGCTGCGCGTCGCTGCTTGCCACGTGCGTGTATTAATTGGCCAAATGTTTTGTTTAATAAATCGGGACTGACTTAACGGAATTTGATGAAACTTTCAGCATATGATTTTATTGAATTTTTTACATTTTATAAAAGTCCTAACTCATTCATATGGTTATATTTGCAACAGACTTTTAATGAGTGAAAAAAAAAGGGGGGGGGGGGGGTAATTAGTAACAAGAGCCGGTATCTAAAATTTAAAAAAAAATAAAAATTTCATTAAATTCACATGAATCTCTACGCAAAATTTGAGGGTCTAGCTCTAAAGGTGTGGGAGATAGAATTTTATAACTTGTTTTCGATAAGGTTTAAAATCGATAACATTACAACAAAAATAGATATCGTTTTTTGGTAACAAACTTGACCTGCGCGTGCTATCCACGGGCCCAACAAAAAAAATTCAAGTCCCTAGCTTGTCTAGATGCTTCAATCGACGCGTTCAAACATACGGACAGACGGACGGACAGATAAACGGACAGACAGACAGACGGACAGACAGACGAACAGGGCTAAATCGACTCAGCTCGTCGCCCTGATCAAGAATATATATACTTTATGGGGTGTGGCACGCCTCCTTCTGCCTGTTACATACATTTTCACAAAACCATTATACCCTGATTTCCTATTTTCAATGGGCTCAGGGTATAAAAATGAGACCAAACAACATTGATAGACTCGTATATATATATATATATATATATATATATATATATATATATATATATATATTTACTTTTACCGTCAATCCTCAATAAAATCTAAACTATCAGAGCTCCAATTTTAATTTTTTTATATTATGCTTCATTCATTTCTCTTTAAAATAAATCAATAATGGCTTCTGTAGCTATAAGGAATATTTTTTAATAAATGTTTTTCGGAAAGATACAAAAAAAATTTAACAAAAATTTGGTCATCAGGTTAGCGCCCCCTGGGTTAAATTCAATTTAATTAAGTTGTAGGCGTATAATGGTAGTTTATAACACCTGTATATTCAATTTCTATCATTTTTAAGAAATATTAGTAGTGCGTAGTGCCCCCTTTGATAAAAATTACTTCAAAAATTCGATTGGGAATTGAATTATAAAGTTTTTGAATATAATTCAATAAAATGGTTGACCAAGCGCGTTTGATGCCTTCGACTAACTCTGTCTTTGTACTATACTGCTTTCCGAACTCATACACTATCCTGACCAACCTTCCCCAGACGTTTTCAATGATGTTAAGGTCGGGTGAATATGGTGGTCACTCCATGAGATCAACTTTTTGACCCTGAATCCATGACTTCACGGATCAAGAAATGTGAATTGAAGCATTATCATGCTGAAAAGCCCATTGCAGGTTTTGGAAAATGTTTTGGAAATGCGGAAAAGCCGTCTCAACACGTTGTTGTAGTCATGTGCGTTCATGCGCGATGTCAAAAATTGAAGCTCGCAAGTGCCGTAGTATGACAATGCTCCCCACACAATAACCCCTCTCACCTAGCTATGCAATCGATCCAAGAGATGTTCTTCTTTGCGTAGATCATGAAAATAATAGTTATAACCATCAGGTCCTTCCAAATTAATTTTTCTTTATCTGAAAAGACAACATACCGCCATTGGGTAGACCACGTCATGTGCACTTGGACAAAATTTAAGCGTATTTGTTTTCTCAGCATAGTGAGTTGAGATTTTTTTTTAATTTCAGTTTTTTTAAGAAATTAGCTTTCTTGATTACGCTTTGGACCGTTGATAAGCTTGCCTTAACACCTGTGTTTTCCCTAATCTTGGTGGTCGACTCGTGCGAATTCGATGTTTCCTGAAGTATTGCTCTTCTATCTGCTTGTGGAATCACTTGATTATTGCTGCTTTTGTAATTTTTTCAATAGATTTCCTTATTTTTTAAGAAAATTATCAATTGGTTTTCTGTGTCTTCCCGTTTTTTCAGCCATTTTATGGTAGGATAGTCCAGATGCAAAGTATGCTTCAATCTTTGATTTTTCAACCAAAGATAAAACTGTTCCTTTACCCAAAGTGCACATTTATTTAAAGATATTGAACCGATTGAGCTTCAAAAAAAATTTGGTGACTGTAATTGTCATAATAACCAAGATATCTAAAATTGCATTTGGCGGCGCTAATCTGATGACGCAAAATAAGTGCACACATTCTTTGCGAAAATAGCTTTAATAGAAATTAAAACATAACGGTTCTTCTCCCGCGCTTTGTTTCATTATGAGAGAGATCGTATATGATGGTAACAGAATCAAAACAAAAACTAAGAAGATGCGTGCAATAGGCAAAAAGAAAAAACGAAAAGAAAATGAGTGTAAAGGGGGGCGCTAACCTGATGACGCGCAGTGTATATATATATATATATATATATATATATACACTGCGCGTCATCAGGTTAGCGCCCCCCTTTACACTCATTTTCTTTTCGTTTTTTCTTTTTGCCTATTGCACGCATCTTCTTAGTTTTTGTTTTGATTCTGTATATATATATATATATATAATGCGCGAAAAGATAAGAAATTTCGCCTGAATTTAAATTTCATACGCACAAAAAGTCACGCCCAATAACAAAAAGAAATTGAAAAGAAATGCCAAACAGAGCTAACAACTTTCTCTCCTCGTTAGCAAAGGTAAATTTGATGGAACCTAAATAAACGGCTCTCTTAAATGCTGCATTTCATTTCAGATGATGATGAGTATGTCCACAGCTAACTGAGTAGGCGCATAGCGATGTTCTTCATTTTTTGTAAGCTTAAGTTATATTTGTGTAATAAATATTAAGCAATCAATCCAACATACTACTAATATAATAATAATGTTGCTTACAAAAACAGAACCGTAAAATCTCTCATAATTGACTACTAGAATATCAGCTGTTCCTACAATGACCTATGCAAATCCGTCAGTCTACTTCTGAGTCATCGGGTGTATGATGTATCCAAATATTGATTGAGTTACAGAGAAAAATGGAAAGAATTTGTAGCAGTTCACATCCATAACACATGTTGCTATGTCGCATATTTAAGTTATCTGCCTGTCACATACTTTTTATTAAAAAAATATACCTTTTTCACTAATTTTTAATAACATTATATAATAAGCAGCAAACTTTCACTTTTATTAGCAATATTATCATTAAATTAAAAAATACACAAGCAAACCGCACGAATAACAAAAAATAATATATGTACATGCAAAACAACAGTCATTGAAAAACACACGATGAATTAACTATTATAGCCCTTAACGACAAATCAAAATGTACCTGAATTAAATGAATCTGTTGTGATAAATATCTTAGCAAAATTCATAATTTTTTTGGTGAATACTATTTTAAATTATTTATATCAAATGAAAGTAATAATTTTGTAATAACATAATCAATAAATATATTTTTTATCACCTCGTAAGTTTAATTTGCATTACCTTGGTGACTTCTCCGTTATGCTTTAGATTTTAATATGCAATTTTTGTTTTTCGAAATGACTCCTTTTTCAAATAGATAATTGTTTTCTAAACACTGTTTAACTAATTTTTGATCTAACACTTAAAAAAAATTAATAAATTAAGCCGCTTTGCTACTGCACGAGGACGTGATAAAAATTCAGGAATGGCTGTGACAACATTGCTGGAAATTCGCCGCAATAAACGAAATTCGTACCGACTACGTTTCAGCAACAAACCGTCTGTTACTTGACACTCTCGAATTCAAAATAGTGCTACAGAGATGATAACCCCAGCTCATATAGGTAATAGCCAACGTCAGCAGCGACTCAAGTAGAGTTAAAAAAGCACGAAACTGAAAGTGAAGAAATTTTTGTGAAACAAATAACCATCAAGAGTGCTGCAATCGAGAGTTGTTGACTTCGGTATACCCTGTACCAAACTTTTAATTGCCTTTGGAATAAGTTATAGTTATATTGAGGGTATATTGACACAATATATGCACAGTAAAACTTACTTATTTCAAACGGCAGTTATTATTAGGCAATAATATATTAGATGTTCAAATAGGCAATATAATTTTTTACTCATACAGTTCTTCTGATGTTGCATACATTGTGATATATTTATTAAACCCTTTCCACCCAATTTTTCAAAGGGAATTAGCTAATAAAAAAAAACGACGATTTGAGTGACGTCACAGTCGTCACAATGTGCTCGCCAAAGGGACAGACATAAAATAGGAGCCAGGTGAAAAGAAAAAAAAAAAGAAACGAATGAGAGAAAAAGCTGTCTCTCTTACGTGACCAGTTTTGCAAGGTTTTCGTACAGATTTTGTGTGTGAACCATACGAACATATTGTTTAAGTGGTTTTAAATAGTATATATATTTATTGATGAACGTACATATATAGATGCTTATAAATATTATCTCAATAATATGCTTTCTTGGTTAATTAAATTAAAGCTGGACACCACAAACTTTGATGCCGATTTCCAATGCCCTTGTAGCCGTAGACATACATATGTATGTATAATATTCGTCTAGTTCTTAAAAGAAGTCTATATATTCATATCGAATTTATTACATGCAATGGGCGTGAATTGTTTCATAGATCTTTATATTGCAGTATCGTTACATTAATGCACAAGTACAGCATTCTTGCTTTGAAACTTGAAGATAAAGTCCTACCCGATTTTCCACGCCCCAGTGGGCGCATCAGCAAAATTTTGACTCTTTATAATTCGAGGGTATACACTGTACCACTTAAGTCACCGTACCCCCTGTTCGTTTTCACACAACACGCTGTAACTTCTTTTATTTTATATATAAAAATAAAAGTTTTGATGGCGGTTGATAAAGTGATCTATTAACTACACAATAGCATTTTAAAATAAAATATTCACATTTTCGACTCCACAAAAGTCACCGTACTCTTGCTTGCTCTGCGCTGTCTGGCGCCAATGTTCTCTTTAGACCTAACGGGGATTTTCGAAACATGTGTGCAATGTCTTCAAAATTAATGATATTTGGTGTGAATTACTTGTGTTGGACATAATTTGCAAATTTCGTCATAAAAATGGCCCGTAAACAGATAATTGTAGAATAACGTGGGCGGATCTTGCAGCTTCACACAAAGGAGCAAAAGTCGTATGCAGAGATAGCTAAACTAATGTCTAGAGCCAAGTCAACCATCCAAACAGTAATTGGCCGTTTTAAATACGAGGGGTTTTTGGTTTTTAGCTATAATATTAGACTAAAATAAAATGTTACTATTATTAAAATGCTATTGTGTAGTTAAAAGATCACTTTATCAACTGCCTTCAAAACTTTTTTATACTCGTTTCCCAAAGGGAAAAAGAGTATATTGGTTTTGTGAAATGTCCGTCTTGCTGTCCGTCCGTCTGTCCGTCTGTTCGTATGAATGAAATATTTTTCTACGCTATTGAAGCTAGAGACTTGAAATTTGGAACATATACTCGTGTATACCCTCGAATTATAAAGTGTCAAGATTTTCCGGATACGCCCACTAGGGGAGTGGCAAATCGGAAAATGCTTGCGCCCGTAATCAAGAAATCATATTAGTTGAAGAGCTAGAGAGTTGAAATTTGGAATGTATACTTGCGTTGACAACCCAAGCTCAAAAAGATATGGCGGATATATCTACGCCCATTGGGGGCGTGGCAAATCGGGAAAACTGTAACTTCTACAGTTTTAAAGCTAGAATGTTGAAATTTGGCACGTAACTTAACGCTACGATTCTATAAAGATTCATAAAAAGATTTGATGTCTACGTTCACTGGGAGCGTGGCAAATCGGATCTGAATATATAGTGATTTTACAAATTCAGCTATATTTCGAGCACTATTGATGCTAGAAATTTGATATATATACTCGGATAAGCAACCCAAGATCAAAAAGATATGGCGGACATACCTACACCTTCAAGGGGCGTGGCAAATCGCAAAAAGCTTATAGCTCCTAAAGTTTTAGAGCTAGACGATTCAAAATTGGATGTTTGTGTTACTGGGGGCCTCCTCTATTGATTCCCCAAAAATAAATCTTACGCCCCTTTGGGGACGTGGTATATCGAAAAAATACTCCGTAACTTTCACATTTTTGGAGTGCAGTTACGTTACCTTAGACTCCTTCTAGGAACTTGCCAAATATGATATGTCCATGCCTACTGGGGGCGTGGCAAATTGGCAACAAAATTTGTAACGCCCAGCTGCAAAATTCATATGCCTGTGCCACCTATATAAATAAGCTTAATAAGAATTGCTAAGACGACAAACGGCATTTCTGAGAAATATATGTAATTCGATTTAATGTTGAAGTTCTGCAAATAATTTATCTGCTAAAATTATCATTTTTCGTATAGCCTAGGTCAGTTATGTTATTTTCTTTTTGTGACAAAAAATGTAAATATCAAATATCGATTACAAAAATATCGAATTAGTCCGAACGATATCATCATGTATGTACATATGTATGTAGGCACGAACAGCTGCGCAACTATTTTCATGCCATCGCCGCCGCGTCTCGAACGCGGACCCTTTTGCTTACACGCTTTTCATCTACCTGCTGCGCCACATCAGTTTTGCATTGTCTGTTGGCAAATCCGAAACTACTTCACTACAAGGGCGACTTTTGACAAATACAAAACTATAGAAGCTGCTGTTAATGCAAACACAATATAAACATAAATCAATCGCAATTGTGATTCTTAGAAAAAACTGAAATGCGCGCATATGAACGTATATATTTATATGTGTACATACAAAAACGGTGGTCCGTTTGAATGCATGCGTATAAAGGGCGATATTTGACAAATACAAAACTATAGAAACTGCTGTTAATGCAAACACAACTCAATAACAATTTTGGTTGAAGAATATGTTAGAATGAATGGCGCTGAATTTATTTGTGACCGTGCAAAAGCAAACGCGCTTGTACGTTTCAATGTATGTGTAAATGTAAATATATTTTGCTGTCGCTGCTTAGCGCGTGCGTGTCATAATTGGTCAAACGTTTTGTTTAATAGATTGTGACTGACTTAACGGATCTTGATGAAACTTTCAGCATATGATTCTATTGAATTTTTTACATTTTATAAAAATGCTAATTCATTCACATAGTTATATTTGCAAAAATTGAAATTGCATAAAATTCACATGAATCTACATAAATGCAAAAATTTAAAATACGAGATGCCCTTGTGGGAAAAGAGTATCACGCTTTAGGTTTCGTCCTAAGGCAACGTTCTTACTTGTTTTATATATAAAATTGTCGAAGTTACAGCGTGTTGTGTGAAAACGATCAGGGGGTACGGTGACTTAAGTGGTACAGTGTACATGAGCATACATTCCAAATTTCACGTCTCTATTCATACGGACAGGCGAACAGACGGACAGATAGCATGACAGACATTGAACAAATCCAATATACTATTCTACTTAATTGAATATCTAATACTAAAGCCCCCTTAAATTAACATAGGCTTTCGTTAACGTTTAACATGAATTAACCCTATAGGGTATATAATCACACATACATTTGAATATACACAAGTATGTACATATGTATGTATGTATTATGCTCTGTAACATAAAGATAACGAGAAACGCACAATTACTGAGAAAATATTTAAAGAAGTGAAATTGCATTCCAATATTGTGAGTTGCTTAAGAGGTTTGCTTCGCTTTCATCACTGGCTGCTGTGCGTAGGCCGCGCCCATATTTGAGTTTATTTTAGATGCAGTTATGCGGGCCCAACAGCCAGTAGTCTGTCGCACTTACATACATTTGTTAACTACAGTTTCCATGTACATATCCGCTATTTTACATATGTTTACGCTACGGCCGTCGTCTCATTTTCTGTGCTGACGTAATTATTACGCAACACGCTTTCTTTCACTCTTTTCTTTCTTTCTCTGGTCATCGTTTCTTCAACACTCAATAAGTTTGCTTTGGGACTGTTTCAGTCAGTATTGTATACTTGGTCTAGCGCAAATGGCTTTGCAATTTATTATGTTCACTGCTTCAAAAACCATTGATTATAAGTCACAATTGTCTTACGTATCATCTCAGTTCCACAACGTATTGATGTAAGTCTAGGGTCGGTTAAATTAATTAAATTAAACACATGTCTACATACATATGTACATACGTAAGTACATACATATAAATGTATGTATATATTTATACTCGTTTCCCAAAGGGAACAAGTAAGAAAACTCTAGTCGGAGATGCCCGACTAGGAGATACCCTGAGCCCCGTCCGATTTGCATTGTTTAATACGCTATATAGCTTGCATATAACATTAAATTTTCCATAATTAAATTATAATTTTGAAATTTTATTCAACTAGAATGTATGTAAATCAAAAATAAATAAATAATTAAATAAATAAACAAATTATCAAAAAAAAAAAGAAGCAAAACAAACATCACCGCACCTGGACTCGAACCTGCATCTATTTACTACATATGTAAAGTTAAAGCACATCATCTCAACTAGCACAACCACATCATGTTTATAAATTAAAAAAAAATTAAAAAAGTTACGATGCTGTGACTGAGTTTCGAACTCGGGACCTTTCGTTTACGCGCTTTGCGTCTACACACTACGCCACACCAGTATTGCGATGCTTGTTGGCAAAACGCAAAGTAGTACTACAAGGGCGATATGTGACAAATACAAAACTAAAGAAGCTTAAGAATCAGATCAATCGAAATTGTGATTCTTAGAATATGCTGAAGTGCGCGCATATGAACGTATGAGTATGTGTTCATGCAAAAACGGTGGTCTGTTTCAATGTATGCGTGTAAAGGGCGATATATGACAAATACAAAACTACAGAAGCGGCTGAACATGCACAGAAGCGACTGTGCGCACATGCATAAGCAGACGCGCTTGCACGCTTCAATGTATGTGTATGTGTATGTGTTTTTTGCTGCGCGTCGCTGCTTGCCACGTGCGTGTGATTATTGGCCAAACGTTTTGTTTAATAAATCGGGACTGACTTAACGGAATTTGATGAAACTTTCAGCATATGATTCTATTGAATTTTTTACATTTTACAAAAATGCTAATTTATTCACATGGTTATGTTTGGAACAAACTCTCAATGGGTCGAATGGGTCGAGTGGGAGGGGAGGTAATTAGTAAAAAGAGCCGGTATCCAAAAAATAAAAAAATAGAAATTGCATAAAATTCACATAAATCTATATGCAAAATTTGGTCTAGCTCTAACGGTGTGGGAGATATAATTTTAAAACCTGTTTTCGATAAGGTTTGAAATGGATAACAATACAACAAAAATATATATCGTTTTTTGGTAACAAATTTGACCTGCGCGTGCTATCCACGGACCCAACAACAAAAAATTCAAGTCTCTAGCTTGTCTAGATGCTTCAATCGACGCGTTCAAACATACGGACAGACGGACGGACGGACAGACGGACGGACGGACAGACGGACGGACAGACAGACGGCCAGGGCTAAATCGACTCAGCTCGTCGCCCTGATCAAGAATATATATACTTTGTGGGGTCTGACACGCCTCCTTCTGCCTGTTACATACATTTAACAAAACCATTATACCCTGATTTCCCATTTTCAATGGGCTCAGGGTATAAAAAGAGTATATTGGTTTTGTGAAATGTCCGTCTTGCTGTCAGTCCGTCCGTCTGTCCGTATGAATGCTATATTTTTCTACGCTATTGAAGCTAGAGACTTGAAATTTGGAACATATACTCGTGTATACCCTCGAATTATAAAGTGTCAAGATTTTCCGGATACGCCCACTGGGGTAGTGGCAAATCGGAAAATGCTTGCGCCCATAATCAAGAAATCATATTAGTTGAAGAGCTAGAGAGTTGAAATTTGGAATGTATACTTGCGTTGACCACCCAAAAGATATGGCGGATATATCTACGCCCATTGGGGGCGTGGCAAATCGGGAAAACTTTAACTTCTACAGATTTAAAGCTAGAATGCTGAAATTTGGCACGTAACTTAACGCTACGATTCTATAAAGATTCATAAAAAGATTTGATGTCTACGCCCACTGGGGGCGTGGCAAATCGGATCTGAATATATAGTGATTTTACCAGATCAGCTATATTTTGAGCACTATTGATGCTAGAGACTTGAAATTTTGTATATATACTCGGATAAGCAACCCAAGATCAAAAAGATATGGCGGACATACCTACACCTTTAGGTGGCGTGGCAAATCGCAAAAAGCTTATAGCTCCTACAGTTTTAGAGCCAGATGATTCAAAATTGGATGTTTGTGCTACTGGGGGTCTCCTGTATTGATTCCCCAAAAATAAATCTTACGCCCCTTTGGGGGCGTGGTATATCGAAAAAATACCCTGTAACTTTCACATTTTTGGAGTGCAGTTACGTTACCTTAGACTCCTTCTAGGAACTTGCCAAATATGATATGTCCATGCCTACTGGGGGCGTGGCAAATTGGCAACAAAATTTGTAACGCCCAGCTGCAAAATTCATATGCCTGTGCCACCTATATAAATAAGCTTAATAAGAATTGCTAAGACGACAAACGGCATTTCTGAGAAATATATGTAATTCGATTTAATGTTGAAGTTCTGCAAATAATTTATCTGCTAAAATTATCATTTTTCGTATAGCCTAGGTCAGTTATGTTATTTTCTTTTTGTGACAAAAAATGTAAATATCAAATATCGATTACAAAAATATCGACTTAGTCCGAACGATAGGACCCATCATGTATGTACATATGTATGTAGGCACGAACAGCTGCGCAACTATTTTCATGCCGTCGCCGCCGCGTCTCGAACGCGGACCCTTTTGCTTACACGCTTTTCATCTACCTGCTGCGCCACATCAGTTTTGCATTGCCTGTTGGCAAATCCGAAACTACTTCACTACAAGGGCGACTTTTGACAAATACAAAACTATAGAAGCTGCTGTTAATGCAAACACAATATAAACATAAATCAATCGCAATTGTGATTCTTAGAAAAAGCTGAAATGCGCGCATATGAGCGTATATATTTATATGTGTACATACAAAAACGGTGGTCGGTTTGAATGCATGCGTATAAAGGGCGATATTTGACAAATACAAAACTAAAGAAGCGGCTGAAAATGCAAACACAACTCAATAACAATTTTGGTTGAAGAATATGCTAGAATGAATGGCGCTGAATTTATTTGTGACCGTGCATAAGCAAACGCGCTTGTACGTTTCAATGTATGTGTAAATGTAAATATATTTTGCTGTCGCTGCTTAGCGCGTGCGTGTCATAATTGGCCAAACGTTTTGTTTAATAGATTGCGACTGACAACGGAACTTGATGAAACTTTCAGCATATGATTCTATTGAATTTTTTACATTTTATAAAAATGCTAATTCATTCACATAGTTATATTTGCAAAAATTGAAATTGCATAAAATTCACATGAATCTACATAAATGCAAAATTTGAGATAAATTATTAAATTTAAAATACGAGATGCCCTTGTGGGAAACGAGTATCACGCTTTAGGTTTCGTCCTAAGGTAACGTTCTTACTTGTTTACATATGAGCTTGTCCATAATTTGTATACCCTGAGCCCATTGAAAGTGGGAAATCAGGGTATAATGGTTTAGTTAAATGTATGTAACAGGCAGAAGGAGGCGTCCCAGACCCCACAAAGTATATATATTCTTGATCAGGGCGACGAGCTGAATCGATTTAGCCCTGTCCGTTTGTCCGTCTGTCTGTCCGTCCGTCCGTCCGTCCGTGTGAACGCTTAGATATTTTTAAGTACGCAACGGGAAATCAGGGTATAATGGTTTTGTGAAAATGTGTGTAACAGGCAGAAGGAGGCGTGCCACACCCCATAAAGTATATATATTCTTGATTAGCGCGACAAGACTAGTCGATATAGCCCTGTCCGTCTGTCCGTCCGTCCGTCCGTCCGTGGGAACGATGAGATATTTTTAAGTACGCAACGTAGAGACTTGAAATTCTACATGAATAGTCGATAATACCATACGCTTCGCAAGTTTATAAAATTTTTCCGAAAACTCATTCCATTTCGATTGTATGAGCATTTATCGATAATTTTAATGTGTTTTTAAGGCGTGGTTTGTACAGCTTTTGAGCTAAAGACTTCAAATTTGCTGTGTAGTTGCGTGTAATGAATACGGAGATAGATTCGCCCCCAATAGCCCCCTATTTGTAAAAAGCGCAAATCAAATACTAGAGACTTGTGCTTTGGCGCATACACACATATGTCATAAATAAGTTGTGAAAGTTTGATGCACTTAGTCCATCGCTTAGAAAAGTTATTAAGCAATTAAGTTCCCATAGTAATGTCCACATTGCAGCCCAAGCGCGGTCGCTGTGTCAACTGCGCAGTTGGCAGAGCGCGCTCTTATGCTTGCGTGCATATGTATGTGTGTATGTGTTGTTTATATGCATGCATAAGAAATGCATAGAATGATTTGATATTTGGCTCCTCACAGGGCTCAGGGTATCGCCTAGTCGAGCAGTCTCGACTAGAGCACTCTTACTTGTTATACCCTGAGCCCATTGAAAATGGGAAATCAGGGTATAATGGATTTGTTAAATGTATGTAACAGGCAGAAGGAGGCGTCCCAGACCCCACAAAGTATATATAATCTTGATCATGGCGACGAGCTGAGTCGATTTAGTCCTGTCCGTCTGTCTGTCTGTCCGTCTGTCCGTCCGTCTGTCCGTCCGTCCGTATGTTTGAACGCGTCGATTGAAGCATCTAGACAAGCTAGACTCTTGAATTTTTTTTGTTGGGTCCGTGGATCGCACGCGTAGGTCAAGTTTGTTACCAAAAATCGATATCTATTTTTGTTGTTTTGTTATCGATTTTAAACCTTATCGAAAATAGGTTATAAAATTATATCTCCCACACCTTTAGAGCTAGACCTATACCTTTCTATTTTTTTATTTTTTGGATACCGGCACTTTTTACTAATTACTCTTTTTACTAATTAACTCACCCCCCTCCTCCCCTTCGCCGCTCATGGAGAGTGTGTTGCAAATATAACTATGTGAATAAACTATTATTTTTATAAAATGTAAAAAATTCAATAGAATCATATGCTGAAAGTTTCATCAAATTCCGTTAAGTCAGTCCCGATTTATTAAACAAAACGTTTGGCCAGTAATCACACGCACGTGGCAAGCAGCGACGCGCAGCAAAAAACATTTACAAATACACATACAATGAAACGTGCAAGCGAGTCTACTATGCATGTGCACAAATACATTCAAGGCCATTCATTCTACCATATTTTTCAACCAATTCTGTGTTTGAATTGTGTTTGCATTTTCAGCCGCTTCTGTAGTTTTGTATTTGTCATATATCGCCCTTTACACGCATACATTCAAACAGACCACCGTTTTTTTATGTACACAACTCATACATTCATATGCGCGCTTTTCAGCATATTCTAAGAATCACAATTGCGATTGATCTGCTTCTTTAGCTTCTTTAGTTTTGTATTTGTCACATATCGCCCTTGTAGTACTACTTTGCGTTTTGCCAACAAGCATCGCAATACTGGTGTGGCGTAGTGGATACACGCAAAGCTCGTAGACGAAAGGTCCCTAGTTCGAAACTCAGTGACGACAGCGTAACTTTTTAATTTTTTTTTTTTTAATTTATAACATGAAGTGGTTGCGCTAGTTGAGATGATGCGCTTTAACGTTACTTATGTAGTAAATAGATGCAGGTTCGAGTCCAGGTGCGGTGATGTTTGTTTTTCTTCTTTTTATACCCTGAGCCCATTGAAAATGGGAAATCAGGGTATAATGGTTGTGTTAAATGTATGTAACAGGCAGAAGGAGGCGTGTCAGACCCCACAAAGTATATATATTCTTGATCAGGGCGACGAGCTGAGTCGATTTAGCCCTGTCCGTCTGTCTGTCTGTCCGTCTGTCCGCCCGTCCGTATGTTTGAACGCGTCGATTGAAGCATCTAGACAAGCTAGAGACTTGAATTTTTTTTGTTGGGTCCGTGGATAGCACGCGCAGGTCAAGTTTGTTACCAAAAAACGATATCTATTTTTTTTGTTTTGCTATCGATGTCAAACCTTATCGAAAGTAGGTTATAAAATTATATCTCCCACACCTTTAGAGCTAGACCCCTCAAATTTTGCATATATATTAATGTGAATTTTATGCAATTTCTATTTTTTTATTTTTTGGATACCGGCTCTTTTTACTAATTAACTCACCCCCCAGTGTCATTTAGGGACGCACTGGTACCGTCGCTTTTCTCTAGTGCTCCCGGAAAAGTAATTATTTACCTGAACGCCGCCAGCAGAATTATCTGGAAACGGCACAGTCAATTGGTGCGTGGACGCCGCGCATCATACTTTCATAGGGTACTGCAGAATTTCAAAGAAAATACGCTATAGAGAAAAACAAATTTTTCTCAGAGCACGTGCGCGCGTATTTTGTTTTTGTTTTTTCCAAACAAAACAAAAAAAAAAAAAAATCTGTGCAAATTATTTGGGCAATTGTAAGAAAGCTCAACTGGTTTGTGTCTACGGAAACGTCATCATCCAAGAAATAAAGCATACTTCTAGGGCGAAGTAATATAAAAGAGCAATGTCCACTAACAGTCTAACAGCAGAATCCGAAAGGATTAAGGCAGCAATGCAGAGCAGACTCGATGCACGAATGGCTGAATTACTTGCTAAAAGCAACGACTCGTCTCTGAAGAACATTGATGTGGCATCCATCCAAGGTCCGAAGACATCAAGCATAAAACGCAAGCAGCTAAGCTCCCCTGAAATAGCTAGAAAAAAATCTTCCGTGCTCAATCAACCGAGCACTAACAAAGCTGCGGTAGAAAGACAAAACAAATTTGCACTTCTTGACGAAGAAGACTGCGAAATGGTAGTAGCCGCAAAAGCGGATGAGCAGCAGCCAGCCGAAAAACCCAAAGCTCGACCGCCCCCTATTTGGTGCCCGGACATTAGATCAGTTGTTAAACTACAACAAGTCATTGACGAAGTCATCGATCCCAAATCATATGTCATCAAGCCAAAAAGGAATAATATTGGAGTCCTTACAAGCTGCAGCGATGACTACCGTGCGGTGGTAAAGCACCTTTCAAAGCTTGGATTGCAGTTCCATTGCTACCAGCTGAAGGAGGATAAGCCCTACCGAGTCTGCATAAAAGGTCTGCACTCAAGCACGGACGTGGACCAGATAAAGTCAGATATTGGTTTAAAGGGGCATACAGTTGTCAACATATTCAACCCGCTCAGCCGGATCGATAAAACGCCTTTAAACATATTTTTTGTTGATCTGGCGCAGGCCACAAACAACAAGCAAGTCCACGACCTTCGCATTATTGCTCGTCAAAAATGCACGGTGGAGCTACCGAGGAAATTCAACGATCTCACGCAATGTCACCGTTGCCAGGAATTTGGGCACACACAGCACTACTGCCACAAGGCTCCCAGATGTGTGCGATGCGCCGGAAAGCATTCTTCTAAGGATTGCCTCCGAGCAAGGGACCAACCTCCAATCTGTGCTCACTGTGAAGAACAGCACCCGGCGAATTACAGGGGTTGCCATGTTTACAAGCGACTCCTAAAGGCACAGGCTCCAGCGCAAAAACGGAATCCGACACAAGCCTTCAATGCTGTCCCGCGCTGGGCTGACAAAGGCCATCTAACATTGCCCACTGAATTGCCCACTAGTGGACTATCATATGCCCAAGCTGCTAGAGGAGAAAAAGCCCAGCCAGCATCTTACAAGCCTGATACAAGCATTATTGAGCTTCTTCAACAACAGCAGCGACAATTTGACATTATTAATGCTGAAAAAAAAGCAATGCGAGAGCAGCAAGCCCAGCAAGCAAACGTTATGACCAGCCTTATGGCTCTCATCGCAAAACTCAGCTCCAAATAATGGCTCTTCGCGTGGGCATATGGAACGCTAATGGCTTGAGCAGCAAAGCTCAAGAATTAGCCGTCTTCTTATCATGGAAAAACATCGATGTTATGCTAATTGCAGAAACACGTGAATGCCCCACGCTAAAAATCTTCGGATTCGAGCATCATGCTCATGGTGGTGGAGCAAACAGTTTTGGTGGATCCTCGCTGCTTATCCGATCAACTCTGGCACACACACCATCGATTCAATTCTCCAACGCCACACTTCAACTCTCTGCCATAAGCCTTCCCACATCAATTGGCGAAATTGAACTCGCATCGATATATTGCCCGCCAAACGCTGATCTTCGCGTGCAAGACATCGCACAGCTCATCAGCCAAAAATTCAAAGTGCACAATACTCCATCTTGGCCACGGGAGCCCCCACACGCTACCCAATAAACGGACACTATCCCTCTGCAATCGATTTTGCTATCTACAAAGGAATCGGTGCCAGACTCTTGAGCATAGAAGAATGTCTCGATCTGTCCTCGGATCATCTTCCGCTGATAGTTACCGTCCACGCTCACCCACAACCTTTTCCGATCAGACAACGCCTTCTCTCCGCAGGGTCGGATTTAGCAATCTTCAAGCTCACTCTACACTCCTCACTGCACCCGGACATAGAACTCCACACTGCAGAAGACATAGAGTATGCAGCAAATAGAATGCAAGATGCCATAACAGAGGCAGCGCTGCTAGCTGCACCGGCTGCTAATAACAAGAACTACTCGCACTACAGCATTCCTCTCACCCCGCATGTTCAAAATCTGCTCGAATACAAACGATGGACAAGGAGCCGTTGGATCAGAACACGCGCAGCCAGCGACAAAAGCAGATACAACGAAGCCACCAGACAGCTCAAAGTTGCCCTGGCCCAGATGCAATGTACGCGCATTAGAGAGGCTCTTGAACGAGCAGATACTCCAGCTGGGGCAGAATTTCAGCTATGGCGGTACACGCGAAACATCAAAAGGCAGTCCTTACGGCGTCACACCATCCTGAGCGCTACGGGTGAGTGGCTCACCGGAGATGAAGCGCAGGCCGAAGCCTTTGCTGATCACCTCTATGAGCAATTCTCGCCGCTGCTAACAACCGAGATATCTGACCTTGAGAGCATCAGAAGAACTGCGAACTCTCCTATCCCAGAAGGTATCCCCATCGAAGCATGCACAAAGGCAGAGGTTGTCAAGGTGATGAAAGCTGTAAAAGCTAAAAAGGCGCCGAGACACGACCGAATCGATGGCAAAGTTCTCAGGGCACTGCCTGAATCATCTATAGACTACTTCGTAGTACTATGCAACGCCATCCTTCGAATTCAGCACTTTCCGTCCTGCTGGAAACGAGCTGAGATAATCATGATCCCGAAACCTGGAAAACCCGAAAAGGAAATTGCTTCTTACAGACCCATCAGCTTACTACCGGTACTCTCCAAAATATTCGAAAGAATACTGCTGCGAAGAGTGCTTAACGAGCTGAGTCAAAGAAAGACCATACCAGAGCATCAATTTGGCTTCAGGAGACAGCACGGTACGCCAGAGCAAGTGAATCGAGTTGTTGAAAACAAGGAGTACTGTTCTGCAGTGTTTCTCGATGTTAAGCAGGCCTTCGATCGGGTGTGGCATCTGGGTCTCCTTAACAAGATTAGGAAAGCCCTACCTGTCTCCCACTTCAAGCTGCTGGCCTCCTATCTATCAGAAAGAAGCTTCAAGGTTCTAAGAGGACAGACAAAATCGTCGAGTCGACCAGTCAGAGCAGGCGTGCCCCAAGGTAGTGTGCTTGGCCCAACATTATACACACTCTACACCGCTGATATGCCGTTGCCCCCCAAGTAACAGCGATATGCTTATAGCGACGTACGCAGACGATACCGCCATACTGAGTCGCAATAAATCGCCCGAAGTAGCCTCTAGTCAAATGCAAGTTTACTTGCAGGATCTCAATCGGTGGCTAACTCGCTGGAGCATCGGAATTAACGCCCAGAAGTCCACGCACATCACATTTGCAACTAGAAGGGGAGTCTGCCCCGAAGTGACTCTAGGAGCTCCAATACCACGAGCAAACAAGGTGAAGTACCTGGGAGTCACTCTGGATAAGAGACTGACCTATGGCCCGCACATAAGTGAGACAGTCAAAAAGTGCAAGTTTAAATTAAAAAAACTTGACTGAATACTAAGAAGCGATAGCCCTCTGTCACTACGCAGTAAGAGGCATATATACAACGCAATAGTGGCACCTGTCTTCACCTATGTAATGCCTTTATGGGGGTCTGCTGCAAGAACTCACATCAACAAAGTTCAAACCACACAAAACAAAGCACTAAGGACATGGACCGGAGCCGAATGGTACGTTAGAAACGAAACACTGCACACCGACCTCAAGATGCCGACAATTGTTGAACTCATTGGCCGACACAGCACTAGGTACGCGGATAGAATATCCGCCCACCCAAACCAGCTTGCAGCCAATTTAGCTACCAACACCATCAACAGAAGACTGAAAAGATCACACCCCTTGGACCTGAGAAGTGACCTAAATAAAATTTTTTAGCAATAAAGGTATTAAACCACTTTAATAGCTAAGGTACCCTTATAAATGCGCTATAGAGCTGCAATAAAATTATATTAAAAAAAAAAAAAAAGAAAAAAAAAACTCACCCCCCTCCTCCCCTTCACCGCTCATGGAGAGTGTGTTGCAAATATAACCATGTGAATAAACTATCATTTTTATAAAATGTAAAAAATTCAATAAAATCATATGCTGAAAGTTTCATCAAATTCCGTTAAGTCAGTCCCGATTTATCAAACAAAACGTTTGGCCAGTAATCACACGCACGTTGCAAGCAGCGACGCGCAGCAAAAAACAATTACAAATACACATACAATGAAACGTGCAAGCGAGTCTACTATGCATGTGCACAAATACATTCAAGGCCATTCATTCTAGCATATTCTTCAACCAAATCTGTGTTTGAATTGTGTTTGCATTTTCAGCCGCTTCTGTAGTTTTGTATTTGTCATATATCGCCCTTTACACGCATACATTCAAACAGACCACCGTTTTTTTATGTACACAACTCATACATTCATATGCGCGCTTTTCAGCATATTCTAAGAATCACAATTGCGATTGATCTGCTTCTTTAGCTTCTTTAGTTTTGTATTTGTCACATATCGCCCTTGTAGTACTACTTTGCGTTTTGCCAACAAGCATCGCAATACTGGTGTGGCGTAGTGGATAGACGCAAAGCTCGTAGACGAAAGGTCCCGAGTTCGAAACTCAGTGACGACAGCGTAACTTTTTAATTTTTTTTTTTAATTTATAACATGAATCGGTTGCGCTAGTTGAGATGATGCGCTTTAACGTTACTTATGTAGTAAATAGATGCAGGTTCGAGTCCAGGTGCGGTGATGTTTGTTTTTCTTTTTTTTATACCCTGACCCCATTGAAAATGGTTTTGTTAAATGTATGTAACAGGCATAAGGAGGCGTGTCAGACCCCACAAAGTATATATATTCTTGATCAGAGCGACGAGCTGAGTCGATTTAGCCCTGTCCGTCTGTCTGTCCGTCCGTCTGTCCGTCTGTCCGTATGTTTGAACGCGTCGATCTCAGAACGTAGTTGACCTAGAGACTTGAGATTTTATACTCGTTTCCCAAAGGGAAAAAGAGTATATTGGTTTTGTGAAATGTCCGTCTTGCTGTCCGTTTGTCCGTATGAATGCAATATTTTTTTACGCTATTGAAGCTAGAGACTTGAAATTTGGAACATATACTCGTGTATACCTTCGAATTATAAAGTGTCAAGATTTTCCGGATACGCCCACTAGGGGAGTGGCAAATTGGAAAATGATTGCGCCCATAGTCAAGAACTCATATTAGTTGAAGAGCTAGAGAGTTCAAATTTGGAATGTATACTTGCGTTGACCACCCAAGCTCAAAAAGATATGGCGGATATATCTACGCCCATTGGGGGCGTGGCAAATCGGATCTGAATATATAGTGATTTTACAAGATCGGCTATATTTTGAGCACTATTGATGCTAGAGACTTGAAATTTGATATATATACTCGGATAAGCAACCCAAGATCAAAAAGATATGGCGGACATACCTACGCCTTCAAGGGGCGTGGCAAATCGGAAAAAGCTTATAGCTCCTACAGTTTTAGAGCTAGACGATTCCAAATTGGATGTTTGTGTTACTGGGGGCCTCCTCTATTGATTCCCCAAAAATAAATCTTACGCCCCTTTGGGGGCGTGGTATATCGAAAACATACTCTGTAACTTTCACATTTTTGGAGTGTAAGCATCCAAACTTTTTACGTTACCCTCGACTCCTTCTAGGAACTTGCCAAATATGTCTACGCCTACTGGGGGCGTGGCAAATTGGCAACAAAATTTGTAACGCCCAGCTGCAAAATTCATATGCCTGTGCCACCTATATAAATAAGCTTAATAAGAATTGCTAAGACGACAACCGGCATTACTGAGAAATATATGTAATTCGATTTGAATGTTGAAGTTCTGCAAATAATTTATCTGCTAAAATTATCATTTTTCGTATAGCCTATGTCAGTTATGTTATTTTCTTTTTGTGACAAAAAATGTAAATATCAAATATCGATTACAAAAATATCGACTTAGTCCGAACAAAATTATTCCACACAAAAAAATTGACGATAGGACCCATCATGTATGTACATATGTATGTAGGCACGAACAGCTGCGCAACTATTTTCATGCCGTCGCCGCCGCGTCTCGAACGCGGACCCTTTTGCTTACACGCTTTTCATCTACCTGCTGCGCCACATCAGTTTTGCATTGCCTGTTGGCAAATCCGAAACTACTTCACTACAAGGGCGACTTTTGACAAATACAAAACTATAAAAACTGCTGTTAATGCAAACACAATATAAACATAAATCAATCGCAATTGTGATTCTTAGAAAAAGCTGAAATGCGCGCATATGAGCGTATATATTTATATGTGTACATACAAAAACGGTGGTCGGTTTGAATGCATGCGTATAAAGGGCGATATTTGACAAATACAAAACTAAAGAAGCGGCTGAAAATGCAAACACAACTCGATAACAATTTTGGTTGAAGAATATGCTAGAATGAATGGCGCTGAATTTATTTGTGACCGTGCATAAGCAAACGCGCTTGTACGTTTCAATGTATGTACATATGTGTAAATGTAAATATATTTTGCTGTCGCTGCTTAACGCGTGCGTGTCATAATTGGCCAAACGTTTTGTTTAATAGATTGCGACTGACTTAACGGAACTTGATGAAACTTTCAGCATATGATTCTATTGAATTTTTTACATTTTATAAAAATGCTAATTCATTCACATAGTTATATTTGCAAAAATTGAAATTGCATAAAATTCACATGAATCTACATAAATGCAAAATTTGAGATAAATTATTAAATTTAAAATACGAGATGCCCTTGTGGGAAACGAGTATCACGCTTTAGGTTTCGTCCTAAGGCAACGTTCTTACTTGTTTTTTGTTGGGTCCGTGTATAGCACGCGCAGGTCAAGTTTGTTACCAAAAAACGATATCTATTTTTGTTGTAATGTTATCGATTTTAAACCTTATCGAAAACAGGTTATAAAATTACATATCCCACACCTTTAGAGCTAGAGCCCTCAAACTTTGCATATAGATTCCTGTGAATTTTATGCAATTTTTTTTTTGTATATTTTGGATACCGTCTCATTTTACTAATTACTCCCTTCCCCCCTCCCCTTATCTACCCATTGAGAGACGGTTGCAAAGATATACATGTGAATAAATAAGCATTTTTATAAAATGTAAAAAATTCAATAGAATCAAATGCTGAAATTTTCATCAAATTCCGTGAAGTCAGTCCCGATTTATTAAGCAAAACGGTCTGCCAATTATCACACGCACGTTGCAAGCAGCGACGCGCAGCAAAAAACATTTACACATGCACATACATTGAAACATGCAAGCGCCTCTGCTATGCATGTGCACCAATACATTCAAGGCCATTCATTTTAGCATATTCTTCAACCAAATCTGTGTTTGAATTGTGTTTGCATTTTCAGCCGCTTCTGTAGTTTTGTATTTGTCATATATCGCCCTTTACACGCATACATTCAAACAGACCACCGTTTTTTATGTACACATACTCATACATTCATATGCGCGCTTTTCAGCATATTCCAAGAATCACAATTGCGATTGATCTGCTTCTTTAGTTTTGTATTTGTCACGTATCACCATTGTAGTACTACTTTGGGCTTTGCCAACAATCAACGCAATACTGGTGTGGCGTAGTGGATAGACGCAAAGCGCTTAAACGAAAGGTCCCGAGTTCGAAACTCAGTGACGACAGCGTAACTTTTAAATTTTTTTTTTAATTTATAACATGAAGTGGTTGCGCTAGTTGAGATGATGCGCTTTAACGTTACTTATTTAGTAAATAGATGCAGGTTCGAGTCCAGGTGCGGCGATGTTTGTTTTTCTTCTTTTTTTTATAATTTGTTTATTTATTTAATAATTTTTGATTTACATACACTCTAGTGGAATCAAATTTCAAAATTATAATTTTATTTTGGAAAATTTAATGTTATATGCAAGCTATATAGTGTATTAAACAATGCGAATCGGACGGGGCTCAATGTATCTCCTAGTCGGGCACCTCCGACTAGAGTCTTCTTACTTGTTTTTTTAAATTTATAACATGAAGTGGTTGCGCTAGTTGAGATGATGCGCTTTAACGTTACTTGTCTAGTACATAGATGCAGGTTTGAGTCCAGGTGCGGTGATGTTTGTTTTTTATACCCTGAGCCCATTGAAAATGGGAAATCAGGGTATAAATGGTTTTGTTAAATGTATGTAACAGCGAGAAGAAGGTGTGTTAGACCCCAAAAAGTATATATATATTCTTGATCAGGGCGACGAGCTGAGTCGATTTAGCCCTGTCCGTCCGTCGGTCCGTCCGTCTGTCCGTATGTTTGAACGCGTCGATTGAAGCATCTAGACAAGCTAGAGACATTAATTTTTTTGTTGGATCCGTGGATAGCTCGCGTAGGTCAAGTTTGTTACCAAAAAACGATATCTATTTTTGTTGTTATGTTATCGATTTTAAGCCTTATCGAAAACAGGTTATAAAACAAGTAAGAACATTGCCTTAGGACGAAACCTAAAGCGTGATACTCGTTTCCCACAAGGGCATCTCGTATTTTAAATTTAATAATTTATCTCAAATTTTGCATTTATGTAGATTCATGTGAATTTTATGCAATTTCAATTTTTGCAAATATAACTATGTGAATGAATTAGCATTTTTATAAAATGTAAAAAATTCAATAGAATTATATGCTGAAAGTTTCATCACGTTCCGTTAAGTCAGTCGCAATCTATTAAACAAAGCGTTTGGCCAATTATGACACGCACGCGTTAAGCAGCGACAGCAAAATATATTTACATTTACACATATGTACATACATTGAAACGTGCAAGCGCGTTTGCTTATGCACGGTCACAAATAAATTCAGCGCCATTCATTCTAGAATATTCTTCAACCAAAATTGTTATTAAGTTGTGTTTGCATTTTCAACCGCTTCTTTAGTTTTGTATTTGTCAAATATCGCCCTTTATACGCATGCATTCAAACCGACCACCGTTTTTGTATGTACACATATAAATATATACGCTCATATGCGCGCATTTCAGCTTTTTCTAAGAATCACAATTGCGATTGATTTATGTTTATATTGTGTTTGCATTAACAGCAGTTTCTATAGTTTTGTATTTGTCAAAAGTCGCCTTTGTAGTGAAGTAGTTTCGGATTTGCCAACAGGCAATGCAAAACTGATGTGGCGCAGCAGGTAGATGAAAAGCGTGTAAGCAAAAGGGTCCGCGTTCGAGACGCGGCGGCGACGGCATGAAAATAGTTGCGCAGCTGTTCGTGCCTACATACATATGTACATACATGATGGGTCCTATCGTCAATTTTTTTGTGTGGAATAATTTTGTTCGGACTAAGTCGATATTTTTGTAATCGATATTTGATATTTACATTTTTTGTCACAAAAAGAAAATAACATAACTGACATAGGCTATACGAAAAATGATAATTTTAGCAGATAAATTATTTGCAGAACTTCAACATTCAAATCGAATTACATATATTTCTCAGTAATGCCGTTTGTCGTCTTAGCAATTCTTATTAAGCTTATTTATATAGGTGGCACAGGCATATGAATTTTGCAGCTGGGCGTTACAAATTTTGTTGCCAATTTGCCACGCCCCCAGTAGGCGTAGACATATTTGGC
This sequence comes from Drosophila meridionalis, assembly GCA_035045145.1. Lineage (NCBI taxonomy): Eukaryota > Metazoa > Arthropoda > Insecta > Diptera > Drosophilidae > Drosophila > Drosophila meridionalis. Next base: position 513,224 of record JAWNPG010000036.1, read on the forward strand.
AAGTTCCTAGAAGGAGTCGAGGGTAACGTAAAAAGTTTGGATGCTTACACTCCAAAAATGTGAAAGTTACAGAGTATTTTTTCGATATACCACGGCCCCAAAGGGGCGTAAGATTTATTTTTGGGGAATCAATAGAGGAGGCCCCCAGTAACACAAACATCCAATTTGGAATCGTCTAGCTCTAAAACTGTAGGAGCTATAAGCTTTTTGCGATTTGCCACGCCCCCTGAAGGCGTAGGTATGTCCGCCATATCTTTTTGATCTTGGGTTGCTTATCCAAGTATATATATCAAATTTCAAGTCACTAACATCAATAGTGCTCAAAATAGAGCTGAATTTGTAAAATCACTATATATTCAGATCCGATTTGCCACGCCCCCAGTGGGCGTGGACATACAATTTTTGTGTGGGAGATACTCGCTTCCCAAAGGGAAAAAGAGTATATTGGTTTTGTGAAATGTCCGTCTGTCTGTCTGTCCGTCTGTCCGTATGAATGCAATATTTTTCTACGCTATTGAAGCTAGAGACTTGAAATTTGGAACATATACTCGTGTATACCCTCGAATTATAAAGTGTCAAGATTTTCCGGATACGCCCACTAGGGGCGTGGCAAATCGGAAAATGGTTGCGCCCATAGTTAATAGAAATCATAGAAATCATATTAGTTGAAGAGCTAGAGAGTTGAAATTTGGAATGTATACTTGCGTTGACCACCCAAGTTCAAAAAGATATGGCGGATATATCTACGCCCATTGGGGGCGTGGCAAATCGGGAAAACAGTAACTTCTACAGTTTTAAAGCTAGAATGCTGAAATTTGGCACGTATCTTAACGCTTCGATTCTATAAAGATTGATAAAAAAATTTTATGTCCACGCCCACTGGGGGCGTGGCAAATCGGATCTGAATATAGAGTGATTTTACAAATTCAGCTATATTTTGAGCACTATTGATGCTAGAGACTTGAAATTTAATATATATACTCGGATAAGCAAGCCAAGATCAAAAAGATATGGCGGACATACCTACGCCTTCAGGGGGCGTGGCAAATCGGAAAAAGCTTATAGCTCCTACAGTTTTAGAGCTAGACGATTCCAAATTGGATGTTTGTGTTACTGGGGGCCCCCTCTATTGATTCCCCAAAAATAAATCTTACGCCCCTTTGGGGGCGTGGTATATGGAAAAAATACCCTGTAACTTTCACATTTTTGGAGTGTAAGCATCCAAACTTTGCAGTTACGTTACCCTAGACTCCTTCTAGGAACTTGCCAAATATGATATGTCTACGCCTACTGGGGGCGTGGCAAATTGCCAACAAAATTTGTATTGCCCAGCTGCAAAATTCATATGCCTGTGCCACCTATATAAATAAGCTTAATAAGAATTGCTAAGACGACAAACGGCATTTCTGAGAAATATATGTAATTCGATTTAATGTTGAAGTTCTGCAAATAATTTATCTGCTAAAATTATCATTTTTCGTATAGCCTAGGTCAGTTATGTTATTTTCTTTTTGTGTGTGTGACCCTGACAAAAAATGTAAATATCAAATACCGATATTTGTGTAATCGACTTAGTCCGAACAAAATTATTTACACACAAAAAAATTGACGATAGGTCCCATCATGTATGTACATATGTATGTAGGCATGAACAGCTGCGCAACTATTTTCATGCCGTCGCCGCCGCGTCTCGAACGCGGACCCTTTTGCTTACACGCTTTTCATCTACCTGCTGCGCCACATCAGTTTTGCATTGTCTGTTGGCAAATCCGAAACTACTTCACTACAAAGGCGACTTTTGACAAATACAAAACCATAGAAGCTGCTGTTAATGCAAACATAATATAAACATAAATCAATTGCAATTGTGATTCTTAGAAAATGCTAAAATGCGCGCATATGAACGTATGTATTTATTTATATGTGTACATACAAAAACGGTGGTCGGTTGAATGTATGCGTATAAAGGGCGATATTTGACAAATACAAAACTAAAGAAGCGGCTGAAAATGCAAGCACAACTCAATAACAATTTTGGTTGAAGAATATGCTAGAATGAATGGCGCTGAATTTATTTGTGACCATGCATAAGCAAACGCGCTTGCACGTTTCAATGTATGTACATATGTGTAAATGTAAATATATTTTGCTGTCGCTGCTTAACGCGTGCGTGTCATAATTGGCCAAACGTTTTGTTTAATAGATTGCGACTGACTTAACGGAACTTGATGAAACTTTCAGCATATGATTCTATTGAATTTTTTACATTTTATAAAAATGCCAATTCATTCACATAGTTATATTTGCAAAAATTGAAATTGCATAAAATTCACATGAATCTACATAAATGCAAAATTTGAGATAAATTATTGAATTTAAAATACCAGATGCCCCTGTGGGAAACGAGTATCACGCCTTAGGTCTCGCCCTAAGGCAACGTTCTTACTTGTTTTTTTTTTTATATTTTGAATACCGGCTCATTTAACTAATTAACCCCCCCCCCCCCCCCCCCTTTTTTTCCACTCATTAAAAGTCTGTTGCAAATATAACCATGTGAATGAGTTAGGACTTTTATAAAATGTAAAAAATTCAATAAAATCATATGCTGAAATTTTCATCAAATTCCGTTAAGTCAGTCCCGATTTATTAAACAAAACGTTTGGCCAATTAACACACGTACGTGGCAAACAGCGACGCGCAGCTAAAAACATTTTCACATACACATACATTGAAACGTGCAAACGACTCTGCTATGCATGTGCACAAATACATTCATGGCCATTCATTCTAGCATATTCTTCAACCAAATTTTATTTATTTGTATTTTGTATTTGTCATATATCGCCCTTTACACGCATACATTCAAACAGACCACCGTTTTTGTATGTACACATACTCATACATTCATATGCGCGCTTTTCAGCATATTCCAAGAATTACAATTGCGATTGATCTGCTTCTTTAGTTTTGTATTTGTCACATATTACCCTTGTACTACTTTCGGTTTTGCCAACAATCAACGCAATACTGGTGTAGCGTAGTGGGTAGACGCAAAGCGCATAAACGAAAGGTCCCGAGTTCGAAACTCAGTGACGACAGCGTAACTTTTTAATTTTTTTTTTTAATTTATAACATGAAGTGGTTGCGCTAGTTGAGATGATGTGCTTTAACGTTACTTATGTAGTAAATAGATGCAGGTTCGAGTCCAGGTGCGGTGATGTTTGTTTTTCTTCTTTTTTTTTATAATTTGTTTATTTATTTAATAATTTATTTATTTTTGATTTACATACACTCTAATGGAATAAAATTTCAAAATTAAAATTTTATTTTGGAAAATTTAATGTTATATGCAAGCTATATAGTGTATTAAACAATGAGAATCGGACGGGGCTCAGGGTATCTCCTAGTCGGGCACCTCCGACTAAAGTCTTCTTACTTGTTTTATAATTTGTTTATTCATTTAATAATTTATTTATTTTTGATTTATATACACTCTAGTGGAATAAAATTTCAAAATTATAATTATACCCTGAGCCCATTGAAAATGGGAAATCAGGATATAATGGTTTTGTTAAATGTATGTAACAGGCAGAAGGGGGAGTGTCAGACCCCACAAAGTATATATATTCTTGATAAGGGCGACGAGCTGAGTCGATTTAGCCCTGTCCGTCTGTCTGTCTGTCCGTCTGTCCGTCCGTCCGTCTATCCGTCCGGTCGTATGTTTGAACGCGTCGATTGAAGCATCTAGACAAGCTAGAGACTTGAATTTTTATACTCGTTTCCCAAAGGGAAAAAGAGTATATTGGTTTTGTGAAATGTCCGTCTTGCTGTCCGTCCGTCTGTCCGTCTGGCCGTCTGTCCGTCTGTCCGTATGAATGCAATATTTTTCTACGCTATTGAAGCTAGAGACTTGAAATTTGGAACATATACTCGTGTATACCCTCGAATTATAAAGTGTCAAGATTTTCCGGATACGCCCACTAGGGGCGTGGCAAATCGGAAAATGGTTGCGCCCATAGTTAATAGAAATCATAGAAATCATATTAGTTGAAGAGCTAGAGAGTTGAAATTTGGAATGTATACTTGCATTGACCACCCAAGCTCGAAAAAAAAATAGCGGATATATCTAGGCCCATTGGGGGCGTGGCAAATCGGGAAAACTGGAACTTCTACAGTTTTAAAGCTAGAATGCTGAAATTTGGCACGTATCTTAACGCTTCGATTCTATAAAGATTGATAAAAAATTTTATGTCCAGGCCCACTGGGGGCGTGGCAAATCGGATCTGAATATATAGTGACTTTACAAATTCAGCTATATTTTGAGCACTATTGATGCTAGAGACTTGAAATTTGATATATATACTTGGATAAGCAACCCAAGATCAAAAAGATATGGCGGACATACCTACGCCTTCAGGGGGCGTGGCAAATCGCAAAAAGCTTATAGCTCCTACAGTTTTAGAGCTAGACGATTCCAAATTGGATGTTTGTGTTACTGGGGGCCTCCTCTATTGATTCCCCAAAAATAAATCTTACGCCCCTTTGGGGGCGTGGTATATCGAAAAAATACTCTGTAACTTTCACATTTTTGGAGTGTAAGCATCCAAACTTTACAGTTACGTTACCCTTGACTCCTTCTAGGAACTTGCCAAATATGTCTACGCCTACTGGGGGCGTGGCAAATTGGCAACAAAATTTGTAACGCCCAGCTGCAAAATTCATATGCCTGTGCCACCTATATAAATAAGCTTAATAAGAATTGCTAAGACGACAAACGGCATTTCTGAGAAATATATGTAATTCGATTTGAATGTTGAAGTTCTGCAAATAATTTATCTGCTAAAATTATCATTTTTCGTATAGCCTATGTCAGTTATGTTATTTTCTTTTTGTGTGTGTGACCCTGACAAAAAATGTAAATATCAAATATCGATTACAAAAATATCGACTTAGTCCGAACAAAATTATTCCACACAAAAAAATTGACGATAGGACCTATCATGTATGCGCAACTATTTTCATGCCGTCGCCGCCGCGTCTCGAACGCGGACCCTTTTGCTTACACGCTTTTCATCTACCTGCTGCGCCACATCAGTTTTGCATTGCCTGTTGGCAAATCCGAAACTACTTCACTACAAGGGCGACTTTTGACAAATACAAAACTATAGAAGCTGCTGTTAATGCAAACACAATATAAACATAAATCAATCGCAATTGTGATTCTTAGAAAAAACTGAAATGCGCGCATATGAACGTATATATTTATATGTGTACATACAAAAACGGTGGTCCGTTTGAATGCATGCGTATAAAGGGCGATATTTGACAAATACAAAACTATAGAAACTGCTGTTAATGCAAACACAACTCAATAACAATTTTGGTTGAAGAATATGTTAGAATGAATGGCGCTGAATTTATTTGTGACCGTGCAAAAGCAAACGCGCTTGTACGTTTCAATGTATGTACATATGTGTAAATGTAAATATATTTTGCTGTCGCTGCTTAACGCGTGCGTGTCATAATTGGTCAAACGTTTTGTTTAATAGATTGTGACTGACTTAACGGAACTTGATGAAACTTTCAGCATATGATTCTATTGAATTTTTTACATTTTATAAAAATGCTAATTCATTCACATAGTTATATTTGCAAAAATTGAAATTGCATACAATTCACATGAATCTACATAAATGCAAAAATTTAAAATACGAGATGCCCTTGTGGGAAAAGAGTATCACGCTTTAGGTTTCGTTCTAAGGCAACGTTCTTACTTGTTTTATATATAAAATTGACGAAGTTACAGCGTGTTGTGTGAAAACGATCAGGGGGTACGGTGACTTAAGTGGTACAGTGTACATGAGCATACATTCCAAATTTCACGTCTCTATTCATACGGACAGGCGAACAGACGGACAGATAGCATGACAGACATTGAACAAATCCAATATACTATTCTACTTAATTGAATATCTAATACTAAAGCCCCCTTAAATTAACATAGGCTTTCGTTAACGTTTAACATGAATTAACCCTATAGGGTATATAATCACACATACATTTGAATATACACAAGTATGTACATATGTATGTATGTATTATGCTCTGTAACATAAAGATAACGAGAAACGCACAATTACTGAGAAAATATTTAAAGAAGTGAAATTGCATTCCAATATTGTGAGTTGCTTAAGAGGTTTGCTTCGCTTTCATCACTGGCTGCTGTGCGTAGGCCGCGCCCATATTTGAGTTTATTTTAGATGCAGTTATGCGGGTCCAACAGCCAGTAGTCTGTTGTCGAACTTACATACACGATTGAGGGACTAGGAGGTTATGCAAATACCCCTGTTATTTTAACAGTGAAACGTCACAGACATGTCAAGTGCGCATTTAAATTTTGTATGAAAATCCAGCAATTTTGACACTGTTAAATGTCTTGCAGCCAGAAGCCAAAATAAAACTAGCAACGCTTCTAATTACAAGTTCTATATAGATTCAAGAATCGGACAATATTAGGGTTTTACTACTTTTCATTCATGAAAATCGTTTTTAAGCCTTTATTGCACACAGTGTCCATGGCGATTGAGTGATGTTCGTTGACTGCCGTGACATTCTTGTTGAGTAACTTAAATTTTATTTTCCAAAGTTTAAAGGTACTAAACAAAATAGTATTAAAAGGTATATTTAACTTTTCGGTTGATTAATTGATAATTTATCGTTGGTAATATTATTAACATTCCACACACGCGCATACTAAATTTTAACATGAGTTATCTGTGACGTCACAGTAGAGCTGTTAGTTAACATTAAAAGTAACGGAATAATTCTTTGCATAACCTGGGGTCTTTTAACAGTGACTTACATACATATGTTAACTTCAGTTTCCATGTACATATCCGCTATTTTACATATGTTACGCTACGGCCGTCGTCTCATTTTCTGTGCTGACGTAATTATTACGCAACACGCTTTCTTCTTTCACTCTTTTCTTTCTTTCTCTGGTCATCGTTTCTTCAACACTCAATAAGTTTGCTTTGGGACTGTTTCAGTCAGTATCCGCTTTTGATTGTATACTTGGTCTAGCGCAAATGGCTTTGCAATTTGTTATGTTCACTGCTTCAAAAACCATTGATTATAAGTCACAATTGTCTTACGTATCATCTCAGAACCACAACGTACTGATGTAAGTCTAGGGTCGGTTAAATTAATTAAATTAAACACATGTCTACATACATATGTACATACGTATGTACACACATATGAATGTATGTATGTATTTATTTATACTCGTTTCCCAAAGGGAAAAAGAGTATATTGGTTTTGTGAAATGTCCGTCTGTCCGTCTGTCCGTATGAATGCAATATTTTTCTACGCTATTGAAGCTAGAGACTTGAAATTTGATAAATATACTCGGATAAGCAACCCAAGATCAAAAAGATATGGCGGACATACCTACGCCTTCAGGGGGTGTGGCAAATCGCAAAAAGCTTATTGCTCCTACAGTTTTAGAGCTAGACGATTCCAAATTAGATGTTTGTGTTACTGGGGGCCTTCTCTATTGATTCCCCAAAAATAAATCTTACGCCCCTTTGGGGGCGTGGTATATCGAAAAAATACCCTGTTACTCTCACATTTTTGGAGTGTAAACATCCAAATTTTATAGTTACGTTACCCTCGACTCCTTCTAGGAACTTGCCAAATATGATATGTCTACGCCTACTGGGGGCGTGGCAAATTGGCAACAAAATTTGTAACGCCCAGCTGCAAAATTCATATGCCTGTGCCACCTATATAAATAAGCTTAATCAGAATTGCTAAGACGACAAAGCTGAAATGCGCACATATGAACGTATGTATTTATATGTGTACATACAAAAACGGTGGTCGGTTTGAATGCATGCGTATAAAGGGCGATATTTGACAAATACAAAACTAAAGAAGCGGCTGAAAATGCAAACACAACTCGATAACAATTTTGGTTGAAGAATATGCTAGAATGAATGGCGCTGAATTTATTTGTGACCGTGCATAAGCAAACGCGCTTGTACGTTTCAATGTATGTACATATGTGTAAATGTAAATATATTTTGCTGTCGCTGCTTAACGCATGCGTGTCATAATTGGCCAAACGTTTTGTTTAATAGATTGCGACTGACTTAACGGAACTTGATGAAACTTTCAGCATATGATTCTATTGAATTTTTTACATTTTATAAAAATGCTAATTCATTCACATAGTTATATTTGCAAAAATTGAAATTGCATAAAATTCACATGAATCTACATAAATGCAAAATTTGAGATAAATTATTAAATTTAAAATACCAGATACCCCTCTGGAAAACGAGTTTCACGCTTTAGGTTTCGTCCTAAGGCAACGTTCTTACTTGTTTTTTTTTTGATAATTTGTTTATTTAGTTAATTATTTATTTATTTTTGATTTACATACATTCCAGTTGAATAAAATTTCAAAATTATAATTTAATTTTGGAAAATTTAATATTATATGCAAGCTTTTTAGCGTATTAAACAATGAAAATCGGACGGGGCTCAGGGGATCTCCTAGTCGGGCACCTCCGACTAGAGTATTCTTACTTGTTTTTTTTTTTAGTTTATAAACATGAGTGGTTGTGCTAGTTGAGATGATGCTTTAACGTTACATATGTAGTAAATAGATAGAGGTTCGAGTCCAGATGCGGTAATGTTTGTTATTATACCCTGAGCCCATTGAAAATGGGAAATCAGGGTATAATGTTTTTGTTAAATGTATGTAACAGGCAGAAGGAGGTGTGTCAGACCCCACAATGATTCTTGATCAGGGCGACGAGCTGAGTCGATTTAGCCCTGTCCGTCTGTCCGTATGTTTGAACGCGTCGATTGAAGCATCTAGACAAGCTAGAGACTTGAATTTTTTTTTGTTGGGTCCGTGGATATCACGCGCAGGTCAAGTTTGTTACCAAAAAACGATATATATTTTTGTTGTTTTGTTATCGATTTTGAACCTTATCGAAAATAGGTTATAAAATTATATCACCCACACCTTTAGAGCTAGACCCCTCAAATTTTGCATATAGATTCATTTTGCATATAGATGCAATTTCTATTTTTTTATTTTTCTGATACCGGCTCTTTTTACTAATTACTCTTTTTACTAATTAACCCACCCCCCTCCTCCCCTTCGCCACTCATGGAGAGTGTGTTGCAAATATAACCATGTGAATAAATTATCATTTTTATAAAATGTAAAAAATTCAATAAAATCATATGCTGAAATTTTCATCAAATTCCGTTAAGTCAGTCCCGATTTATTAAACAAAACATTTGGCGAATTATCACACGCACGTGGCAAGCAGCGACGCGCAGCAAAAAACATTTACACATACACATACATTGAAACGTGCAAGCGCGTCTGCTTATGCATGTGCACAGTCGCTTCTGTGCATTTTCAGCCGCTTCTGTAGTTTTGTATTTGTCATATATCGGCCTTAACACGCATACATTCAAACAGACCACCGTTTTTGTATGTACACATACTCATATGTTCATATGCGCGCTTTTCAGCATATTGCAAGAATTACAATTGCGATTGATCTGCTTCTTTAGTTTTGTATTTGTCACATATTACCCTTGTACTACTTTCGGTTTTGCCAACAATCAACGCAATACTGGTGTAGCGTAGTGGGTAGACGCAAAGCGCATAAACGAAAGGTCCCGAGTTCGAAACTCAGTGACGACAGCGTAACTTTTTAATTTTTTTTTTTAATTTATAACATGAAGTGGTTGCGCTAGTTGAGATGATGCGCTTTAACGTTACTTATGTAGTAAATAGATACAGGTTCGAGTCCAGGTGCGGTGATGTTTGTTTTTCTTCTTTTTTTATAATTTGTTTATTTATTTAATAATTTATTTATTTTTGATTTACATACACTCTAGTGGAATAAAATTTCAAAATTATAATTTTATTTTGGAAAATTTAATGTTATATGCAAGCTATGGAGCGTACTAAATAATGCAAGTATAATGGTTTTGTTAAATGTATGTAAGAGGTCGAAGGAGGGCGACGAGCTGAGTCGATTTAGCCCTGTCCGTCTGTCTATCCGTCTGTCCGTAAGTTTGAACGCGTCGATTTCATAAACAGGTTAACTAGAGACTTAATTTTTTTTTGGTGGGTCCTTGTATAGCACGCGCAGTTCAAGTTTGATTCATATCGATAACTATTTTTGTTGTAATGTTATCGATTTTTAACCTTATCGGAAATATTATATTTCCCAAATCTTTAGAGCTGAAGCCTCAAAGTGTTGCACATAGACTCATGTGAGTTTTATGCAATTTTCACAAAACCCACTATTAAAGGTCAGCTGCAAATATAACCAACGGTTGGGACTAAGAATGCGTTTTAATTTTGAAAAATTTTATGTTACATACAAGCTATGGAATGTATTAAAATATGCAAGCCAGAATGGTTTCAGGGTATCTCCTAGTCGGGCACCTCCGACTAGAGTTTTCTTACTTGTTATACCCTGAGCCCATTGAAAATGGGAAATCACGACTTAGTGTAAATATATGTAACAGGCAGAAGGAGGCGTGCCACACTCCATAAAGTATATATATTCTTGATCAGCGCGACAAGGCGAGTCGATATAGCCTCCAACCATACAACACATAGACTCATCGTCTAGAACAAAATTATTCCACTCAAAAGTAAGTGAGGATTGTGTACAACACAACTTCATTTTTGCTCGGCACTGTCGCTTTACGTTCGCAACAAAAATAGCAAAAAGAAGAATCAGTCTGCTTCAAGAAATCGGCCAAACAGCAGTGCACAAGAATTGGAATTTGCCGTGATGAGTTTCCATTTCTTTGTTGCTGAGTGAAGAGTATGCCGAATTCTTAAAAGCGTTTGCCATGCTCATGCAAAATGTTCGCTTTTTCATGATTATTTTTACGCAGGGTATGAAAGCGTTGATGCGCTTAACAATATGATTTCGCGAATAGCTTACTTACAGTCCCATTGCATCCCATACGCATACATATTAAATTTTAAGATTTAACAGCTGTGAATGTTGGACTTTACAGTTTCTACAATCACAAAAAGTTTCGCACATAGACACATATGTACATGTAAGCAACGGACTGTAAGTGTGTGTCTGCATGCCCGTCTTCTCTCATATTCACTAAGCGCACCAACGCTTTCATGCCCTATATACAAACAAGTAAGAGTGCTCTAGTCGAGACTGCTCTGCTAAGAAGAGCCAAATTAGAAAACATTCTACGCTTCTTTTTTGTATACATACTACAGATCTGCATGAATACATTCATTTCTTACAGCATAGTACTCTACAGTAGTAAAGTGCAGTGTTGCCGACTTTTGTTGAGCAAAAAAAGCTGTTTTTAGTGAGGGGATACTACGAGAAAAGCTGAAAAAGTCTTCGTCAAGATGAAATCCTCCTGCAGCACTTTGATGTTTTTTGTAATTTGGCAGTAATACTGCCTTTGCAATAACTGCAAAACACTCTTGTCGGATCATTAATATCTTTTCGCAACCAGGCTTTAAACTCCTCGCTGTTAAGCCACACATCTCGACATTTTTGCTTATACTCTTCTATTGAATCATTTACAATAGGATCAATTGAACTATTTGAACAAACTTAGTTCCTTATTCTAGTTTAACTAATCATATTCTAGTTCTGTCAGTTCCACTATTAGTTCGATTAGTTCGTTCATCGAAAACTTAACCACTGAACTATTTTGTTTTAATTCAAACACAATAAGCAACTCAACATTTTACATACGATTAATCGCACAAAAATGATAAATTGGAAAAAAGGCAATTTATATTTTTTTAAAAAATCCAGAATTTCCGCTGCCCGCTATTTCGGAATTTTTCTAGCAATTGGACTTTCAAAGCATCCAGATTTGACGGGAAAAAAGCTGATTTGGCAACAGTGGTAAAGTGTTAAAATACTGCGCCCATTTCATTTCTGTACAGTATTGTCAAGTGTACAGAAGAATCGAGTACAACATTTCTACTGTTCTCAACTAGAGTGAGAACAAACAGAGAGAGTAACGAAAAAAGTGAGCACAATCCGAGTTCGTTTAAGAATCGACTATTTCGGCCGAGCGAGAAGCCAGGGATGCCAACCCTCCGTCCTTTCACGTAGATCTCCGTATTTTAAAGGAGATCTATGTGCCTATGTACGTGTTATGAGACTAAAACTATGTACTTTTAAAAAATATTGCAAAATACCCTAAAAACAAAAAATTTTGGGTAATATCAATATATTATGAATTAAATAAAAAAGATGATCTTAGAACCTTCTGGCAAACACCTAAAATATTTGAATCAACACATGAAAAAATTTTTGTAAAACATGTATGTACATTAATATGTATAATTTGAACAATGTAATTTGCTTTCTAAAACAACACATGAAATTAATAACAACGAAGTACAATACAGTTAATTTAAAAATGTAATGGTTTATTCATTTTTTTATATTGTTTCTAAACTTAAAAAAAAGTACGTAGATCTATGTATTTCAGCAAAACTGTGCTACGAAAAAACACGTAGATTTTTTAGCCTGTCTACGTAATTCTCAAATTTTGACTTGGCATCCCTGGCTGTAGTCTAAAGCGATCGAACCGATCATATACGAAGTTGAGTGGGAGCTCCGATTGTGTATGCTGAACAAATTTGTTTCGAGTTTTCCAGTCTACATATGTATGTGTTGTGTTGTGTGGTGTTTACGTGGTTAAGGCTTTTACTTGTTTAATTTTTTTACAGTCATCAGATTATATATGATACTGTACAATTCGACTATACAAATCTATAACAATCGCTTGAGAGCGAAAGTCAGCGGATAAAGGCCAACACAACGATAGCGGTGTCGTCGTCGCCGAATTCATCATTGCTTCATAAAAATGTAAGCTGATGCAGTCGTCATAAGCAAGTCGGCTATGAAAGCATAAAAATTAGAACCTGCAAAACAAACAAAACATTGACACGGCACCCAGCAAATATGTCGCGTACTTCCGTGCTGTGCATTGCTTTAATAATTTTGTTGGACTATTCAGCACTAGCTAAAGGAGAAAAAACGGGTAGGTGACCTAATAAAAATAATATAAAAAAAAAAATAATAATAATATATATATATATATATATATATATATATATATATATGATTTCGCCGCCACTGATACATAGTGGCGGCCACATCTCAGGGTTACTTACATGAGAAACTCCTTTAGCATGCGCATAATGAGAGTAAATATAAAACACAAGGACTTGTTCTAATTCGTTATAAGTTTATTACAATGAGTTTGTTAATATGATTATTCTGACAGAGGATATCCCGATTGGGCCGAGAGGTTTACGTCTGGATTAGTCCGTTGTTCCACGAGAACTGCCCGCTCTTGTCCAAGTCGTCCGTTATGCCGTTGGAGTCGCGGCTGCGACGTCCACATAGTGGTGGCGCAGCGGCAGCGGCGGGCGCAGCGGCGGCTGCAGCGTCAGCGGCGTCTGCATGGTCGCTGCTGGGCCCGCGGCGATATAACGGCTCCAGCGGCGGCAGCGACGTCTGTCGCGTCAGCGGTTTCGGTTTGGCCGCCGTTGAACCCGCGACGGCAGCAGCGGCTCCGGCGACGGCAGCGCGTAAACAACGTCAAAGGTTTCATATGACTGTTGCTGAGGCCGCGCATCGGTTTCCGGTGACGACTCCGCATTCCGGCTCTTGAGCGTGTCAGCGTAACTGCAACTGTGTTGCAATAGCTGGGCGCTCATATTCAAGTGGCGGAGTGCGGGTTGAACGGCCGGGCTGAGCGTGTCAGCATAAATACAACTTTGTTGTATTAGCTGGCCGCGCATGGCAAAGTGGCGAGAGGCCAGAATGGCTGTGGGCAGAGCGGCGGGAATGTTATGGTAAGGCAAGAATGTGATAGAGAGCAGCTGGGGTTGAGTGGTAAATGGAGACGTCCAGTCGGGGGCAGGGGAGAAGAGGAGGTACTGCGTACTGGCTGGTGTTAACTCCTCCCCCCTCAAATATCTGCGTCCCGCAGATCAGTTGGTCTTCTGGTCGACCGATGTAGTGACTTCCATTTGTACGGTATGAGCCTCTTCAGTGTCGGTGTTCTTCACAGGTGTTCGTTGACGTGTTGTTCTCCACCATATTATGATAATGGCGAATACCACTACTATGATTGTGATGATTTCTGTTGCCATGGAAGTTGTGAGCCTTCCTCGCATTGTCCGAGGTAGGTCCAGGTTGCGTGTGCTAAGGCTGTGCACTAGTTCCAAGTTGAGGTGAAATCCCTTGCTGGTTAAGTTGGTGATCACTGATGGCATCGCAACCAGGTGAGCATGCGAATGGCTATGGAACGTCTTGTTGTCCGCAGTTATGGATTCGTTTGCAAACTGAACTAGGAACGTTCCTTCAAGGCTGTAGTTCCTGCCTTGAGCAGTGACAGTCCCGTTGTAGTTAGTGAGAAATAGAGTTCCATCCTCTAGTAGCTCAACTACGCGGCGGTTGGACGCCACGTAATGACATTCCGCGTTGCCTCCCTTTATTATCTTTGGTACGCAGTCGGCTTCATTTAGTGGAACTAGGTGCTCTTCCGCGCAGACGCTAGTGTTGCCGATCGTCAGGCAGCTCTTCGTTATTGCGAAGGTTTCATCTGGCGCCACTAGTAATTTCCCATAGTTGACGTCGATTTGCTTCCCTGAACAGATCGCTGGTCGGATGACCAACATTTGATATTCCTTAGCGACGACCTTTGGTAGCGCTAGGATGTAGAGCAGCGTGGTGCCGTTCGTCGCGATTATTGGCTTTGCGAACTCCGTGGCTTCCACAGCGCTCTGGTAGGGCAACGAGTCCATTTCCTTAAGAAGAGCCCGTATTTCCTCTTCGTCCAACAGATTGCTATTCACCAGTCCGGCTTTCGCAAACTGGCAGGCTCTACTCAACTCATTAACCTGATTCTCTAGTAGGAGTGCCTTGTGCAAGGCAACTGTGGCAGCCTGTTCGTTTTTGTCAATGGTGTTGACTCTCTCAATCATAGCATCGAGTCTCTCCAGAGACTGTTTCGATGCTTCAAAGAGTCTGTCGTTGATCCGATATTGTTGATTACTATTCTCGACAAGATTGTCCCGCACGTTCAGAATCGCGTTCCAATCTGAGGCGTCGGGTGATTCCGCAACCCATTTCCACGCTGATCCCAGCCAGTCAATTGAGCGTGCCTTCCTTACTCTCTCCAACTTTGAGAGCATTTGCTGAGCCTGTTCTAAGTGATAGAACGTCAAGACTCGAGCTTGTCCTCCATCCAGTTCCCGTGCTTCCGCTCGTGTTGCTTCGATGGCTGCCTCTATTTCGTCCAACTTCACTAAGTGGATTAGGTTGAAGTATCCATCCACTCTCCAACCACTGCCCTGCCTCAATGTTACCAACGGCCCGTCATATTTAAAGACGTGGAACGTTAGTGTCGGCTTTAGCCAGAGTAATGTGAATAATGAGGTGCTAATGATGTGAAGATATGTTAGTTTACAATTTTTGTGCTTAATACTTAACAATTTATTCTTAGATTTATATGAATGAATGAAGGCAAACAATTGTCATTAAATTTTAATTATAATTTTTCTTCTTTTTTTTTTTATTCTTATTATCTAATGATAGTGTGGGAATGAATAACGCTGGTAAGGACACGAAGTCCTCCACTTGGCTTGTATATAGAGAGAATGGTTCTGATAGCTCTGAAAAGTATGGAGATTTCTTGCGAAAGCAACCTGCGGCCACTTTGGGACAGATAAAGTTCTTATTAGCTCCAGTGTCAATTAAGAACTGGAGTCCTGCCCCATCCCCCGTACCATACTCTATATATGGTACGCTAGAGAGGCGTTCGTCATAAAATTTACCTGTCCCTCGTCTAGCTCTACCAACTTTTCTCCGGTCTGGTTCGACTCATTCTCCTGTGATGAGTGTTCGGCCAGATCGGACCCGTGTACATGGTCGGTTGGCTCATAAGACGTGGTCACCTCTGTGTAACCTCCTTCTTCCTGAATTCCTTCTCTACCGACCGAGCACGGTGCGGTGCTTGGGCCCTCAAGGTGATAAAGTCTCTGTGACTTTCTGAATGGATTAGCGTTTCCGCTGGGGGCTCTCTTGAAACCACCTGATGGAGAAGTATTTGACCTATAAGATTGTCCAGACTGGTTGGACTCCATCTTCAAGGCAGGCCTTGGCGGCTGAACTCCATATCTTGGAGTGAATGGTGGCCGAGTATTAGCATTAGCGTTCGCGTACCCTTGATGCGGCATTGCGTGGCTATTGTTGCTAGAATTCAAGAAGGGGCGAGGGGGGCGGAATGGTGAATGATTCGGCCATGTAGTCATTGCACGTGGGTTTCTAGGGGAAGCGTTCCTGGGTGCAAATGTGGGGCCAGCTCTCATACAGATATTTTGGAATTCATTACACAAGGAGTATGCCTCAGGGAGGTCCTTCGGCCCACGCATCATAAGGAATCCAGGCAAGTCGCCACTTAGGCCGCCTATGAAAGCGTCCAACGCCTTCTTCCTATAAATGTCCATTAAGGCAGTTGCTACCTCCGTTGTGTAGGACCCAGTCCTCAACTTCCTCAATATCAAAGAAACGTGGTTATTAACCTTGTTGAAAAAAACGTCGACGCTGTCAGTTCCTTGAAACATTTTTCCCAACTGACTTTCCAGCGTACTTAAATCACGTTTGTCGGCATAATGCATGGTTAAGACGCGTTTGGTTTCTGGCCAATCGTCATCTAACACACCATAAGAGGTTAGAGCTATGTCCGCGGGACCTCTTATCTTCTGTCTGATGTACATTACTATTGCCCTATACTGGGGCTTCTCCTTGATCAGCTCATAGTCGGCCAGGATCTTTTCAACCCTGTTGGACCATGATTCGAACTCAGAAACATTTCCCTCGAAGACCTGTAGGTCTTTCACGTAATCAGGTATTTTACTGCATTCGGTTAAGTCAAAGAGATTACGGGGTCGGGCTAAAGGTCTTGGTTCTGCTACCGTTGGATTGCGAGCCTCTCGCTCTGCAGCGAGGTCGTTCTCTAGAGACTGGATTTTGACAAGTGCCTGTCTCAATTCTTCTTTTTGAGCGGAGTTTTGGTTCGTCAGCAACGACAATGTTGCCTCGAATCTATCCATGGACTCTCTAATGACGGACAAATTTTGCTCGGACACGGACATTTTTCTATCTTTTTTCTTTCTTGGCTTACTAAAGTGACAGTGAATGAAATTTTAACACAAGCTTCTCGCAAGAATCTCTCACGGGTGAAAGTTAATATTAAGGAATAAAACAAGTTAACTCTTTTCTCTTTATTATTTCAATAGGGTGCCAAATGTAAAGGACAACGTCTCACTTACCTGAAGTTAGTAGTGTGTTTTATGTTGATCTGGTTATGTTATGGTTATAATATGATATCGTGTGTTGTTGTGTGTGTTGTTTCCTTCTATCTGTTGGAGATACAAGCTTGGATTAGTGATATGTGAAAATAATTTTGGATCTGAGAGAAATTTTTTTTTTTTTTTTTTTTTTTTCAATTTTATATTCTGATTCGTGCACAAGTGCGAGTTGCAACGTACCGAGTATCGAGATGTTGGCGAATTTGTACTTAGCGGGAGGTCCTTATTATCCTTTTTAGCCTGTTACAGCCTACTGGGGTAAGGATGACTCCACGAACCGTTGGGCAGCCGAACGCAATATTTGAATTTTTATTTGATTGCTAGGCCTTTCCAACGGAACATAGTACACAACCACGCATCTCTGTTCACTCATAACGCACTTGCACTCACACTCACTGCACTCATATTATTTTTCTTTTCGTTTTGTTTCTCTTCATTTTCATTTTTTCGTTTTGTTATTATTTCATTTAAAATGCCACTTGCAGGTCGAAGCTGCCACAGTGGTTATCTCTTAAAATTAAAAATGCCACTTGCAGGTCGAAGCTGCCACAGTGGTTATCTCTTAAAATTAGAACTGAGACCACTTCCAATCACAAAGTGCGCGTGAATTATCAGATTAAGGATCGGGTGGCGGGGAGTCGGACCCCTGACATGCACTGTCCACCAATATTTTTTAGCCACCGATCTTAACTGCACTATTTTTAAAAAAATTTTTTTAATAATTTAACTCGAATATCGCCGCACGAAAGGGAGTCGAACCCCGACATCACACATCACAAGTGCACTGCCCACCAATAATTTGCCGTCGGCTTTTTCGATTTTTTTCATTTTCTTTTATTTGAGCCCATGAAGGGAGTCGAACCCAAGCATCTCTTAATATAGAGGATGCGTACACATTTTTCACAGGCTTTTTCATTCTTTCGTTAGATAATTAGCACTCACAAATTCTCTTATTTCGTTTAATACAATTTTCGATTACTTTAGTGGAAAGGTTTTGTCACATTATTCTATCACATTTTTATTCTTTGTTATGCAGTTATTTTCGCCGTTTTGATTTTATTTATTTTTCATTATTTTGTATGTGTGTCTTGCCGGCGGAAAAATAAGAACAAAAGAGAACAAAAATTTGTGTACTTCACTCTATTTTTCACTTGTTCCCTTTTTTCGTCTTATATTGCATTAACTGGTCGTTTATTTATTTATTATTATTCTTTGTTTTTTTCTTTTTGGTTTTTTCTTTTTTTTTGCTTGTTTATTTTCATTATTTTGTAGGCAAGACACAACACTGACAAAAATTTCCACTTATTATTTATTTTTTAATTCACTTTCATGTAGAGATTTGTGGCACTTTATTTTACATTTTTATCACGCACTTTATGACAGAAGCGGTCCCTGCTCGGGCGCCAGTTAATGATGTCGCCGCCACTGATACATAGTGGCGGCCACATCTCAGGGTTACTTACATGAGAAACTCCTTTAGCATGCGCATAATGAGAGTAAATATAAAACACAAGGACTTGTTCTAATTCGTTATAAGTTTATTACAATGAGTTTGTTAATATGATTATTCTGACAGAGGATATCCCGATTGGGCCGAGAGGTTTACGTCTGGATTAGTCCGTTGTTCCACGAGAACTGCCCGCTCTTGTCCAAGTCGTCCGTTATGCCGTTGGAGTCGCGGCTGCGACGTCCACATAGTGGTGGCGCAGCGGCAGCGGCGGGCGCAGCGGCGGCTGCAGCGTCAGCGGCGTCTGCATGGTCGCTGCTGGGCCCGCGGCGATATAACGGCTCCAGCGGCGGCAGCGACGTCTGTCGCGTCAGCGGTTTCGGTTTGGCCGCCGTTGAACCCGCGACGGCAGCAGCGGCTCCGGCGACGGCAGCGCGTAAACAACGTCAAAGGTTTCATATGACTGTTGCTGAGGCCGCGCATCGGTTTCCGGTGACGACTCCGCATTCCGGCTCTTGAGCGTGTCAGCGTAACTGCAACTGTGTTGCAATAGCAGGGCGCTCATATTCAAGTGGCTGAGTGCGGATTGAACGGCCGGGCTGAGCGTGTCAGCATAAATACAACTTTGTTGTATTAGCTGGCCGCGCATGGCAAAGTGGCGAGAGGCCAGAATGGCTGTGGGCAGAGCGGCGGGAACGTTATGGTAAGGCAAGAATGTGATAGAGAGCAGCTGGGGTTGAGTGGTAAATGGAGACGTCCAGTCGGGGGCAGGGGAGAAGAGGAGGTACTGCGTACTGGCTGGTGTTAACTTATATATATATATATATATATATATATATATATATAAAAATGAAAATTGGTCCAGCAGATCTCAAGTTATAAGTGTAACTTGAGATCTGCTGGACCAATTTTCATAGTTTTTGATTTCTTGGATTTGTTTCCGCCCCAAGTAGCAGAATATATCTTAAAAATACAGAAAAATGCGTTATTTTCCCTTTACTTTAATTTCGGAGCTGTCAAATTTGTTTATTACATGTCAAACATTTTTTGTCCAATCCTGTCAAATACTGTAACTATTTATGTGTGCGTTCAGAAATTTATTTTGAACAACCGACATGTAACATTTCGAAACACTCCGCAATGGCCAAAGTTTTAGTAGCATCAAAAATTATCATATGGGACGAATGCACAATGGCGCACAAACGCGCATTGGAAGCACTAGACCGAACATTAAAAGATCAGCGCAATGACGAGATGTTTTGGTGGTTCAATGATTTTATTATCTGGCGATTTCCGACAAACACTACCAGTAATTCCAAAATCTACTGCTGCCGACGAAATAAACGCTTGCTTCAAAGCATCAAATCTGTGGCAATATGTAAACAAACTTCAACTGTCTGTAAATATGAGAGTTGCATTGTTGAACGATCTATCTGCTGATGATTTCTCGAAGCAATTGCTGAATATCGGTAATGGCCGTGTTCCTGTTGACGAATCGAGTGGTTTGATTTCATTTCCTCCAAATTTTTGGAATTTCGTCTCATCAAAAGATGAGCTTATCAACAAACTATTTCCGGATATCATATCAAACCACAAAAATACTAAATGGTTAACTGAGCGAGCAATTTTGGCGGCTAAAAATAAAGATGTAGATGACCTCAATTTTATAACTCAAAATCAAATCGTAAGTACTCTGTATTCATTCAAATCTATCGACTGTGTAACAAACGAAGAAGAAGCCACTAATTATCCAACTGAATTTTTGAACTCCTTGGATGTGCCTGGTTACCACTGCACAATTTACAACTGAAGGTTGGCTCGGTAGTTATCATGCTTAGAAATTTAAATTAACCAAAACTGTGCAATGGAACGCGTTTGGTGATAAGAAAACTGATGAGCAATGTGATTCACGCGTCGATACTCAAAGGAAAATTTAAAAATGAGGAAGTTCTTATTCCAAGGATTCCTATGATCTCAACAGATATGCCCTTTAAGTTTAAACGAATTCAATTCCCGATTCGTCTTGCCTTCGCCATGACGATCAATAATTCACAGGGCCAGGACTATTTGTGGCCTCAATCTTGAAAATGCGTGTTTTTCTCATGGTCAATTGTACGTGGAGTGCTCACGTGTTGGCAAACCATCCGCATTTTTTGTTCTTGCTTCTGACCAAAAAACGAAGAATGTCGTTTACCACAAGGTGCTTGAATGAAAATCCGCTTAATAAATTAATCAGAGTGTATCCCAACCTGAACAACATAGTTTTCAATGATTTTTTTCTGACATGTGTGTGTAAAACTTAATTATTTCTTTTTTTTTTTTTAATTTTTATTCTCATTCTGTATGTTTTCATCATCATTCATCATAAAAAATACTTTTATATTTCTATCTATATTAATATTGTTTTGTATTATTGTATTACGTTCATTATAGCCTAAATTAGTTCAGTTAAAAGGTAACACGACATTCTTTGACTGTTAGGTACGAAGTTCGCCGGGTCACCTAGTATATATATATATATATATATATATATATATATATATACATATATATATATATATATATATATATATATATATATGTTTTTTCAGTTTATTGCGTGCCGGTCACTCACACAACTGAACTCAACTCGAATGCATTCCATTTGTTGTGTGTTCAGCCATGCAGCCCTCTAATATATACATACATACATATATAGTTTTTATACCCTGAGCCCATTGAAAATAGGAAATCAGGGTATAATGGTTTTGTTAAATGTATGTAACAGGAAGAAGGAGGAGTGTCCGTCTGTCCGTATGTTTGAACGCGTCGATCTCAAAACGTAATCGACTTAGAGACTAAATTTTTTTTGTTGGGTCCGTGTATGAACGATAACTATTTATTTATCTATTTATTTAATGTTATTGATTATAATGCTTATCGAAAATACGTTTTTAGGACGTAGTTTGTACATCGTTTGAGCTAGAGATTTTGCTGTGTAGTTGCGTGTAATGAAAACAAAGATAACGTAATCTTTATATTTGGGACGCCACGCCCCATTTGCCCCCAATAGCTCCCTATTTGTAAAAATCGCAAATCAAATACTAGAGACTTGTGCTTTGGCAACTACACACATATGAATGCCAATAATAAATTGTGAAAGATTGATGAAAAAACTCCAGCGCTAAGAAAACTTATGCAACAATTAAATTCCCACATTGCAGCCTAAGCGCAGTCGCTGCGTCAACTGCGCAGTTGGCAGAGCGCGCGCCTATGCATGCGTGCATGTGTGTGTGTGTGTATATGTTGTTTTTATGCATGCTTAAAAAAAACGTACAATGATTTAATATATGCCTCTACACATGCTTAGGGTATCTCCTAGTCGAGCAGTCTCGACTAGAGCACTCTTACTTGTTTCAATTATTTTAACCCTTCAAAAAATTGTTTTTCAGTACTTAAATTTTGGATTCAGCCAATTGCAACTGAAGGCTTAGCCCTCGTTGCAACCTCCCCGGGACTTGGATTAAATTTCGGCAATCCCGCTATTGGAACAGATATAACTTGCCCACTGTGTGATTCTTCCGTTTATACCTACTGCTCGAACAAAGTAGAGCACGATGCTTGTTGTTGTAATTTTCCAGGTGAGTGTTTATATTTTGTAGCTGAGCATAAACCATTCATATATATTTTAAATGCAGGACGCCAGTTGCACTACAAACATTGCATAGTCTACGACTGTTCCATTTTGTGCGCTGAGTCCTGATTAAGAATTGCTGCTGTGAGAATCCATACTAGGCGATTTGATCTACAATATATCCAATACTTATGTACTTACTAGTGTTTAAAAATAATACACAGCACTTACAATATGTCAATACATACATACATATATATTTTGTAATAATTTATTATACACTGAACCTTTTGAAATTGGGAATTCGGGGTATAATTGTTTTGTTAAATGTATGTAACTCCACAAAGTATATATATTCTTGATCAGGGCGACGAGCTACATACATCGATTTAGCCCTGTCTGTATGCCTGTCCGTCCGACCGCCTGTCCGTATGCTTGAACGCACTGATCTTAGAAACTCAGAAACCTAGAGAAATTGTTTAGGTCCGTGTATTATTTTGTTGAAAAAATTCGATAACTTTTTGTGCCCTATGTATCGGCACTATCGATCCTCAATCGATAGTAACAGACTCTTACGATATGGGCTCATCCACTATCGATTGTGTTGTCGATAGTGGGCTATCGTCATTATCGACGGTTCTGATTTTTCTGAATATCGATGGTGCCCACTATCGATAGTTCTCCACCTCTATTTTGGATGCCACGCCACCATCGCCCACAGAGATTGTGCGTTGGCATATATAAACATATATCTTTAATAAGTCGCGAAAGTTTGGTCGCTATGAAGTTATTCAATAATGAAGTTGCCATAGGAATTCCAATACTGCAGCCCAATCGCAGTCGCTGCGTCAACTGCACAGTTAGCAGAGCGCGCGCTTATGCGCGCCTGTATATATGCGTATGAATGTGTTGTTTGTATATATGCATAAAAGATACGTAGAATAATTGGAACATTGCCTCTTCACAGGGTTCAGGGTATCTTCAAGTCGAGCAGTCTCGTCTAGAGCGCTCTTACTTGTTTCGTAATTTGATATACCCTGTGCCTATTGAAAATGGGAAATCAGGGTATAATGGTTTTGTGAAAATGTATGTAACAGGCAGATGTAGGTGTGCAACACCCCATACAATAGATATATTCTTGATCAGAGCGACAAGACGAGTCGATATAGCCCTGTCCGTCTGTCAATCCGTCCGTCCATGTGAACGCTGAGATAACATGAATACTCGTTAATACGCTGCTCAAGTTTACCACATTTTTTCAATAACTCATTCCATTTCGATTTTATAAGAATTTATCGATAATTTTAATGCGGTTGAGCCAGAGACTCAAATTTAATGTGAATACGGAGATTACGTAATCTTCAGATTTCGGATGCCACGCCACATTCGCCCCCAATAGCCCATTTTTGTAAAAAGCGCAAATCAAATACTAGAATCTTGTGCTTTAGCAAATACACACATGAATACCATTAATAAGTTGTGAAAGTTTGATGAAGTTAAAAAAAGTTATTCAACAATTAAGTTCCCATAGTAATGCCCACATTGCAGACCAGAGTCATAGATGACGTTCATCGGAAACAAATCGCCAGGACTTGCTATGTCTCTATCTATGATGTTATCATTTTTTTTTAAATCGAAAAGGACCCCGTCAAACTCGTTTGTGTAGAGCCAGAGTCACTATTTTCGATAAGGTCATTCCTTGGCCTAGCAAGTTACTACCGCTGCTTTATCAAAGGCTTTGCTGCAATAGCAAAGCCGCTGTCGGACATTCTCAAAGGAGAAAACGATTCGGTGAGCAAGTACAAGTCGAAGAAGATCCCAAGTAAACTGGACGAAAAATAACGGCAGGCTACGAAACATTCAAGCTTCAGAAGACGTTATGTTAATGTACCTAGACTATTAGAAGCCCTTTGACCTAACTACCGATGCGTCAGCATATGGCATTGGTGCAGTTCTATCACAGAATGGAAGGTCAATAACAATGATTTCCCCAACTACGCTATTAACGAGCGTGAATTGTTAGCCATTGTATGGGCTTTGGCCAAGTTTCGTCACTATCTCTATGGGGTGAGGAACATTAATATCTTCACAGATCACCATGGTATCTGAAGGGAACCCTTACGAATTGATAAGACAGGGGCTATCCTTTGAAGTGTACGGGATTGAGAAGATATTATTATAACGAAGATATTATTGAATTACTGGAAATGTAGAAGGCATAGAGGTGCGCACTCTTCTCTCCCCGTATTGTCGGGGCTCTTCCTTGCCTAACTTGTAGTACCCTTGCACTTATAAAATATATATATATAATAATATATATATGTATTTATATGTATATATATAAGAAAGTGGACATCCACACGCCATGTATGAAACCCTTAGTTTATCTAAACTGGACTGAGAGGACTTAGGTGTTGCTGGCCTCTTGTCTTCACCCTCCCTTCCTTGACAATACGGATAATTTATGGTATGTCCCTAAATAAAGTCTTATCGACCTTGACTATATCTTATAAGACCCTTTCATTTTCATAATAGTATTATATGAGAGATTTACATAGATATAGACTAATATTGTTTTGTCAATTTTTCTTAGCGTCTATTTTTACTACATTTTGTTATCTATAAAATTAGGATTAGGGCTCTCTTTTATATTTTTATATGCTGAACCAATTGAAAATGGGAAATCAGGGTATAATGGTTTTGTTAAAGTATATATATTTTTGATCAGGACGACAAGCTGAGCCGATTTAGCCCTGTCTGTCTGTCCGTCCGTCCGTCCGTCCGTCTGTACGTCTGTCCGTTTGTTTGAACGCGTCGATTTCAGATTGTAGATTGTGTCCGTGTATAGAACGCGCAGGTCAAGTTTACTTCGTATGAACAATAACTATTTTTGTTGTAATGTTACCGATTTTAATGCTTATCGAAAATACATTTTTAAGGCGTCTTCTCTCATATTCACTAAGCGCACCAACGCTTTCATGCCCTATATACAAACAAGTAAGAGTGCTCTAGTCGAGACTGCTCTGCTAAGAAGAGCCAAATTAGAAAACATTCTACGCTTCTTTTTTGTATACATACTACAGATCTGCATGAATACATTCATTTCTTACAGCATAGTACTCTACAGTAGTAAAGTGCAGTGTTGCCAACTTTTGTTGAGCAAAAAAAGCTGTTTTTAGTGAGGGGATACTACGAGAAAAGCTGAAAAAGTCTTCGTCAAGATGAAATCCTCCTGCAGCACTTTGATGTTTTTTGTAATTTGGCAGTAATACTGCCTTTGCAATAACTGCAAAACACTCTTGTCGGATCATTAATATCTTTTCGCAACCAGGCTTTAAACTCCTCGCTGTTAAGCCACACATCTCGACATTTTTGCTTATACTCTTCTATTGAATCATTTACAATAGGATCAATTGAACTATTTGAACAAACTTAGTTCCTTATTCTAGTTTAACTAATCATATTCTAGTTCTGTCAGTTCCACTATTAGTTCGATTAGTTCGTTCATCGAAAACTTAACCACTGAACTATTTTGTTTTAATTCAAACACAATAAGCAACTCAACATTTTACATACGATTAATCGCACAAAAATGATAAATTGGAAAAAAGGCAATTTATATTTTTTTAAAAAATCCAGAATTTCCGCTGCCCGCTATTTCGGAATTTTTCTAGCAATTGGACTTTCAAAGCATCCAGATTTGACGGGAAAAAAGCTGATTTGGCAACAGTGGTAAAGTGTTAAAATACTGCGCCCATTTCATTTCTGTACAGTATTGTCAAGTGTACAGAAGAATCGAGTACAACATTTCTACTGTTCTCAACTAGAGTGAGAACAAACAGAGAGAGTAACGAAAAAAGTGAGCACAATCCGAGTTCGTTTAAGAATCGACTATTTCGGCCGAGCGAGAAGCCAGGGATGCCAACCCTCCGTCCTTTCACGTAGATCTCCGTATTTTAAAGGAGATCTATGTGCCTATGTACGTGTTATGAGACTAAAACTATGTACTTTTAAAAAATATTGCAAAATACCCTAAAAACAAAAAATTTTGGGTAATATCAATATATTATGAATTAAATAAAAAAGATGATCTTAGAACCTTCTGGCAAACACCTAAAATATTTGAATCAACACATGAAAAAATTTTTGTAAAACATGTATGTACATTAATATGTATAATTTGAACAATGTAATTTGCTTTCTAAAACAACACATGAAATTAATAACAATGAAGTACAATACAGTTAATTTAAAAATGTAATGGTTTATTCATTTTTTTATATTGTTTCTAAACTTAAAAAAAAGTACGTAGATCTATGTATTTCAGCAAAACTGTGCTACGAAAAAACACGTAGATTTTTTAGCCTGTCTACGTAATTCTCAAATTTTGACTTGGCATCCCTGGCTGTAGTCTAAAGCGATCGAACCGATCATATACGAAGTTGAGTGGGAGCTCCGATTGTGTATGCTGAACAAATTTGTTTCGAGTTTTCCAGTCTACATATGTATGTGTTGTGTTGTGTGGTGTTTACGTGGTTAAGGCTTTTACTTGTTTAATTTTTTTACAGTCATCAGATTATATATGATACCGTACAATTCGACTATACAAATCTATAACAATCGCTTGAGAGCGAAAGTCAGCGGATAAAGGCCAACACAACGATAGCGGTGTCGTCGTCGCCGAATTCATCATTGCTTCATAAAAATGTAAGCTGATGCAGTCGTCATAAGCAAGTCGGCTATGAAAGCATAAAAATTAGAACCTGCAAAACAAACAAAACATTGACACGGCACCCAGCAAATATGTCGCGTACTTCCGTGCTGTGCATTGCTTTAATAATTTTGTTGGACTATTCAGCACTAGCTAAAGGAGAAAAAACGGGTAGGTGACATAATAAAAATAATATAAAAAAAAAAAAATAATAATATATATATATATATATATATATATATATATATATATATATATATATATATATATATATATATATATATATATATATATATATATATATATATATATATATATATATATATATGTATATATAAATGAAAATTGGTCCAGCAGATCTCAAGTTATAAGTGTAACTTGAGATCTGCTGGACCAATTTTCATAGTTTTTGATTTCTTGGATTTGTTTCCGCCCCAAATAGCAGAATATATCTTAAAAATACAGAAAAATGCGTTATTTTCCCTTTACTTTAATTTCGGAGCTGTCAAATTTGTTTATTACATGTCAAACATTTTTTGTCCAATCCTGTCAAATACTGTAACTATTTATGTGTGCGTTCAGAAATTTATTTTGAACAACCGACATGTAACATTTCGAAACACTCCGCAATGGCCAAAGTTTTAGTAGCATCAAAAATTATCATATGGGACGAATGCACAATGGCGCACAAACGCGCATTGGAAGCACTAGACCGAACATTAAAAGATCAGCGCAATGACGAGATGTTTTGATGGTTCAATGATTTTATTATCTGGCGATTTCCGACAAACACTACCAGTAATTCCAAAATCTACTGCTGCCGACGAAATAAACGCTTGCTTCAAAGCATCAAATCTGTGGCAATATGTAAACAAACTTCAACTGTCTGTAAATATGAGAGTTGCATTGTTGAACGATCTATCTGCTGATGATTTCTCGAAGCAATTGCTGAATATCGGTAATGGCCGTGTTCCTGTTGACGAATCGAGTGGTTTGATTTCATTTCCTCCAAATTTTTGGAATTTCGTCTCATCAAAAGATGAGCTTATCAACAAACTATTTCCGGATATCATATCAAACCACAAAAATACTAAATGGTTAACTGAGCGAGCAATTTTGGCGGCTAAAAATAAAGATGTAGATGACCTCAATTTTATAACTCAAAATCAAATCGTAAGTACTCTGTATTCATTCAAATCCATCGACTGTGTAACAAACGAAGAAGAAGCCACTAATTATCCAACTGAATTTTTGAACTCCTTGGATGTGCCTGGTTACCACTGCACAATTTACAACTGAAGGTTGGCTCGGTAGTTATCATGCTTAGAAATTTAAATTAACCAAAACTGTGCAATGGAACGCGTTTGGTGATAAGAAAACTGATGAGCAATGTGATTCACGCGTCGATACTCAAAGGAAAATTTAAAAATGAGGAAGTTCTTATTCCAAGGATTCCTATGATCTCAACAGATATGCCCTTTAAGTTTAAACGAATTCAATTCCCGATTCGTCTTGCCTTCGCCATGACGATCAATAATTCACAGGGCCAGGACTATTTGTGGCCTCAATCTTGAAAATGCGTGTTTTTCTCATGGTCAATTGTACGTGGCGTGCTCACGTGTTGGCAAACCATCCGCATTTTTTGTTCTTGCTTCTGACCAAAAAACGAAGAATGTCGTTTACCACAAGGTGCTTTAATGAAAATCCGCTTAATAAATTAATCAGAGTGTATCCCAACCTGAACAACATAGTTTTCAATGATTTTTTTCTGACATGTGTGTGTAAAACTTAATTATTTCTTTTTTTTTTTTAATTTTTATTCTCATTCTGTATGTTTTCATCATCATTCATCATAAAAAATACTTTTATATTTCTATCTATATTAATATTGTTTTGTATTATTGTATTACGTTCATTATAGCCTAAATTAGTTCAGTTAAAAGGTAACACGACATTCTTTGACTGTTAGGTACGAAGTTCGCCGGGTCACCTAGTATATATATACAGTGGTTCACAGCTTATTTCAACCAGCACTTTAAAAAAAGTTTGTTGGGCTATAAAATCTAAACTATTGGCAATATCCAAAAAATTTAAACGCAGGTTGTTAGTGTGATGTTTTAAATATTACAAAATCAATTCATTTATTTTTTAAATATTTTTTCATTATTTAATAATGTTTAAAAACTAAAAAATGAGACCAAGACAGTTCCACAGCTTATTTCAACCACTTATGAAATAGCATTATTTAACATTATAAAAACTTAAAATAACAACAAATTAATAATTGGTGTGACCACCCTTTTGGCTAACTACCATTTTAAGCCTTTTTGGGATAGATTCCACCAACTTTTTGGTGACTTCTGGAGTAATTTTTTCCCATTCCTCAACCAATGCAGTTTTTGGGTCCGATTTGTTTGAAATTTTGTGTTTGCGAATGTTTGTTTCCAAAATCGACCACAAATTTTACATTTACATTTAAATCTGATGATTGGGCTGATGGTTTCATAACGTGCGGACATTTCCAGATCAGCCAAGTCTGGACAATTCCCGCAGTGTGTTTCGGGTCATTATCTTGGTAAAACCTGAAGTCCTCCTTTATGCCCAGTTTCTGAGCACTTTGGATTAAATTTGACTTCAAAACATCTAAATATTTAAGTTTATCCATCGTAGTGTCGATGAACTCCAAGTTCCCAACCCCGGCTGCTGACATACAGGCCCTAACCATAACGCTGCCTCCGTCATGCTTTACAGTAGCCCTCAAATTTTTTGCGTCAAGCTCTGTGTTATGCCTACGCCACACATATGAAGGCCCATCCGACCCAAACAAATTAAATTTTGATTCATCACAAAGTAAAACTGTGTTCCAGAATCCAATGTCCTTGTGCAAGTGCTCCTGTGCAAATTTTAAGCGACACTTTTTGTTTTTGTCGCTTATAAAAGGCTTCTTGCGTGGTACTCTACCATTAAAGTCATGTTCCCGAAGCACACGGCGAATAGTTTCTGGGTGGCATGACTTGCCCAACTCCTCCTTAATATCATTGGCTACTTGCCTAGCAGATAGCCTTGGGTTATCCCGGATTTTTCTTACAATATAGCGCTCGTCCGTGGGATTAAAAATTTTGTTTGGAGCATTTCTACCTTTATCGTGGGTTCTATTTTCACGAACAAAACGGTATATGATGCTTTGAACTGTAGAATCACTCAGTCCAACCATATCAATAATTTTTCTACGGGAATGGCCATTTTTATAGTGTTTCAGAACAAGTTCCAGCTCTTTAATAGGTGTACGTGGTCCCATTTTGCTAAATTAAATTTTCTGCAAGTTCTGCTTTCAAAATTCAGCACAAACTTATTTCATCACATTGCGAAATCAGTGTATAAAGCATAGAACAAGAATCTACCGTTGCATTGCAAAATAACGGGTCTTTCATCAGCTGCAAAGTTTGTGGTTGAATTAAGCTGTGGAACTGTCTTGGTCTCATTTTTTAGTTTTTAAACATTATTAAATAATGAAAAAATATTTAAAAAATAAATGAATTGATTTTGTAATATTTAAAACATCACCCTAACAACCTGCGTTTAAATTTTTTGGATATTGCCAATAGTTTAGATTTTATAGCCCAACAAACTTTTTTTAAAGTGCTGGTTGAAATAAGCTGTGAACCACTGTATATATATATATATATATATATATATATATATATATATATATATATATATATATATATATATATATATGTATGTTTTTTCAGTTTATTGCGTGCCGGTCACTCACACAACTGAACTCAACTCGAATGCATTCCATTTGTTGTGTGTTCAGCCATGCAGCCCTCTAATATATACATACATACATATATAGTTTTTATACCCTGAGCCCATTGAAAATAGGAAATCAGGGTATAATGGTTTTGTTAAATGTATGTAACAGGAAGAAGGAGGAGTGTCCGTCTGTCCGTATGTTTGAACGCGTCGATCTCAAAACGTAATCGACTTAGAGACTAAATTTTTTTTGTTGGGTCCGTGTATGAACGATAACTATTTATTTATCTATTTATTTAATGTTATTGATTATAATGCTTATCGAAAATACGTTTTTAGGACGTAGTTTGTACATCGTTTGAGCTAGAGATTTTGCTGTGTAGTTGCGTGTAATGAAAACAAAGATAACGTAATCTTTAGATTTGGGACGCCACGCCCCATTTGCCCCCAATAGCTCCCTATTTGTAAAAATCGCAAATCAAATACTAGAGACTTGTGCTTTGGCAACTACACACATATGAATGCCAATAATAAATTGTGAAAGATTGATGAAAAAACTCCAGCGCTAAGAAAACTTATGCAACAATTAAATTCCCACATTGCAGCCTAAGCGCAGTCGCTGCGTCAACTGCGCAGTTGGCAGAGCGCGCGCCTATGCATGCGTGCATGTGTGTGTGTGTGTATATGTTGTTTTTATGCATGCTTAAAAAAAACGTACAATGATTTAATATATGCCTCTACACATGCTTAGGGTATCTCCTAGTCGAGCAGTCTCGACTAGAGCACTCTTACTTGTTTCAATTATTTTAACCCTTCAAAAAATTGTTTTTCAGTACTTAAATTTTGGATTCAGCCAATTGCAACTGAAGGCTTAGCCCTCGTTGCAACCTCCCCGGGACTTGGATTAAATTTCGGCAATCCCGCTATCGGAACAGATATAACTTGCCCACTGTGTGATTCTTCCGTTTATACCTACTGCTCGAACAAAGTAGAGCACGATGCTTGTTGTTGTAATTTTCCAGGTGAGTGTTTATATTTTGTAGCTGAGCATAAACCATTCATATATATTTTAAATGCAGGACGCCAGTTGCACTACAAACATTGCATAGTCTACGACTGTTCCATTTTGTACGCTAAGTCCTGCTACGAACATACCCTGATTAAGAATTGCTGCTGTGAGAATCCGTACTAGGCGATTTGATCTACAATATATCCAATACTTATGTACTTACTAGTGTTTAAAAATAATACACAGCACTTACAATATGTCAACACATACATACATATATATTTTGTAATAATTTATTATACACTGAACCTTTTGAAATTGGGAATTCGGGGTATAATTGTTTTGTTAAATGTATGTAACTCCACAAAGTATATATATTCTTGATCAGGGCGACGAGCTACATACATCGATTTAGCCCTGTCTGTATGCCTGTCCGTCCGACCGCCTGTCCGTATGCTTGAACGCACTGATCTTAGAAACTCAGAAACCTAGAGAAATTGTTTAGGTCCGTGTATTATTTTGTTGAAAAAATTCGATAACTTTTTGTGCCCTATGTATCGGCACTATCGATCCTCAATCGATAGTAACAGACTCTTACGATATGGGCTCATCCACTATCGATTGTGTTGTCGATAGTGGGCTATCGTCATTATCGACGGTTCTGATTTTTCTGAATATCGATGGTGCCCACTATCGATAGTTCTCCACCTCTATTTTGGATGCCACGCCACCATCGCCCACAGAGATTGTGCGTTGGCATATATAAACATATATCTTTAATAAGTCGCGAAAGTTTGGTCGCTATGAAGTTATTCAATAATGAAGTTGCCATAGGAATTCCAATACTGCAGCCCAATCGCAGTCGCTGCGTCAACTGCACAGTTAGCAGAGCGCGCGCTTATGCGCGCCTGTATATATGCGTATGAATGTGTTGTTTGTATATATGCATAAAAGATACGTAGAATAATTGGAACATTGCCTCTTCACAGGGTTCAGGGTATCTTCAAGTCGAGCAGTCTCGTCTAGAGCGCTCTTACTTGTTTCGTAATTTGATATACCCTGTGCCTATTGAAAATGGGAAATCAGGGTATAATGGTTTTGTGAAAATGTATGTAACAGGCAGATGTAGGTGTGCAACACCCCATACAATAGATATATTCTTGATCAGAGCGACAAGACGAGTCGATATAGCCCTGTCCGTCTGTCAATCCGTCCGTCCGTGTGAACGCTGAGATAACATGAATACTCGTTAATACGCTGCTCAAGTTTACCACATTTTTTCAATAACTCATTCCATTTCGATTTTATAAGAATTTATCGATAATTTTAATGCGTTTTTAATGCGTAGTTTGTACACCGGTTGAGCCAGAGACTCAAATTTAATGTGAATACGGAGATTACGTAATCTTCAGATTTCGGATGCCACGCCACATTCGCCCCCAATAGCCCATTTTTGTAAAAAGCGCAAATCAAATACTAGAGTCTTGTGCTTTAGCAAATACAAACATGAATACCATTAATAAGTTGTGAAAGTTTGATGAAGTTAAAAAAAGTTATTCAACAATTAAGTTCCCATAGTAATGCCCACATTGCAGACCAGAGTCATAGATGACGTTCATCGGAAACAAATCGCCAGGACTTGCTATGTCTCTATCTATGATGTTATCATTTTTTTTGAAATCGAAAAGGACCCCGTCAAACTCGTTTGTGTAGAGCCAGAGTCACTATTTTCGATAAGGTCATTCCTTGGCCTAGCAAGTTACTACCGCTGCTTTATCAAAGGCTTTGCTGCAATAGCAAAGCCGCTGTCGGACATTCTCAAAGGAGAAAACGATTCGGTGAGCAAGTACAAGTCGAAGAAGATCCCAAGTAAACTGGACGAAAAATAACGGCAGGCTACGAAACATTCAAGCTTCAGAAGACGTTATGTTAATGTACCTAGACTATTAGAAGCCCTTTGACCTAACTACCGATGCGTCAGCATATGGCATTGGTGCAGTTCTATCACAGAATGGAAGGTCAATAACAATGATTTCCCCAACTACGCTATTAACGAGCGTGAATTGCTAGCCATTGTATGGGCTTTGGCCAATTTCGTCACTATCTCTATGGGGTGAGGAACATTAATATCTTCACAGATCACCATGGTATCTGAAGGGAACCCTTACGAATTGATAAGACAGGGGCTATCCTTTGAAGTGTACGGGATTGAGAAGATATTATTATAACGAAATATAATACACTTCTCCCAGTGGATTGAATTACTGGAAATGTAGAAGGCATAGAGGTGCGCACTCTTCTCTCCCCGTATTGTCGGGGCTCTTCCTTGCCTAACTTGTAGTACCCTTGCACTTATAAAATATATATATATAATAATATATATATGTATATATATGTATATATATATATATATATATATATATATATATATATATATATATATATATATATATATATATATTGTTTATGTCAGATTCCATTAAACAGAACTGCTCCTCCCTCCACATCCCCATGCTATGCTATTAACAGCTCTGTTAATAGCGTAAGCTCCAACTCCAGCTTTCCTGCTGGTTCTCTGGAGTTTTTCTGTATACTTTCCTCCTCTCTCCCTTTTTTACACCACTTCTATTCTGATCTTCTTCCTTTCACCGTGTACGCACACTGACTGTGCAATTTCATATTAAAATAAAAAGCGAAAGTAAATCCAAGAAAACCCAAAAGAAAAGTGTTTTATATATGTCCAATGTTTGGAGGGGGGCGTCGCAAATAAGTAAAAAACAATTTTCCTTTGGGTTTTATTGAATTCACTTTTCTTTTTATTGTAATAAGAAGTCGCACAGTCAGTGTGCGTACACGGTGGAAAAAAAAGATATAATAGAAGTGTTGTAAAAAAGGGAGAGAGGAGGAAAGTAACACAGAAAAACTCCAGAGAACCAGCAGGAGAGCTGGAGTTGGAGCTTACGCTATTAACAGAGCTGTTAATAGCATAGCATGGGGATGTGGAGGGAGGAGCAGTTCTGCTTAATGGAATCTGACATAAACATACTCCCCCCCTTGCAAGGATTGCAAGACCTAGGCTGGGTCTATGAGCAGGCGCCCGAGAGGACCCACCCGAACACGGTGTTTTGGGCCATTGGAAGGCCGCCTGTGCTGGGAACGATCCCCGGAAGGATAACGTGAGGATACACGTCAGCCCCCAGCACAATTGACACCGATCCGGGACGCGACCAGGTGCTGTCGGCGAGCGTGATCCCTGGAGGCCCAGCTTCCCGCTCGATGGCCCGGATTGGCGTCCGAACGTTTAGCTGGGGGTCCAGTTGGAACAACGCGTCGAACTCGAAGCGCGAGGTCTTCGACCGAATGAGACTCGTGCAGACTTGCCCTGGACCAACGCTTGTGACGGAAAGACCCAATGTCTTTGCCAATGAAGCGTTGATCCGACTGGTGGGACTGCACGGGTCAATCAGCGCCTTTACTTCGAAGTCCTTGGTCGCCGTTTGGAGCACGATGACCGCCGTCGGAAGAATGCTGACCATCTTGTGCTGCATCAGCGTTGTCAACGGAGGAGTGGCCGCCTGTGTAGAATCTGGAGCTGTAGGGCCTCGTCGCTTCCGGCGCGATCCCGGGAGGTGCAGGAGCGTGTGGTGGTTGTGGCCACACGTCTTGCAGCCTTTGGAACTGCGGCAAGATTGCCCAGAATGCTGGTGTGCCAAGCAGTTCGCGCAGTAGCGGTTGGCTAGAACCGCGCGCAACCGCTTTTCCGCGGAAAGCCCCAGAAAACGGCGGCATTTGCGCAGAGCGTGGATACCTCTGCACACGCGGCACCGGAAAGAATCTTCGCCGGATGGCTGGCTGGCTTGAGGGGATGACATCATAACCTGGAAAGGAGAGACACGTGTGGGGCAATGAATGGTTGGCTTGTCGAACATGGAAGTTAGTTGGACATCACAGGGAACACCGAGGTCGGGACCTGGATGAAGAATATCATCCAGCCCCTTATCATTCAATGCTGGACAGAGTGCATTGCAGCCGACCTTCACTTTGGCAGTGATGCTGTCGGGATCTCGTACTGGGAGAGTTACGACAGATGAGTCATGTAACCTAGACGAGATTGTCGGAAACTCAATTTTTGGTTTTTTCGGAACGGAAACTTGAGCTGTGAAGGACGAGACAGTCTTCCCCGCGTTTTGCGAGACTGGGCCCGTAAGTATCCACCCGAAGATTGTCTCTTGCCCGAGCAGTGAGCCACAATCGTTCGGACGGAAGCCCCCCTGAACGATAGACGGAAGGATATCCGCACCGATAAGCACATCGATCTGGGAGCTTTTGAAGAACGAAGGGTCTGCTAATTGGATGTCCGGAAGGCGGTTCAGCAAGTCTTGGGGAATTGGATATGAAGGAAGATTGCCAGCAAGACTGGGAAGGACGAGAGCAGAAGCTTCAATACGCAGTCTCGGCTTCAGTGGAGTCCCGATATGGAAATCGCAAAGCTTTTGCGATCGGGCTGTCACAGCTTGGCTTAAGCCTGACACTCGTGTCTGAACAGGTCGGAAGGGCAGTTTGATGAGGCGGAACAGACGCTCAGAAATAAAAGTCGCCTCAGATCCCGAATCAATCAGCGCCCGGGCAGGATAGGTAGCCCCGAGATGGCATACATGGATCATTGCCGTACCGAGGAGGATACCTTGTGTATTAGCCGAGAAATACGTCTGAACATGGGCGACGTCTCTGGGCGAATGAAGGGGTACGGCAGCCGCGGATGCAGCGCCATGTTGGGATTCCTGCTCTTTATGGAGCAGGGTGTTATGCCGACCGCTGCATCTCTGGCAGCTGTGCGCACTGGTGCAGCCGTGCAGCAGATGACCGCGTGCGAAGCAGTTCAGACACAGCTTCTTCTGCTTTATGTAGGCCTCTCGCTGTTGAACAGACATTTGGAGGAAGCGAGGGCAGAGTCGGACTGGGTGGTTCTCCTTTGAACACAGATCGAATTTTTTGCTCTCAGTGGTGACGTGGGCTTCAAAGGAGTTCACCCGTTCGGAAGGGGCAGGGTTCGCGTACCTCGGGGCAGGTGTTGGCGCGGCAGGACTGGACCTGTCAGTTTCTATAGCCTCAAGTGCTCGCGCACGCTCGCTAAGGAAACGACTAACGTCCTGCCAAGCTGGAATTTCTGACTTATTTGTCAGAGAATGCTCCCAGAGAGATCGAGTGTGTTCTGGCAATTTGGAAGTGCACAGGAACACAAGGATACAGTCCCAATTCTCCGTAGAGATTTGAGCATGCTCGATCGCAGTGACACATCTGCTCATGGTGCCATGCAACTCTCTGAGAGCTGCGCCTGATTCCTTGGAGACCTTGGTTAGGCTGAGAAGGATTTTAAGCTGGCTGTTGACTAGCAGCCGCTTGTTCTCGAACCGGTCGCACAAGGCACCCCAAGCCGATGCAAAGCCGTCGTTAGTGAGAGGACACTCTGCGACTATAGCATTTGCATCGCCTGCGGTTTTGGAGTTAAGGTGGAAAAGTTTTTCCACCGCAGTCAGCCGGGGATTGTTAATGTATATGGCTGTGAAGAGGTCGCGAAACGTTGGCCAGCGCAAGTAATCGCCGTGGAACACTTCTGTGTCGATGGGAGGAAGGCGACAGCCGCTCGAAGAGACAATAGCGGACACAGAAGCGGGCGGTGCACTCGGTGCGGACACGGCGGCAATTTGCCTGCTCAATTGGGCGGCACTCCGCTCATAGACTGTATAGCAGTGGTCGAATTTGGCTTCCATGGCCTCAACTTCTCCACTGCCTGCCCCCTGACTAAGCGCTTTGGAACACGCTTCGTATTGCAGCTCGGCCTTCTCCCACAGGACCTTGACTCGATCCCGTCGGATCTCTAAGGCCTGGAGCTGATCTGCAGGGGTCGAACCAGTCTCTCCGGAATGGTCGATGCGGGCTTCAAATTTAATGAGCCTGTCCGCAGCAGAAATGAACTCGGACAGCGACATTTTAGTCAACGGAATGGTGGACTTTGGAGCGGATCGAGTTACCACCGGACTACGCTTGAGTGTGCTGGAAGTCTGCTGTTTCCCGGACGGAATGGGAGATGCAGAGGAACTGCGCTTGATAAGACGCGAAGGAGGTGCACTCAGTTGAGATCGGCTAGAACGATCCGACATGGAGACTAACTAGAAGTTAGCTGTCGGAAAGGTTTGCGTTAGGGACAGACGATTACTCGGAGAGTGAGTAAAGAAGTTGACGAAATGGCAGGATTTGTCAACCGAACAGGGCACAAATACAGATAAACCGCGTTTCGGAAGCGAAGAGAAGCAATAAGATAAAATAAGTAAAAACAATAATACAGAATAAAAATAAATAAACTGAAAATGAAAATAACACAAATATATATGTATACAATTTAAAATTTAAAATTTAAAAAAAAGAAAATGATAGACGAAAAATATTGATGTAATATATATATATATTTATTTATTTATTTTTTTTTATTTAAAAAAAAGAAGTAATAAAAAAAAACTGTTTATTATTTTTATTTGTTCTCAAAGTGTACCTGCTGGAGCAATGACGTCACAAAAAAAACGTTCCACCCCTGAACTCAGTATCGGATGGATTATCGATAGTTGTGTGACGTGCAAGCACGATCGCTAACGCTTGGAACCAAAACAAACGAGCTTACTGAATTTTCTGTGCTTAATTGTGTTATTGTGTTTTTATATGTTCGCAAAATATTTGTGGAAGTGTTGATATGTGCTGTGCACAAGCTTGACAACTGCTTGTGTATTAATTGTGTTGTTGTTGGCTGCGTATGTGCATACGTACATACGGGCAGCCGATAGCACAAACAGCTGACACAATTAGCACATAAATCAACACAACGCTCAAACGAACTTAACGCTTTGAGGAAGCGAAGGAAGCTTGCAGAAAACGAATTTAAAAACTGAAGTTAAATATGTAAATAAAACACGGAGGATACTGTCGTTTTATTTATTAACTTTAGTTGTAGAATGGCATATGTACATATGTACATATGTTTGGATATACGTGTGTGTGTTTGTGTATAGGTCGCCCTGCGGAGTATATGTACGTGTAGAAACTGTAACGTCGGACCAGGAGTAGGAGTGATAATATAGGTGCTATAAATCACACACAAACATAAAGACTTATGGAGAAAGCTATATGTATGCCGATATGGTCAGAGTTACAGACAAACATAAAAACATAAACATTTGTATGTTCGTGCAAGTGACAAGTGCGCAACCGTAACAGCTGTGGCTCTGCAATTGCGTGGACAGCTGAGAGCAAGTTTGCCTATGCACGGAATATATTTACATATATATTTATATATATATATATGTATATATGTATGCGCATGCAAGCTGACCGGGAGTCGGTTAGTTGCGCTTTATTGTCGGACTGCGGTTCGGACTGATATATAGGAGTTATATATCAAGTACATATGTACATATATATTTGTGGAGAAATATATACATACGTATTTGACGGACGCGAGGTTAATGACCGAAGTATATACACACACACTAAGAAGTAATTGCTGATGCAAATAGAAATTTACCACAGCTGAATACGCTCCTATATCTATAAGAATATATAGATATAGAAACGTTTGCACTATGAGCATATATAGACTTAGAGTATGGCGGAAAAAGAAAAGTTTTACTTATCTCGTTGCCTGTGAATCGCTGGGGTTAAAGATGTATATATCCGTTGGATATAGCTCCGGCTCGAAGGACCAATGTTTGGAGGGGGGCGTCGCAAATAAGTAAAAAACAATTTTCCTTTGGGTTTTATTGAATTCACTTTTCTTTTTATTGTAATAAGAAGTCGCACAGTCAGTGTGCGTACACGGTGGAAAAAAAGATATAATAGAAGTGGTGTAAAAAAGGGAGAGAGGAGGAAAGTAACACAGAAAAACTCCAGAGAACCAGCAGGAGAGCTGGAGTTGGAGCTTACGCTATTAACAGAGCTGTTAATAGCATAGCATGGGGATGTAGAGGGAGGAGCAGTTCTGCTTAATGGAATCTGACATAAACATACTCCCCCCCCCTTGGTCATTCGAGCCGGAGCTATATCCAACGGATGTATACATCTTTAACCCCAGCGATTCACAGGCACCGAGATAAGTAAAACTTTTCTTTTTCCTCCATTTCCGTGCACAGAGCGAACATATATAGTGGCACCTAATCCGCCATACTCTAAGTCTATATATGCTCATAGTGCAAACGTTTCTATATCTATATATTCTTATAGATATAGGAGCGTATTCAGCTGTGGTAAATTTCTATTTGCATCAGCAATTACTTCTTAGTGTGTGTGTATATACTTCGGTCATTAACCTCGCGTCCGTCAAATACGTATGTATATATTTCTCCGCAAATATATATGTACATGTGTACTTGATATATAACTCCTATATATCAGTCCGAACCGCAGTCCGACAATAAAGCGCAACTAACCGACTCCCGGTCAGCTTGCTTGCGCATATATATGTATATATATAAATATATAAATATATTCCGTGCATAGGCAAACTTGCTCTCAGCTGTTCACGCAATTGCAGAGCCACAGCTGTTACGGTTGCGCACTTGTCACTTGCACGAACATACAAATGTTTATGTTTTTATGTTTGTCTGTAACTCTGACCATATCGGCATACATATAGCTTTCTCCATAAGTCTTTATGTTTGTGTGTGATTTATAGCACCTATATTATCACTCCTACTCCTGGTCCGACGTTACAGTTTCTACACGTACATATACTCCGCAGGGCGACCTATACACAAACACACACACGTATATCCAAACATATGTACATATGTACATATGCCATTCTACAACTAAAGTTAATAAATAAAACGACAGTATCCTCTGTGTTTTATTTACATATTTAACTTCAGTTTTTAAATTCGTTTTCTGCAAGCTTCCTTCGTTTCCTCAAAGTGTTAAGTTCGTTTGAGCGTTGTGTTGATTTATGTGCTAATTGTGTCAGCTGTTTGTGCTATCGGCTGCCCGTATGTACGTATGCACATACGCAGCCAACAACAACACAATTAATACACAAGCAGTTGTCAAGCTTGTGCACAGCACATATCAACACTTCCACAAATATTTTGCGAACATATAATATATAACACAATAACACAATTAAGCACAGAAAATTCAGTAAGCTCGTTTGTTTTGGTTCCAAGCGTTAGCGATCGTGCTTGCACGTCACACAACTATCGACAATCCATCCGATACTGAGTTCAGGGGTGGAACGTTTTTTTTGTGACGTCATTGCTCCAGCAGGTACACTTTGAGAACAAATAAAAATAATAAAAAAAAAATAATAAACAGTTTTTTTATTACTTCTTTTTTGAAATAAAAAAAAAATAAATAAATATAAATATATATTACATCAATATTTTTTCGTCTATCATTTTCTTTTTTTAAATTTTAAATTTTAAATTGTATACATATATATTTGTGTTATTTTCATTTTCAGTTTATTTATTTTTATTCTGTATTATTGTTTTTACTTATTTTATCTTATTGCTTCTCTTCGCTTCTGAAACGCGGTTTATCTGTATTTGTGCCCTGTTCGGTTGACAAATCCTGCCATTTCGTCAACTTCTTTACTCACTCTCCGAGTAATCGTCTGTCCCTAACGCAAACCTTTCCGACAGCTAACTTCTAGTTAGTCTCCATGTCGGATCGTTCTAGCCGATCGCAACTGAGTGCACCTCCTTCGCGTTTTATCAAGCGCAGTTCCTCTGCATCTCCCATTCCGTCCGGGAAACAGCAGACTTCCAGCACACTCAAGCGTAGTCCGGTGGTAACTCGATCCGCTCCAAAGTCCACCATTCCGTTGACTAAAATGTCGCTGTCCGAGTTCATTTCTGCTGCGGACAGGCTCATTAAATTTGAAGCCCGCATCGACCATTCCGGAGAGACTGGTTCGACCCCTGCAGATCAGCTCCAGGCCTTAGAGATCCGACGGGATCGAGTCAAGGTCCTGTGGGAGAAGGCCGAGCTGCAATACGAAGCGTGTTCCAAAGCGCT
This sequence comes from Drosophila meridionalis, assembly GCA_035045145.1. Classification (NCBI taxonomy): domain Eukaryota; kingdom Metazoa; phylum Arthropoda; class Insecta; order Diptera; family Drosophilidae; genus Drosophila; species Drosophila meridionalis. The sequence goes on from JAWNPG010000036.1 coordinate 555,262, forward strand.
TAGTCAGGGGGCAGGCAGTGGAGAAGTTGAGGCCATGGAAGCCAAATTCGACCACTGCTATACAGTCTATGAGCGGAGTGCCGCCCAATTGAGCAGGCAAATTGCCGCCGTGTCCGCACCGAGTGCACCGCCCGCTTCTGTGTCCGCTATTGTTTCTTCGAGCGGCTGTCGCCTTCCTCCCATCGACACAGAAGTGTTCCACGGCGATTACTTGCGCTGGCCAACGTTTCGCGACCTCTTCACAGCCATATACATTAACAATCCCCGGCTGACTGCGGTGGAAAAACTTTTCCACCTTAACTCCAAAACCGCAGGCGATGCAAAGCTATAGTCGCAGAGTGTCCTCTCACTAACGACGGCTTTGCATCGGCTTGGGGTGCCTTGTGCGGCCGGTTCGAGAACAAGCGGCTGCTAGTCAACAGCCAGCTTAAAATCCTTCTCAGCCTAACCAAGGTCTCCAAGGAATCAGGCGCAGCTCTCAGAGAGTTGCATGGCACCATGAGCAGATGTGTCACTGCGATCGAGCATGCTCAAATCTCTACGGAGAATTGGGACTGTATCCTTGTGTTCCTGTGCACTTCCAAATTGCCAGAACACACTCGATCTCTCTGGGAGCATTCTCTGACAAATAAGTCAGAAATCCCAGCTTGGCAGGAAGTGAGTCGTTTTCTCAGCGAGCGTGCGCGAGCACTCGAAGCTATAGAAACTGACAGGTCCAGTTCTGCCGCGGCAACACCTGCTTCGAGGTCCGCGAACCCTGCCCCTTCCAAACGGCTGAACTCCTTTGAAGCCCACGTCACCACTGAGAGCAAAAAATGCGATCTGTGTTCAAAGGAGAACCACCCAGTCCGACTCTGCCCTCGCTTCCTCCAAATGTCTGTTCAACAGCGAGAGGCCTACATAAAGCAGAAGAAGCTGTGTCTGAACTGCTTCGCACGCGGTCATCTGCTGCACGGCTGCACCAGTGCGCACAGCTGCCAGAGATGCAGCGGTCGGCATAACACCCTGCTCCATAAAGAGCAGGAATCCCAACATGGCGCTGCATCCGCGGCTGCCGTACCCCTTCATTCGCCCAGAGACGTCGCCCATGTTCAGACGTATTTCTCGGCTAATACACAAGGTATCCTCCTCGGTACGGCAATGATCCATGTATGCCATCTCGGGGCTACCTATCCTGCCCGGGCGCTGATTGATTCGGGATCTGAGGCGACTTTTATTTCTGAGCGTCTGTTCCGCCTCATCAAACTGCCCTTCCGACCTGTTCAGACACGAGTGTCAGGCTTAAGCCAAGCTGTGACAGCCCGATCGCAAAAGCTTTGCGATTTCCATATCGGGACTCCACTGAAGCCGAGACTGCGTATTGAAGCTTCTGCTCTCGTCCTTCCCAGTCTTGCTGGCAATCTTCCCTCATATCCAATTCCCCAAGACTTGCTGAACCGCCTTCCGGACATCCAATTAGCAGACCCTTCGTTCTTCAAAAGCTCCCAGATCGATGTGCTTATCGGTGCGGATATCCTTCCGTCTATCGTTCAGGGGGGCTTCCGTCCGAACGTTTGTGGCTCACTGCTCGGGCAAGAGACAATCTTCGGGTGGATACTTACGGGCCCAGTCTCGCAAAACGCGGGGAAGACTGTCTCGTCCTTCACAGCTCAAGTTTCCGTTCCGAAAAAACCAAAATTTGAGTTTCCGACAATCTCGTCTAGGTTACATGACTCATCTGTCGTAACTCTCCCAGTACGAGATCCCAACAGCATCACTGCCAAAGTGAAGGTCGGCTGCAATGCACTCTGTCCAGCATTGAATGATAAGGGGCTGGATGATATTCTTCATCCAGGTCCCGACCTCGGTGTTCCCTGTGATGTCCAACTAACTTCCATGTTCGACAAGCCAACCATTCATTGCCCCACACGTGTCTCTCCTTTCCAGGTTATGATGTCATCCCCTCAAGCCAGCCAGCCATCCGGCGAAGATTCTTTCCGGTGCCGCGTGTGCAGAGGTATCCACGCTCTGCGCAAATGCCGCCGTTTTCTGGGGCTTTCCGCGGAAAAGCGGTTGCGCGCGGTTCTAGCCAACCGCTACTGCGCGAACTGCTTGGCACACCAGCATTCTGGGCAATCTTGCCGCAGTTCCAAAGGCTGCAAGACGTGTGGCCACAACCACCACACGCTCCTGCACCTCCCGGGATCGCGCCGGAAGCGACGAGGCCCTACAGCTCCAGATTCTACACAGGCGGCCACTCCTCCGTTGACAACGCTGATGCAGCACAAGATGGTCAGCATTCTTCCGACGGCGGTCATCGTGCTCCAAACGGCGACCAAGGACTTCGAAGTAAAGGCGCTGATTGACCCGTGCAGTCCCACCAGTCGGATCAACGCTTCATTGGCAAAGACATTGGGTCTTTCCGTCACAAGCGTTGGTCCAGGCCAAGTCTGCACGAGTCTCATTCGGTCGAAGACCTCGCGCTTCGAGTTCGACGCGTTGTTCCAACTGGACCCCCAGCTAAACGTTCGGACGCCAATCCGGGCCATCGAGCGGGAAGCTGGGCCTCCAGGGATCACGCTCGCCGACAGCACCTGGTCACGTCCCGGATCGGTGTCAATTGTGCTGGGGGCTGACGTGTATCCTCACGTTATCCTTCCGGGGATCGTTCCCAGCACAGACGGCCTTCCAATGGCCCAAAACACCGTGTTCGGGTGGGTCCTCTCGGGCGCCTGCTCATAGACCCAGCCTAGGTCTTGCAATCCTTGCAAGGGGGGAGTATGTTTATGTCAGATTCCATTAAACAGAACTGCTCCTCCCTCCACATCCCCATGCTATGCTATTAACAGCTCTGTTAATAGCGTAAGCTCCAACTCCAGCTCTCCTGCTGGTTCTCTGGAGTTTTTCTGTGTTACTTTCCTCCTCTTTTCTTTTTCTTTTCACTTCTCTCTATCTTTTTTTCCCACCGTGTACGCACACTGACTGTGCAACTTTATATTAAAATAAAAAGCGAAAGTGAATTCAATAAAACCCAAAGGAAAAGTGTTTTATACTTATTTGCGACGCCCCCCTACAAACAGTAGCGGTTGGCTAGAACCGCGCGCAACCGCTTTTCCGCGGGAAGCCCCAGAAAGCGGCGGCATTTGCGCAGAGCGTGGATACCTCTGCACACGCGGCACCGGAATGAGTCTTCGCCGGATGGCTGGCTGGCTTGAGGGGATGACATCATAACCTGGAAAGGAGAGACACGTGTGGGGCAATGAATGGTTGGCTTGTCGAACATGGAAGTTAGTTGGAAATCACAGGGAACACCGAGGTCGGGACCTGGATGAAGAATATCATCCAGCCCCTTATCATTCAATGCTGGACAGAGTGCATTGCAGCCGACCTTCACTTTGGCAGTGATGCTGTCGGGATCTCGTACTGGGAGAGTTACGACAGATGAGTCATGTAACCTAGACGAGATTGTCGGAAACTCAAATTTTGGTTTTTTCGGAACGGAAACTTGAGCTGTGAAGGACGAGACAGTCTTCCCCGCGTTTTGCGAGACTGGGCCCGTAAGTATCCACCCGAAGATTGTCTCTTGCCCGAGCGGTGAGCCACAAACGTTCGGACGGAAGCCCCCCTGAACGATAGACGGAAGGATATCCGCACCGATAAGCACATCGATCTGGGAGCTTTTGAAGAACGAAGGGTCTGCTAATTGGATGTCCGGAAGGCGGTTCAGCAAGTCTTGGGGAATTGGATATGAGGGAAGATTGCCAGCAAGACTGGGAAGGACGAGAACAGAAGCTTCAATACGCAGTCTCGGCTTCAGTGGAGTCCCGATATGGAAATCGCAAAGCTTTTGCGATCGGGCTGTCACAGCTTGGCTTAAGCCTGACACTCGTGTCTGAACAGGTCGGAAGGGCAGTTTGATGAGGCGGAACAGACGCTCAGAAATAAAAGTCGCCTCAGATCCCGAATCAATCAGCGCCCGGGCAGGATAGGTAGCCCCGAGATGGCATACATGGATCATTGCCGTACCGAGGAGGATACCTTGTGTATTAGCCGAGAAATACGTCTGAACATGGGCGACGTCTCTGGGCGAATGAAGGGGTACGGCAGCCGCGGATGAAGCGTCATGTTGGGATTCCTGCTCTTTATGGAGCAGGGTGTTATGCCGACCGCTGCATCTCTGGCAGCTGTGCGCGCTGGTGCAGCCGTGCAGCAGATGACCGCGTGCGAAGCAGTTCAGACACAGCTTCTTCTGCTTTATGTAGGCCTCTCGCTGTTGAACAGACATTTGGAGGAAGCGAGGGCAAAGTCGGACTGGGTGATTCTCCTTTGAACACAGATCGCATTTTTTGCTCTCAGTGGTGACGTGGGCTTCAAAGGAGTTCACCCGTTCGGAAGGGGCAGGGTTCGCGTACCTCGGGGCAGGTGTTGGCGCGGCAGGACTGGACCTGTCAGTTTCTATAGCCTCAAGTGCTCGCGCACGCTCGCTAAGGAAACGACTAACGTCCTGCCAAGCTGGAATTTCTGACTTATTTGTCAGAGAATGCTCCCAGAGAGATCGAGTGTGTTCTGGCAATTTGGAAGTGCACAGGAACACAAGGATACAGTCCCAATTCTCCGTAGAGATTTGAGCATGCTCGATCGCAGTGACACATCTGCTCATGGTGCCATGCAACTCTCTGAGAGCCGCGCCTGATTCCTTGGAGACCTTGGTTAGGCTGAGAAGGATTTTAAGCTGGCTGTTGAATAGCAGCCGCTTGTTCTCGAACCGGTCGCACAAGGCGCCCCAAGCCGATGCAAAGCCGTCGTTAGTGAGAGGACACTCTGCGACTATAGCATTTGCATCGCCTGCGGTTTTGGAGTTAAGGTGGAAAAGTTTTTCCACCGCAGTCAGCCGGGGATTGTTAATGTATATGGCTGTGAAGAGGTCGCGAAACGTTGGCCAGCGCAAGTAATCGCCGTGGAACACTTCTGTGTCGATGGGAGGAAGGCGACAGCCGCTCGAAGAGACAATAGCGGACACAGAAGCGGGCGGTGCACTCGGTGCGGACACGGCGGCAATTTGCCTGCTCAATTGGGCGGCACTCCGCTCATAGACTGTATAGCAGTGGTCGAATTTGGCTTCCATGGCCTCAACTTCTCCACTGCCTGCCCCCTGGCTAAGCGCTCCGTTCCTCCTCTCTCCCTTTTTTACACCACTTTTTTCTATCTTTTTTTTCCACCGCACGCACACTGACTGTGCAACTTCTTATTACAATAAAAAGAAAAGTGAATTCAATAAAACCCAAAGGGAAATTGTTTTTTACTTATTTGCGACGCCCCCCTCCAAACATTGTGGTCCTTCGAGCCAGAACAATGGTGGAGTCAGTCCAGTAAAAGGACTGGAAATTGACAGCAGGGAATGCTGGTAACATAGCCGAACAGAGCTCGGCTAGAAGTGCTGCTCCGCACAGCTCTAAGCGGGGTATGGATATGGATTTAACTGGAGCGACCTTTGTCTTGGACGTGAGCAGGTTCACGAATATCTGACTGCCCTGCTCGACGCGCAGATAGATGGCCGCTCCGTAGGCTCGTTCGGATGCATCACAGAAACCGTGATACTGAACTTTGACCTGAGGCTGAAAATGCACCCATCGGGGTACACGTACGTCCCGTAGAGCAGGATAGCTCAGTAGGAAGTCTTGCCATTTATTATGGAGGTCGGTAGGCAGAGGCTGGTCCCAGTCCAACTCCCGCAGCCAAATCTCTTGCATGAAGATCTTGGCGCGGATCACGAACGGAGCCAGCCACCCGGCAGGATCAAATAGCTTCGAGATCTGGGACAGCACAATTCGCTTTGTATACGAAGCCTGGAGTGGGATGTCGGACGGCATGAAGAAGAACTCATCGGACTGAGCTTGCCATCGGATACCCAAGGTCTTCGCTGTGCTGGTTTCTTCGATCTCTAAGAAGTCTTCGAGCAGCCGATGCTGCTTGGGAATGTCCTTCAGACAATCCTGGGAGTTAGAAGTCCATTTCCTTAATGGAAAACCTCCACTGTTCAGCGCTGGTATCAGCTCTGCGATGGTTGCGATTGCCGCCTCTTTGGAATGCGTCCCGGTCAATATGTCGTCAACGTACATGTCCTCGGCTATGACCTTACTGGCGAGAGGATAGCGAGGCTTCACGTCCAGGGCGAGCTGCTGTAAGACTCTGAGAGCCAGAAACGGAGCACAGTTCATCCCAAACGTGACAGTGTTCAGCTCGAAGTCACCTATGTCGCCGTTGGAGGTGCGGAACAGGATGCGTTGAAACGGAATGTGTTGGGAATCAACACGAATTTGCCTGTACATTTTCTCAATGTCGGCATTAACGACGTATCGATAGAAACGCCATCGCAGGATTTGCATCGTGAGGTCAGATTGGAGAATAGGACCCGGGTGAAGGATATCATTCAGGCTTTTCCCATTTGAGGAGGGGCAGGATGCGTTGAATACGACTCTCACTTTTGTCGTAGTGCTATCGGGCTTCAGAACAGCATGATGCGGCAAATAGAAAGTGTTAGCAGGATTGCTTTGAGTGGGGACTGGCTTCATATGACCCAAGTTAAGATATTCTTGGAGTATGGAGTCATATTCAGCCTTGAGCGGTGGATTTTTTGCTAACCTACTCTCGTTCTTGAGGAATTGACCGAGAGCGATAGACCTCGAATGGCCCAAGTCGACGTGGTCGGGATCTTTAAAAGGGAGCGTTACTACATATGTGCCAGATTTCTCTCTCCTGGTTGTTTGTACGAAGTTGTCCTCGCAAACAGGGTCTGGTTCTCTGACTTTCTTCGGAATACCCTCCACCTCCCAAAACTTGGAGAGAAGCTGATCAAGCTTCACCTCCTCTGAATAGGAAACTCGAGTCGTGAAGGATGAGACAGTCTTCCCCGCGTTTTGCGAGACTGGGCCCGTAAGTATCCACCCGAAAATTGTCTCTTGCCCGAGCAGTGAGCCACAAACGTTCGGACGGAAGCCCCCCTGAACGATAGACGGAAGGATATCCGCACCGATAAGCACATCGATCTGGGAGCTTTTGAAGAACGAAGGGTCTGCTAATTGGATGTCCGGAAGGCGGTTCAGCAAGTCTTGGGGAATTGGATATGAGGGAAGATTGCCAGCAAGACTGGGAAGGACGAGAGCAGAAGCTTCAATACGCAGTCTCGGCTTCAGTGGAGTCCCGATATGGAAATCGCAAAGCTTTTGCGATCGGGCTGTCACAGCTTGGCTTAAGCCTGACACTCGTGTCTGAACAGGTCGGAAGGGCAGTTTGATGAGGCGGAACAGACGCTCAGAAATAAAAGTCGCCTCAGATCCCGAATCAATCAGCGCCCGGGCAGGATAGGTAGCCCCGAGATGGCATACATGGATCATTGCCGTACCGAGGAGGATACCTTGTGTATTAGCCGAGAAATACGTCTGAACATGGGCGACGTCTCTGGGCGAATGAAGGGGTACGGCAGCCGCGGATGCAGCGCCATGTTGGGATTCCTGCTCTTTATGGAGCAGGGTGTTATGCCGACCGCTGCATCTCTGGCAGCTGTGCGCGCTGGTGCAGCCGTGCAGCAGATGACCGCGTGCGAAGCAGTTCAGACACAGCTTCTTCTGCTTTATGTAGGCCTCTCGCTGTTGAACAGACATTTGGAGGAAGCGAGGGCAGAGTCGGACTGGGTGGTTCTCCTTTGAACACAGATCGCATTTTTTGCTCTCAGTGGTGACGTGGGCTTCAAAGGAGTTCAGCCGTTTGGAAGGGGCAGGGTTCGCGGACCTCGAAGCAGGTGTTGCCGCGGCAGAACTGGACCTGTCAGTTTCTATAGCTTCGAGTGCTCGCGCACGCTCGCTGAGAAAACGACTCACTTCCTGCCAAGCTGGGATTTCTGACTTATTTGTCAGAGAATGCTCCCAGAGAGATCGAGTGTGTTCTGGCAATTTGGAAGTGCACAGGAACACAAGGATACAGTCCCAATTCTCCGTAGAGATTTGAGCATGCTCGATCGCAGTGACACATCTGCTCATGGTGCCATGCAACTCTCTGAGAGCCGCGCCTGATTCCTTGGAGACCTTGGTTAGGCTGAGAAGGATTTTAAGCTGGCTGTTGACTAGCAGCCGCTTGTTCTCGAACCGGCCGCACAAGGCGCCCCAAGCCGATGCAAAGCCGTCGTTAGTGAGAGGACACTCTGCGACTATAGCATTTGCATCGCCTGCGGTTTTGGAGTTAAGGTGGAAAAGTTTTTCCACCGCAGTCAGCCGGGGATTGTTAATGTATATGGCTGTGAAGAGGTCGCGAAACGTTGGCCAGCGCAAGTAATCGCCGTGGAACACTTCTGTGTCGATGGGAGGAAGGCGACAGCCGCTCGAAGAGACAATAGCGGACACAGAAGCGGGCGGTGCACTCGGTGCGGACACGGCGGCAATTTGCCTGCTCAATTGGGCGGCACTCCGCTCATAGACTGTATAGCAGTGGTCGAATTTGGCTTCCATGGCCTCAACTTCTCCACTGCCTGCCCCCTGACTAAGCGCTTTGGAACACGCTTCGTATTGCAGCTCGGCCTTCTCCCACAGGACCTTGACTCGATCCCGTCGGATCTCTAAGGCCTGGAGCTGATCTGCAGGGGTCGAACCAGTCTCTCCGGAATGGTCGATGCGGGCTTCAAATTTAATGAGCCTGTCCGCAGCAGAAATGAACTCGGACAGCGACATTTTAGTCAACGGAATGGTGGACTTTGGAGCGGATCGAGTTACCACCGGACTACGCTTGAGTGTGCTGGAAGTCTGCTGTTTCCCGGACGGAATGGGAGATGCAGAGGAACTGCGCTTGATAAAACGCGAAGGAGGTGCACTCAGTTGCGATCGGCTAGAACGATCCGACATGGAGACTAACTAGAAGTTAGCTGTCGGAAAGGTTTGCGTTAGGGACAGACGATTACTCGGAGAGTGAGTAAAGAAGTTGACGAAATGGCAGGATTTGTCAACCGAACAGGGCACAAATACAGATAAACCGCGTTTCAGAAGCGAAGAGAAGCAATAAGATAAAATAAGTAAAAACAATAATACAGAATAAAAATAAATAAACTGAAAATGAAAATAACACAAATATATATGTATACAATTTAAAATTTAAAATTTAAAAAAAGAAAATGATAGACGAAAAAATATTGATGTAATATATATTTATATTTATTTATTTTTTTTTTTTATTTCAAAAAAGAAGTAATAAAAAAACTGTTTATTATTTTTTTTTTATTATTTTTATTTGTTCTCAAAGTGTACCTGCTGGAGCAATGACGTCACAAAAAAAACGTTCCACCCCTGAACTCAGTATCGGATGGATTGTCGATAGTTGTGTGACGTGCAAGCACGATCGCTAACGCTTGGAACCAAAACAAACGAGCTTACTGAATTTTCTGTGCTTAATTGTGTTATTGTGTTATATATTATATGTTCGCAAAATATTTGTGGAAGTGTTGATATGTGCTGTGCACAAGCTTGACAACTGCTTGTGTATTAATTGTGTTGTTGTTGGCTGCGTATGTGCATACGTACATACGGGCAGCCGATAGCACAAACAGCTGACACAATTAGCACATAAATCAACACAACGCTCAAACGAACTTAACACTTTGAGGAAACGAAGGAAGCTTGCAGAAAACGAATTTAAAAACTGAAGTTAAATATGTAAATAAAACACAGAGGATACTGTCGTTTTATTTATTAACTTTAGTTGTAGAATGGCATATGTACATATGTACATATGTTTGGATATACGTGTGTGTGTTTGTGTATAGGTCGCCCTGCGGAGTATATGTACGTGTAGAAACTGTAACGTCGGACCAGGAGTAGGAGTGATAATATAGGTGCTATAAATCACACACAAACATAAAGACTTATGGAGAAAGCTATATGTATGCCGATATGGTCAGAGTTACAGACAAACATAAAAACATAAACATTTGTATGTTCGTGCAAGTGACAAGTGCGCAACCGTAACAGCTGTGGCTCTGCAATTGCGTGAACAGCTGAGAGCAAGTTTGCCTATGCACGGAATATATTTACATATATATTTATATATATATATATGTATATATGTATGCGCATGCAAGCTGACCGGGAGTCGGTTAGTTGCGCTTTATTGTCGGACTGCGGTTCGGACTGATATATAGGAGTTATATATCAAGTACATATGTACATATATATTTGCGGAGAAATATATACATACGTATTTGACGGACGCGAGGTTAATGACCGAAGTATATACACACACACTAAGAAGTAATTGCTGATGCAAATAGAAATTTACCACAGCTGAATACGCTCCTATATCTATAAGAATATATAGATATAGAAACGTTTGCACTATGAGCATATATAGACTTAGAGTATGGCGGATTAGGTGCCACTATATATGTTCGCTCTGTGCACGGAAATGGAGGAAAAAGAAAAGTTTTACTTATCTCGGTGCCTGTGAATCGCTGGGGTTAAAGATGTATACATCCGTTGGATATAGCTCCGGCTCGAAGGACCAAGGGGGGGGGAGTATGTTTATGTCAGATTCCATTAAGCAGAACTGCTCCTCCCTCTACATCCCCATGCTATGCTATTAACAGCTCTGTTAATAGCGTAAGCTCCAACTCCAGCTCTCCTGCTGGTTCTCTGGAGTTTTTCTGTGTTACTTTCCTCCTCTCTCCCTTTTTTACACCACTTCTATTATATCTTTTTTTCCACCGTGTACGCACACTGACTGTGCGACTTCTTATTACAATAAAAAGAAAAGTGAATTCAAAAAAACCCAAAGGAAAATTGTTTTTTACTTATTTGCGACGCCCCCCTCCAAACATTGGTCCTTCGAGCCGGACGGCTCGACGCCCCCCTACAAACATATATATATATATATATATATATATATATATATATATATATATATATTTATATATATATATATGTATTTATATGTATATATATAAGAAAGTGGACATCCACACGCCATGTATGAAACCCTTAGTTTATCTAAACTGGAGGTGTTGCTGGCCTCTTGTCTTCACCCTCCCTTCCTTGACAATACGGATAATTTATGGTATGTCCCTAAATAAAGTCTTATCGACCTTGACTATATCTTATAAGACCCTTTCATTTTCATAATAGTATTATATGAGAGATTTACATAGATATAGACTAATATTGTTTTGTCAATTTTTCTTAGCGTCTATTTTTACTACATTTTGTTATCTATAAAATTAGGATTAGGGCTCTCTTTTATATTGTTATATGCTGAACCAATTGAAAATGGGAAATCAGGGTGTAATGGTTTTGTTAAAGTATATATATTTTTGATCAGGACGACAAGCTGAGCCGATTTAGCCCTGTCTGTCTGTCCGTCCGTCCGTCCGTCCGTCTGTACGTCTGTCCGTTTGTTTGAACGCGTCGATTTCAGATTGTAGATTGTGTCCGTGTATAGAACGCGCAGGTTAAGTTTACTTCGTATGAACAATAACTATTTTTGTTGTAATGTTACCGATTTTAATGCTTATCGAAAATACATTTTTAAGGCGTAGTTTGTACATCGTTTGAGCTAGAGACTTTAAATTTGCTGTGTAGTTGCGTGTGATAAATGAGAGATCCGCTTGCGGTACAATAGTAAGATCATAAAATTCACTGCCTTACTATACAATAGTGTGATCATAAGCATCTCCAGTTATTGCGAATATAAACCAAACGGTAAATAATAGCTGACAAGTCAATACAGTAGGGTGGCTCATGAAATGAATTTAACTTTTATTTTATTAGTCCCTTCCCAGTATGTATTAAATTTGTGTTGCTTATGTTACTAATTTAGTTATGTTAGCTATTATCTTCATTTTATTTTTCATGTTTGCTTACGATCTACCTTGTATAATCTTATTTCGTTCTCCTAGGAGCCAGTACATTTTCTTTGTCTTTGCTTTGAGCTGTGCTTGTTTCGCTTATATATGCTGTCTCCAAGTAAGCCTCTGGTCCAGATGTATTCCGAGGTATTTCACCGAATTGCTTACTGGGATGGGTGGCGCCATTGAGAGAGGGTGCAGGACAGCTTCCAGGTTTGAGAGAAAAGGTAACTTGGACTGCCTTTTGGGCGTTAACCACTATTCTCCACTTATGCAACCATACTTCAATCAGACCAAGTACTTCTTGAAGCAGGTTGGATGCAGAAATTGCGTTGGCACTTGTAGCAATGACTGCGGTGTCATCAGCATATGTTGCTATTACGACAGTATTTGTTATAGAGCAATCCTGCATGCAATACTTTGTCAAACGCCTGCTTAACGTCGAGGAAAACTCTAGTGCTATACTTTTTGTTCTCGAACGCTGTAATAATTGCATGCGTGTGCGGTTGCGTTGCTCAATGGTACCGTGCCCTCTTCTGAACCCAAACTGGTGTTCAGTTATGATATTCAGTTCGTCCAGCGTTAGTAATATTCTTCTTAAAAGTATTCTTTCAAATATTTTGGAGACCGTCGCCAGTAAATCGATGGGAGGGTATGGCGATATGTAACCTTCCGGTTTGTTGGTTTTAGGAATCTTTATAATCTTCGCGCATTTCCACTGCCTCGAGAAAAATTCTAGTCTAAGCACTGCGTTGTATATATATGACAACTTTGGGATGCATTTTGTCGGGAGTTGTTTGATTGTATTTGCGCAAATTTGATCATATCCTGATTTTTTATTATTTAGCATTTTGAACTCCTCTTTTACTTTAGCGATAAAAGTTTGGCTTATCGGTAGACTCATTTGTCATTGAGATTCTAGAAAATGATCAACCTCATGTACTGTGTCTGTGTCATTTACCTCATTGAGTTTTAAAACAGTTTATATTCTCCCCAAATTCCTCAGCCTTCTCAGCGTTATGTCTGTAGCGTTGACCTCTGCTCTCGACAATTGTGGTAATTCTTCTGGCCGGTCTCTTAATTTATCTTGTTGCCTTCCAAAGGCTGTAATCAAGATCACTCGTAGAAGGATCAAGATTTCTTAGATATTTTGCTGTAATCCTTGATATATATTTATCATTAAAGATATTGACATAACTTTCTTAAAAGTAAACAAGAAAAACGTATTATATATATATAAAGATATTGACAAAACTTTCCTAAAAGTAAACAAGAAAAACGTATTATATAGCCTAAATAGAACAACATTTATCAGTAATACCATCAACTCGGTGGGGGTACTTTATTTGTCAGTCTGGTCAGATATGCCCCAATCCATAGCCATTTGTGGCCAGTGATATTATTGAAACTAAAATAGATAAAGAGTATTATGATGATTAGTCCGCAAGGTATAATTCAATATTGTAAATAAATTCACTGGCACGTCTGTCCCTTTTGACTTTGTTTTTTCGAATGTCTGGTTTGTTCAAAATATTCTACATCAGTCGTCGACTAGACCTCGTACCGTACGGTTATGTTATCGTAGAGTTCAGTTCACAGTTTATCAATTTTTCAAGCGCCTGTTTCTTTTTTTGTACACTCATTCTTCACCTTTCAATATACACAGAAGCATAAAAGCATAAAGTAAGTCAATTACACAGTTATGCCCACCGGGCATTATAGTCAAGGGGCGAATCGCTTTGCAATGCTAAGCGATAGCCCCAAAAACAAAAGAAACAAGTAAGAACGTTGCCTTAGGACGAAACCTAAAGCGTGAAACTCGTTTCCCACAGGGGCATCTGGTATTTTAAATTTAAAAATTTATCTCAAATTTTGCATTTATGTAGATTTATGTGAATTTTATGCAATTTCAATTTTTGCAAATATAACTATGTGAATGAATTAGCATTTTTATAAAATGTAAAAAATTCAATAGAATCATATGCTGAAAGTTTCATCAAGTTCCGTTAAGTCAGTCGCAATCTATTAAACAAAACGTTTGGCCAATTATGACACGCACGCGTTAGGCAGCGACAGCAAAATATATTGACATTTACACATATGTACATACATTGAAACGTGCAAGCGCGTTTGCTTATGCATGGTCACAAATAAATTCAGCGCCATTCATTCTAGCACATTCTTCAACCAAAATTGTTATCGAGTTGTGTTTGCATTTTCAGCCGCTTCTTTAGTTTTGTATTTGTCAAATATCGCCCTTTATACGCATACATTCAACCGACCACCGTTTTTGTATGTACACATATAAATACATACGTTCATATGCGCGCATTTCAGCATTTTCTAAGAATCACAATTGCGATTGATTTATGTTTATATTGTGTTTGCATTAACAGCAGCTTCTATAGTTTTGTATTTGTCAAACGTCGCCCTTGTAGTGAAGTAGTTTCGGATTTGCCAACAGGCAATGCAAAACTAATGTGGCGCAGCAGGTAGATGAAAAGCGTGTAAGCAAAAGGGTCCGCGTTCGAGACGCGGCGGCGACGGCATGAAAATAGTTGCGCAGCTGTTCGTGCCTACATACATACATACCTGATGGGACCTATCGTCAATTTTTTTGTGTGTGAATAATTTTGTTCGGACTAAGTCGATTACACATATATCGGTATTTGATATTTACATTTTTTGTCAGGGTCACACACACAAAAAGAAAATAACATAAGTGACCTAGGCTATACGAAAAATGATAATTTTAGCAGATAAATTATTTGCAGAACTTCAACATTAAATCGAATTACATATATTTCTCAGAAATGCCGTTTGTCGTCTTAGCAATTCTTATTAAGCTTATTTATATAGGTGACACAGACATATGAATTTTGCAGCTGGGCGTTACAAATTTTGTTGCCAATTTGCCACGCCCCCAGTAGGCGTAGACATATCATATTTGGCAAGTTCCTAGAAGGAGTCTAGGGTAACGTAACTGCAAAGTTTGGATGCTTACACTCCAAAAATGTGAAAGTTACAGGGTATTTTTTCGATATACCACGCCCCCGAAGGGGCGTAAGATTTATTTTTGGGGAATCAATAGACGAGGCCCCCAGTAACACAAACATCCAATTTTGAATTGTCTAGCTCTAAAACTGTAGGAGCTATAAGCTTTTTGCGATTTGCCACGCCCCCTAAAGGCGTAGGTATGTCCGCCATATCCTTTTGATCTTGGCTTGCTTATCCGAGTATATATATCAAATTTCAAGTCTCTAGCATCAATAGTGCTCAAAATATAGCTGAATTTGTAAAATCACTATATTTTCAGATCCGATTTGCCACGCCCCCAGTGGACGTAGACATCAAATCTTTTTATCAATCTTTATAGAATCGAAGCGTTAAGATACGTGCCAAATTTCAGCATTCTAGCTTTAAAACTGTAGAGGTTACAGTTTTACCGATTTGCCACGCCCCCAATGGGCGTAGATATATCCGCCATATCTTTTTGAGCTTGGGTGGTTAACGCAAGTATACATTCCAAATTTCAACTCTCTAGCTCTTCAACTAATATGATTTCTATGATTTCTATTAACTATGGGCGCAACCATTTTCCGATATGCCACGCCCCTAGTGGGCGTATCCGGAAAATCTTGACACTTTATAATTCGAGGGTATACACGAGTATATGTTCCAAATTTCAAGTCTCTAGCTTCAATAGCGTAGAAAAATATTGCATTCATACGGACAGACGGACAGACGGCCAGACGGACAGACGGACGGACAGCAAGACGGAATTTCACAAAACCAATATACTCTTTTTCCCTTTGGGAAACGAGTATAAAAAGCCTACACCACTGTCAAAAGCTTTCCAAGAACTCCCAACTGCCAACTTACCTAATCCCAAATTCATTATTATGTCAGCCACCGACACTAAAAACCCTATCTCCACATACTCCTGTTTTGCCGTAGAGCGTGCCATTAAAGTCATCAGCAAAAATATATTAAAAATTAACGAAATGCGGAATGGAAACCTTCTACTATTTGTAGTGAACGCAACAGTAGCAAAAAAATTCATCCTTCTAAAGAACTCCATGGTATTTGCCAAATATCATGTGAATACCACAAATACATTAATTACTGCAAAGGCACAGTATATGCCCCATTCCTTAACAACGTCGCAAAGGAAGAAATACTGAAAGAACTTAAGTCTCAAGGAGTAGTCGATGTATATAAATACACCAAACTGATTGATGGCAAATCCATCCCGTCTGGAGTAATACAGCTCACCTTCAATTTATATAACCTTCCCCCAAAAATGCGAATATCATGGCACGTCGTAAAAGATAAGCAATACATACCTAACCCAATGCGATGCAAAAATTGCCAAATTATAGGCCACACAGCAAAGTATTGCAAATCAGCAACAGTTTGCGACCCATGTGGACTACCAGTTCACCAATCAACTCAGTGCACTCGCACTTTCTGCGTGAACTGTAAGGGAGACCACACAGCTAGCAGCAAAGACTGTCCCAAATTTAAAGAAGCGCAAGAAGTAATTAAAATAAAAACCACAGATAAATGCACTTTGTATGAAGCCAAAACGAAATATTACAAACAATACACACAGACACCGACAAATATTAAAAAAACATTTTCAGAAATAGCCGCTAAATTAACACCGCAAAAGAAGACGAGACAAAAATCTTACCATCCACCTCCAATAAACAAAATAATTCTAAAGACAAAATAAAAACTAAAAGCACACTCGAAAAACCCTTTGACTCCACAAGCACAAAATATACAAAAGAAACGCACGAACATAGCACAAACAAACCAAATAAACAAACACTCAACACAGCGAAACGCTCAAATCACAAAGACAAGATTAACTTAAGCGACTTAGAAACAGACATAGACATCACTTACGAAAGAAGTAAATACAAAACGAACAACCAAAATTACTCAACGATCTCTGGTACGGATAGTATCATAAAAGACGTTGAGTTGTAATAAAACCTCTCAAAGTTTTCAAAGCTGGCTCTCTTTCTTGTTCTCTGCGAAAGCCTTTAATGATCTACTGCATTAAAGCGCATCTTCGCTAATCCGAGAGGGAGAGCGAGCAAGAGAGAGATTATAAAACTAACCCAAAAACCAAAACAAAACGGATTAACACATAACATAACATAATGACTCTTAAAATATTACAATGGAACATAAATGGATGTTGAGGAACCATTTGTCATTATTTAGCACATTTTTCATTATTTAGCATATTTTTGATTTTTTTAGTATATATGCAACTTTAATTGTTATCGGCGAATGAACAGCTGTTTCAAGATCAATTATCGGTTAAGTCGATACAATTATGTTAGTATTGAGTAAGCAAACGAACGGACAAGTTGAGCGTACCGGCAATTGGCTGATATAGTTCAAATAAAATAAAGATATGTTTAATTATTCATCATAAAATTTGGTCCTTCGAGCCGGATCCGTTGGGCAATGCTACTGAATACTCACTTTGGATTTTGGAAAACAGCGCGCACTATTGGAAAAGTGCCGTGTTTTGTCTGGTCGTGTTTTGCTGCTGGCGACGCAGCATTTACACATTCTTGGAATTACGTATTGATATTTGGCATCATACGTAATAAACGGCGCTCACTATTGGAAAAGTGGCGTGTTTTGTCTTGTCGTGATTTTGCTATTGGCGACGCAGCATTTGCACATTTTTGGAATTACGTATCGATATTTGGCATCATACGTAATAAACGCCGCGCATTATTGGAAAAGTGGCGTGTTTTGTCTTGTCGTGTTTTTGCTGCTGGCGACGCAGCATTTGCACATTCTTGGAAGTACGTATTGATATTTGGCATCATACGTAATAAACGGCGCGCACTATTGGAAAAGTGGCGTGTTTTGTCTTGTCGTGTTTTGCTGCTAAAAACGCAGCATTTACACATTCTTGGAATTACGTATCGATATTTGGCATCAAACGTAATTACCAGTACGCACTATTGGAAAAGTTCTCTTGGCTACTTTGGACAACAACTTAAATTGACTGCGGGCAACGCAGCAAGCTGCAATGAAAAATCTACGTACTTTACTGGGAGCCAGAAGTAGATTGAAGGCAACGATTACGTGCATTTCTGGATACGCGGAACACCCGCCTGATGGCTGCACATTCTACGATATTGATGCCAAATTGGACAAGCTGGTTCAGGTTTGGAAGGAGCTTGTCAATCTTGGCGACGAACTTTATAAATATGAAGATGTGCAGGGGTATGTGGATCCAGCAAGTGACAACGATGCATACGAGGAGCGCGTTGATCGAGCTTATGCCCTTCTTAAGGCACTACACACTGAGTACAAACCGCGCAAACTGAAAGAGGCCAATACTACATCTAATGTGCTCGGGAAAAGGGATGAATCGACCATCCAATGTATTTTGCAACAAATGCAGCAACAATCTCAGATGCAAATACAACAAATGCAGCAGAAGCATAGGGAGGCTATGGATCGCATAATGCAACGACTGCTACCGCAGCAGATTGATAACGACTCATCGTCAGGCTCACAGCAAGTCGCAGGACCATCAACGAAGGATTGGGAACTGCCGCGGATTCATATCGCACCATTTGATGGACACTATAAGGAAGGGCACGCGTGTAAGGGTCTATTTGACAGTGCCGCAACTCAGACAAGTAGCAAGCCTAGACAGGACAGAGGTACCAGGAACGCGCATGCGCTACTCGCTACTTCAAAGCGCTGTGCTAAGTGCAACAAGGAACACGCATTGATGACATGTACACAGTTCTTGGACCTATCTATTCAGCAACGATATGCCATTGTAAAGTCCAAACACATGTGTTTTAATTGTTTGAGACTTGGTCATGGAGTGAGCACTTGTACATCGAAGTCATCATGTAAGTATTGCAAGCGCCGACATCACTCACTTTTGCATTTCGATCAAAGCAGCACTAGAGACAAGGGTGAGCCTCAGCAGCACCAGAAGTATGAGTCAAATAAGGCACCAGGTGCTAGCACAGTAGTAGCACTGGCGAACGCCATGAACATTGCGAAATGTGGCAAGGGTGCAAATATGAGAAGTACACTGCCGACGGCGCAGGTGTATATGCGCTATTCTCGAGGACAAGACGTTGTTTGCCGCATATTACTGGACTGCGGCTCGGAGTTGTCCTACGTTTCGGAACGCTGTATCCAGACATTGGGTCTGGCCCGTTCACACTCTCGCATTTCCATATCTGGAATCTCATCAATCAAGGCAGAAACGACAAGAGGGCTCTGTTCACTACACATCAAGTCGCGAGTGTCAGACGCATCGCTTGAGGTCAAGGCGCATGTGCTTGGAAACATTACTTCGACACTGATGAGAGAAACTATAGACGCAGCAGACCTCTCTATAGTTAGCGGCCACACCCTAGCAGATGCCGCATTCAATACCAACGCATCAATCGACATTCTGATTGGTAACGATCAAATTTGGACGGTTCTTACTGAAGATAAGTTGTGTAATGCCCAGGGGAACACACTCGCAGTCGATTCCATATTTGGATGGATCATCACATCAGTGGGAGGAGCAACTACAACTACAACTACGTCACTCTTAGCTACCATGGACATCAACGCATTGTTGCAACGGTTTTGGGAAGTGGAGGAAGTTCCATCGTTCACGTCTGCAAATACAGAAGATGATGTAGTGGAGACTCATTTCGTCCAAACTCACTCCCGTAATGCTGAAGGGAGATACATAGTCGAGCTACCGTTCAAGCAGGACAACCCAAAGTTCGCAGACACCTTTCATGGAGCCAAGTCTCGCTTCTTGGCAGTTGAACGTCGTTTAATGAAGGATGCAGCTTTGCGATCAAGGTATGTACAATTCATGAGGGAGTACATATAACTGGACCACATGAAGGAGGTGGATGTAGAAGAAGACGCCACTTCGAAGAAGATTTTCTACATGCCGCACCATCCGGTGCTAGGTGCAAAGCTGCGTGTGGTATTTGATGGCTCATATCAAGACCAAGATGGCCGGTCTCTTAACGATGCGCTTCATATTGGACCATGTATACAACGCAATCTGTTCAGCGTATGCATGAGGTTTCGAATGCACAAGTTTGTATTTTCGGCTGATATTGTAAAGATGTTTAGACAGATTCTGGTTGCAGCTAAACATCAGGATTTCCAGCGAATATTGTGGAGAGAAGATCCGTCAGCACCATTGCAGCACTTCAGACTCTGCACAGTTACATACGGGACTGCGTCTGCGCCATTCCTGGCAGTCCGGGTGTTAGAGCAACTCGCCAAGGACCACGAGCATGAGTTTCCTAGAGCAGCCAAGATATTGCTTGAGGATTTCTACGCGGATGATGTATTAACAGGAGCCATGACAGAGGAAGAACTGAATGGCATTCAAACTGAGTTAGTTGTACAATTGGAATTGGGAAAATTGATCTCAAATAGCACACGATTGAGCACCGTGCAAGGTGATAGAGTCAACAGGTCAGCAACAACAGCAAAGGTACTTGGATGGCCCTGGGATCCTGGAGAAGACAACCTTGCATATCCCTTGAAAACATTGTACTCATCAAGGATTCGAATACGCCTCCAGCAATATGGAATCTAGGACGCGTAATCGAGGTGTACCCAGGAGAGGATGGATTAGTACGGGCAGTTAAGCTCAAGGTCGTTTCTGGAGAGATTATACGACCCATCACGAAGTTTGCAACCCTACCACATTCTGAAACAGAGTTTCAGGGGGGCCGGGATGTTGAGGAACCATTTGTCATTATTTAGCACATTTTTCATTATTTAGCATATTTTGGATTTTTTTAGTATATATGCAACTTAAATTGTTATCGGCGAATGAACAGCTGTTTCAAGATCAATTATCAAATAAAATATCAAATAAAATAAAGATATGTTTAATTATTCATCAATGGATATAAGCACAAATACCATAATCTCTCTCTATTAATAAAAAAAACCAAAACACACATGTAATAGCTCTACAAGAAACCAATATAACCGATCCCAGCTCAAAAATTCCCATACCAACCCAATTCTCGCTTTATCAGAAGAATGATACTAATCCGTCAGCTCCCAAAGCCAACAGAGGAGCACCTCTTCTAATATAAAAAAATATACAACATAGAATAGTAGATCACCGGTCAAACATCAATTAGCAATATGTGCCGAAATACAAGCTAAATTACCGTTTGTAATTATTAACATTTACCTTGCTCCTACGGATAAGTTCACAGAGCAAGACCTTCACAACCTGATAGACAGTTTTAACTAGCCAGTTTTGTTGCTAGGAGACTTTAACGCCTGGCATTCTCTCTGGGGATTACCCTCAAACAATCCAAGAGGAAAAAATATTGCAAATTTTGTACACAACAGTAATCTAATAGTTATAAACAAAGGAGACCCCACACACTACTCCACTCATAACACTTTCACACACGTTGACCTAGCCTTTTGTTCACCACCACTTAACCTTAACGCCACCTGGGCTATATATGAAGATCTATATGGAAGCGACCACTACCCAATATGCATACAAATCGTTCCCACAGAAAATACAAAAACATTTTATAAAACACATAGATATAAACTTCACTCAGCGAATTGGGAATTGTTCCAGGAAAATATGGACGCACTAACACAAAGACTAATTATAACACACAACACTAATAAAACAGCCGCCAAATTCCTCAAAATAGTCAAGGCATCTGCTAACCAATCAATACCCACATCTAACCCCAACAGAAAGAACAAGTAAGAAAACTCTAGTCGGAGGTGCCCGACTAGGAGATCCCCTGAGCCCCGTCCGATTTGCATTGTTTAATACGCTATATAGCTTGCATATAACATTAAATTTTGCAAAATTAAATTATAATTTTGAAATTTTATTCAACTAGAATGTATGTAAATAAAAAATAAATTAATAATTAAATAAATAAACAAAAAAAAATAGAAAGCAAACATCACCGCACCTGGGCTCGAACATGCATCTATTTACTACATGTGTAACGTTAAAGCGCGTCATCTCAACTAGCACGACCACCTCATGTTTATAGATTAAAAAAAAAAATTAAAAACTTATGCTGTTGTCACCGAGTTTTGAACCCGGGACCTTTCGTTTACGCGCTTTGTGTCTATCCACTACGCCACACCAGTATTGCGTTGCTTGCTGGCAAAACGCAAAGTTGTACTACAATGCGATATGTTACAAATACAAAACTAAAGAAGCAGATCAATCGCAATTGTAATTCTTAGAATATGCTGAAATGCGCGCATATAAACGTATGTGTATGTGTATATACAAAAACGGTGGTCTGTTTGAATGTATGCGTGTAAAGGGCGATATATGACAAATACAAAAATATATAAAAGCGGCTGAAAATGCACAGAAGCGACTGTGCACATGCATAAGCAGACGCGTTTGCACGTTTCAATGTATGTGTATGTGTAAATGTTTTTTGCTGCGCGTCGCTGCTTGCCACGTGCGTGTGATAATTGGCTAAACGTTTTGTTTAATAAATCGGGACTGACTTAACGGAATTTGATGAAACTTTCGGCATATGATTCTATTGAATTTTTTACATTTTATAAAAATGCTAATTTATTCACATGGTTATATTTGCAACGGACTCTCAATGGTTGTTTGAAGGATAGGGAGGGAGGAAGGGAGGGGTTTATTAATAAAAAGAGCCGGTATCCAAAAAATAAAAAAATAGAAATTGCATAAAACTCACATGAATCTATATGCAAAATTTGAGGGGTCTAGCTCTAAAGGTGTGGGAGATAGAATTTTATAACCTGTTTTCGATAAGGTTTAAAATCGATAACAAAACAACAAAAATATATATCGTTTTTTGGTAACAAACTTGACCTGCGCGTGCTATCCACGGATCCAACAAAAACAATTCAAGTCTCTAGCTTGTCTGGATGCTTCAATCGACGCGTTCAAACATACGGACGGACGGACAGACGGACAGACGGACGGACAGACAGACGGACAGGGCTAAATCGACTCAGCTCGTCGCCCTGATCAAGAATATACATACTTTGTGGGGTCTGACACGCCTCCTTCTGCCTGTTACATACATTTAACAAAACCATTATACCCTGATTTCCCATTTTCAATGGGCTCAGGGTATAAAAATAATCACATATACTGGTGGAACCCAGAACTTGGAAAAATTAAAAAAAGAAAAAATAAAATGTTTAAATAATTTAATAAAACACCTAAGCACAGAAAACATGCTAATCTACAAAAAAACAAACGCAAAGTTTAAATATACAGCAAAAATACCCCAAAGAATAAGCTTTGCTAAATTCACAGAAGACATAAGCCCTAGCACAACAACTAAAGCATTCTGGGACAAAGTTCACAGGCTCTCGAGGATTCATAAAATCACACAC
This sequence comes from Drosophila meridionalis, assembly GCA_035045145.1. Taxonomy (NCBI): domain Eukaryota; kingdom Metazoa; phylum Arthropoda; class Insecta; order Diptera; family Drosophilidae; genus Drosophila; species Drosophila meridionalis. The sequence continues at coordinate 578,552 of JAWNPG010000036.1, forward strand.
ATTCATTCAATACAAACAGAAACAGGAAACACATGCGATCCGGAAAAAATAACCGAAGCATTTTGCAAAACCTGGTAAAATTATTCAAATGATTCAAATTTCTCACAAACCTTCATAAATAATAAACAACAGCACATAGCCCAAACATCCATCACATACACTCCAAGAAATAGAGCTAAAATCATCGAAAAACCCATGACACTTTTAGAATTGCAATTCTGCCTATAATATAATACTTGATACCAGCAATATCCCCCAACAATGGAAAATTGCAACAATAATACCAATAAACAAACCAAATAAACCAAAGCACTTACTTAACAGCTATCGCCCAATATCACTCCTCCCATGTATTGCCAAAATCCTAGAAAAAATAATATCAAAAAGAATTATGTGGACGCTTAACCAACAGAACCTCCTATCTCCTAACCAATATGCATACAAACAAAACCGGTCGACCATGGACCCCCTACTTTTAATGATAACTTTATTTGTAACAGCTTAGCCACAAAAAACCACATATCGGTGCTCTCAATCGATATGGAAAAAGCTTTTGACAGGGTGGGAGCTCATTGTATCATACAGCAACTATATGATTGGAAATTTGGTCCAAAAATCGTCAATTACATTCGAAGCTACCTTAACAACCGTAAAATACGAGTTAAAGCCAATAACACTTTATCTAAGGAAATGGACTTAAAAAATGGCATCCCACAAGGTTCCCCACTTTCAGTCACGCTTTTTCTCATTGCTTTTAATAAATTAAATCACTTGATAAACCAAAATTCATTCTTCAAACACACTATGTACGCAGACGACCTTTGCCTCTTTTTCAATCCAAGCCCCGGCTACAACACCCAAATAAATAATTTATTTTCTAAAATTCACCACTGGTGCAATATTACAGGAACAAAAATATCAGCAGAAAAATCCACGCACCTTCATATATGTAGAAAACATAATTACACTAACATAGATATTACAATAAATAATGTAAACGTACCAAAAACAAAACACCTCAAAATTTTAGGTTTACCATTCGACAGTAAATACAATTGGAATGAGCATATCAAAGCTGTGATTAAATATAATTAAATGTTTAAGTAGCAATAAGTTAAAAAGCAATACATCATCTCTCATTAATATAACTAAATTAATAATACTCGCCAAGATTGATTACGGGTTTTCAATCTACGGTAAGACAAACAAAACAAATCTCGCAAAATTTTCCACTCCCTATCATTGATGATGGATGATGATGGAGATCAGACTCTCATTAGGCGCCTTCCGTACTACTCCAATAAAAAACATGCTGGTAGAAACAGGACTCCCCGATTTAGTCACTAGATTCCAATTAGAGCATTGGACGACATATTAAAAACATCACAAATACACGTGGTTAGTCTTTACAAAGCACACTCTGCAAGCAACTTAAACGGAAAAGAGCAATCAAAAAGCCATCCAGCCCAGAAATGATCATCAAAGAAGCTGCAGCTCTTAACATATTCTTGTCATCAGAGTGCATATACAAAGAAAAATTCCCACCTTGGATAAGACAAAGACAGAGTCAGAGCTCTCGGAATTTAAAAAAGACAATACACCAGACGATGACTACAGAAAAAGTTTCGATAAAATCAGAAACGAATACAAGGCATGGACTTTTCTCTACACGGACGCTTTTAAACTCAACCACATAACTGCCTTCAGTGTTGTCACGGAAGACAATAAAATATTAAAATTAGCAGTCACACCTTGGCACTCTTCAATTTATACAGCGGAAGCAGAAGCGATCCTCTGTGCGGTGGAATTCGCTCTAAAACACACAAAAATTAAATTGTTATCTGCACAGACTCTTTCTCCACCTTACTAGCCGTAAAAAACCCAAACACCTATCAACCAACAATTGCAAATATTCGGGACAAACTTAATTCAAATCAAAAAAGGATCAAACTACTCTGGACACCTGGACATGTTAAAATAAAAGGAAATGAGCTGGCAGACACAGCAGCTAAAATGGCCACACTTTCACCATTGCTCCTATACAACATCAACAACAAAAAAGATATCAATAAATTGATAAACATTACAACCAAAGAAACACTCAAAACAATCTGGAACGATTACTCACACTTCTACAAAACGATCAACCCTGCAAGAGAACCTACACATTTTCCAACTAAAACAGATAGGAAACACGTAATAAAATACACAAGATTCAGACTAGGGCACACAAAACTAACTCATGAATACATTTTCACCAAAGCACCTGCTCCTATTTGCTCATTTTGCAATAGCGACATCTTGACAACAAAACACCTACAACTTCAATGCCAACACGTAACGAATATCTGCAAATGCTTTAATTCTCCCACACTCAATATCCTTATCTTAAAACCCAATAAAGCAAATATAGAAAATTTTATAATAATCATCAACAAACTAAACATAGATCTATAATGTATATAATAGAAATAAGGTATATAATGTTGTTGAGGAACCATTTGTCATTATTTAGCACATTTTTCATTATTTAGCATATTTTGGATTTTTTTTTAGTATATATGCAACTTTAATTGTTATAGGCGAATGAACAGCTGTATCAAGATCAATTATCGGTTAAGTCGGTAAAATTATGTTAGTATTGAGTAAGCAAACGAACGGACAAGTTGAGCGTACCGGCAATTGGCTGATATAGTTCAAATAAAATAAAGATATGTTTAATTATTCATCATAAAAATTTGGTCCTTCGAGCCGGATCCGTTGGGCATTGCTACTGAATACTCACTTTGGATTTTGGAAAACAGCGCGCACTATTGAAAAAGTGGCGTGTTTTGTCTGGTCGTGTTTTTGCTGCTGGCGACGCAGCATTTGCACATTCTTGGAATTACGTATCGATATTTGGCATCATACGTAATAAACGCCGCGCATTATTGGAAAAGTGGCGTGTTTTGTCTTGTCGTGTTTTTGCTGCTGGCGACGCAGCATTTGCACATTCTTGGAAGTACGTATTGATATTTTGCATCATACGTAATAAACGGCGCGCACTATTGGAAAAGTGGCGTGTTTTGTCTTGTCGTGTTTTGCTGCTGAAGACGCAGCATTTACACATTCTTGGAATTATGTATCGATATTTGGCATCATACGGAATTACCAGTACGCACTATTGGAAAAGTTCTCCTGGCTACTTTGGACAACAACTTAAATTGACTGCGGGCAACGCAGCAAGCTGCAATGGAAAATCTACGTACTTTATACTGGGAGCCAGAAGTAGATTCAAGGCAAGGATTACGCGTATTTCTGTATACGCGGAACATCCGCCTGATGGCTGCACATTCTACGATATTGATACCAAATTGGACACGCTGGTTCAGGCTTGGAAGCAGTTTGTCAATCTTGGCGACGAACTTTATAAATATGAAGATGTGCAGGGATATGTGGACCCAGCAAGTGACAACGATGTATACGAGGAGCGCGTTGATCGAGCTTATGTCCTTCTTAAGGCACTACACACTGAGTACAAACCCCGCAAACTGAAAGAGGCCAATACTACATCTAATATGCTCGGGGAAAGGGATGAATCGACTATCCAATGTATTTTGCAACAATCTCAGATGCAAATGCAACAAATGCAGCAACAATCTCAGATGCAAATACAACAAATGCAGCAGTCTCAAACGCAAATGCAGCAACAACAGCAGACGCAAATGGAGACTATGGAGCGCTTAATGCAACGACTGCTACCGCAGCAGGTGGATAACGAGTCATCGTCAGACTCACAGCAAGTTGCAGGACCATCAACGAAGGATTGGGAACTGCCACGAATTCATATTGCACCATTTGATGGAGACTATAAGGAATGGCACGCGTTTAAGGGTCTATTTGACAGTGCCGTTCACAGCAAGACAACGTTGACAAACATCCAGAAGTATCATCACTTGAAGTCTTGTTTAAAGGGAGAAGCTGCAAAACTTATCCAGCATCTGCCCTTAGCTGATGCCAACTATGAAATAGCTTCGAATTCATTAGTTGAGCGTTACGACAAGCCTCGCTATTTGGTCAACTTGTTGTTGGATACATTTACTGGATTGCCCAAGGTTGCGGATCACAACCCAGCAGCGCTTCGATCGTTAACAAACGAAGCTGGTACTGTAATTCGGGCATTAGACGCTTCTGGACAAACGGATCGAGATTGTTGGCTGATTTACTTACTCATCGCAAAGGTTGACGACACCACACGTCGTGAATGGTATGAGAAGAGTCAAGACATGGCTAATCCGTCGATAACGCAGTTGCTCAAGTTCCTGGATTCACGTTGTGATCGGCTGGAGCTTAGCCAATCTGCAACTCAGACAAGTAGCAAGCCTAGACAGGACAGAGGTACCAGGAACGCGCATGCGCTACTCGCTACTTCAGAGCGCTGTGCTAAGTGCAACAAGGAACACGCATTGATGACATGTACACAGTTCTTGGACCTATCTATTCAGCAACGATATGCCATTGTAAAGTCCAAACACATGTGTTTTAATTGTTTGAGACTTGGTCATGGAGTGAGCACTTGTACATCGAAGTCATCATGTAAGTATTGCAAGCGCCGACATCACTCACTTTTGCATTTCGATCAAAGCAGCACTAGAGACAAGGGTGAGCCACAGCAGCACCAGAAGTATGAGTCAAATAAGGCACCAGGTGCTAGCACAGTAGTAGCACTGGCGAACGCCATGAACATTGCGAAATGTGGCAAGGGTGCAAATATGAGAAGTACACTGCCGACGGCGCAGGTGTATATGCGCTATTCTCGAGGACAAGACGTTGTTTGCCGCATATTACTGGACTGCGGCTCGGAGTTGTCCTACGTTTCGGAACGCTGTATCCAGACATTGGGTCTGGCCCGTTCACACTCTCGCATTTCCATATCTGGAATCTCATCAATCAAGGCAGAAACGACAAGAGGGCTCTGTTCACTACACATCAAGTCGCGAGTGTCAGATGCATCGCTTGAGGTCAAGGCGCACGTGCTTGGAAACATTACTTCGACACTGATGAGAGAAACTATAGACGCAGCAGACCTCTCTATAGTTAGCGGCCACACCCTAGCAGATGCCGCATTCAATACCAACGCATCAATCGACATTCTGATTGGTAACGATCAAATTTGGACGGTTCTTACTGAAGATAAGTTGTGTAATGCCCAGGGCAACACAATCGCCATCGATTCCATGTTTGGATGGATCATCACATCAGTGGGTGGAGCAACTACAACTACAACTACGTCACTCTTAGCTACCATGGACATCAACGCATTGTTGCAACGGTTTTGGGAACTGGAGGAAGTTCCATCGTTCACGTCTGCAAATACAGAAGATGATGTAGTGGAGACTCATTTCGTCCAAACTCACTCCCGTAATGCTGAAGGGAGATACATAGCCGAGCTACCATTCAAGCAGGACAACCCAGAGTTCGCAGACACCTTTCATGGAGCCAAGTCTCGCTTCTTGACAGTTGAACGTCGTTTAATGAAGGATGCAGCTTTGCGATCAAGGTATGTACAATTCATGAGGGAGTACATACAACTGGACCACATGAAGGAGGTGGATGTAGAAGAAGACGCCACTTCGAAGAAGATTTTCTACATGCCGCGCCATCCGGTGCTAGGTGCGAAGCTGCGTGTGGTATTTGATGGCTCATATCAAGACTAAGATGGCCGGTCTCTTAACGATGCGCTTCATATTGGACCATGTATACAACGCAATCTGTTCAGCGTATGCATGAGGTTTCGAATGCACAAGTTTGTATTTTCGGCTGATATTGTAAAGATGTTTAGACAGATTCTGGTTGCAGCTAAACATCAGGATTTCCAGCGAATATTGTGGAGAGAAGATCCGTCAGCACCATTGCAGCACTTCAGACTCTGCACAGTTACATACGGGACTGCGTCTGCGCCATTCCTGGCAGTCCGGGTGTTAGAGCAACTCGCCAAGGACCACGAGCATGAGTTTCCTAGAGCAGCCAAGATATTGCTTGAGGATTTCTACGCGGATGATGTATTAACAGGAGCCATGACAGAGGAAGAACTGAATGACATTCAAACTGAGTTAGTTGCACTCATGTCACGTGCACAGTTGGAATTGGGAAAATGGATCTCAAATAGCCCACGATTGACCACCGTGCAAGATAATAGAGTCAACATGTCAATAGCAACAGCAAAGGTACTTGGACTGCACTGGGATCCTGGAGAAGACAACCTTGCATACAACATTATATTATTGGAGACTGCAAGCTGTACAAAACGACAAGTGCTATCCGATGTAGCACGCATTTTTGATCCTCTTGGCATTCTGGCGCCAGTGGTAGTCCAGTTCAAGATTCTACTGCAAGAACTTTGGTTGCTACATTTGAATTGGGACTCTGAACTCCCAATGAAACAGGCGCACTCTTGGCAGATGTATCGCAAGGATATTTCGTCGCTACAACAGCTCAAGATACCTCGCTTCATAGACAGTCACAGGGATCACATCGAGTTACATGCATTCTCAGACGCTTCGCTTAAGGCTTACTCTGCAGTCGTCTACCCGGTAAATTGAAGATGTTCGTAGCCAATCGCACTGCAGAGATACTTGAAACAATCCCACGGGACGCTTGGAGGCATGTGAGTACCAAGGAAAATCCTGCGGATTGTGCATCCCGAGGGATGCTTGCCGGTGACCTTCTTAAATTTGACTTATGGTGGAAGGGACCGTCCTGGCTATATGATGCCCAAGAGTTTTTAGAGGTGCTACGACAATCAAAATTCTGCTGCTCTATCGTGCCGCCAGCAGCAGAAGCGGAATTCAAGGCCAATATTTTGACGGCAAGGAAGGAAATGGCATCGTCCCCCTTTGACCTTTTGCTCACTAGAGTATCATCATGGCTGCGACTGATTCGAATCATCGCATACGTCCAGCGCTTTGTACACCGCGTCCGATCAAGGAAGCCACTTTACTCGGCAGTCTTAACGTTCCATGAAATTGACGCAGCAAGAAAGTTTTGTCTTGGGCAAGCACAAAACGCATTTGATGTTGATCGGCAGCGCTGGTTGAAGAGGCAACCGCTACAGCACCGTTCCAAGTTAAGCAAGCTAGCTCCATTTGTTGACCAGGATGGCCTTATTCGAGTTGGTGGACGCTTAGAGAACTCCTACATTCCTAGAGATGCCAAACACCCGATTGTACTGCCTAACCACAATCGACTAGTTGAGCTGTTACTGAAGCATGAGCATCAATTCAACCTTCATCCTGGAGTTTCAGCAATGTTTGCCATAATTCGTCAGGAGTACTGGGTACTTGGATCCCGAAATCTCATCCGACGAATCACGCATGGATGCTTAAACTGTTTCAAGCAGTGTCATCATACTACACAACAGCTTATGGCAAACTTACCTGCTACTCGTGTGCGACAGGCATTTACATTTGAACACACTGGAGAAGGCCTACATTTGTCTATTTGTTTGTATGGTGACATCAGCACTTCATCTGGAATTGGCAACAGACCTAAGCACAGATACCTTTCTGGCAGCCCTCAGACGCTTTATGGCCCGCCGTGGGAAGCCTGCCGAAATGTATAGCGACAATGGACGTAACTTCGTCGGTGCTAAGCGCACATTAAACGAGATGTTGCAATTGCACACTTCACGCGAACATAATGAGGTGGTAGCAAGGAAACTGGCGGAGCAGAGTATCAAGTGGAATTTCATTCCACCATATACTCCACATTAGGGCGGAAAATGGGAGTCTGCTGTGCGTTCCGTGAAGCTACACTTGCGACGAGTGATCGGAAACACAGTGATTACCTTTGAGCAGATGCGCACACTGCTTACACAGATAGAAGCAGTTGTGAACTCCCGTCCATTATGCGCAACTTCGGACACAGAAATTGGATACTTATCACCAGCGCATTTTTTGATCGGACGAACGTACACCGCAGTTCCAGATGGGAGCTACGCAGAGGTACCAACCAATCGCTTGGGATATTGTCAACATATTCAGGCAATGCTTCAAGGATTTTGGAAACGTTGGCAACAGGAATATTTAACAGCATTGCAGCAACGACCAAAATGGACTACTAAGATGCCTAACATATCCCTTGAAAACATTGTACTCATCAAGGATTCGAATACGCCTCCAGCAACATGGAATCTAGGACGCGTAATCGAGGTGTACCCAGGAGAGGATGGATTAGTACGGGCAGTTAAGCTCAAGGTCGTTTCTGGAGAGATTATACGACCCATCACGAAGATTGCAGCCCTACCACATTCTGAAACAGAGTTTCAGGGGGGACCGGGATGTTGAGGAACCATTTGTCATTATTTAGCACATTTTTCATTATTTAGCATATTTTGGATTTTTTTAGTATATATGCAACTTTAATTGTTATAGGCGAATGAACAGCTGTATCAAGATCAATTATCGGTTAAGTCGGTACAATTATGTTAGTATTGAGTAAGCAAACGAACGGACAAGTTGAGCGTACCGGCAATTGGCTGATATAGTTCAAATAAAATAAAGATATGTTTAATTATTCATCAAATGTAAATAATATACATATATAATGTAAATAACGCCTGAACGCCTTTGTCGCTCTGGCTTTAAACAAATTGTTATTTAGAATTAATTCTTGGTAACAATAAAATAATTAAATAAATAATATATTCTTAAAGCTAAGGCCGCATAGCTGGCAAGTTACGCTAGCAGCAGAGCGGCTTCGTATATATATGTATGTATATATGCTTAGGTATAAGTGTTTATGTATAAGCTTAAGGGCTGGCGAGAGTCGCAGCGACAGAGAGGAGGTTATATGTTCACTTGGTTATAGAACTGTCGCGCTTATCAAGTATGCCGTCTCAGCAATGTTAAGGCTCATGCACTTAAGAGTGATCATGTTACCGCATGTGCTGTGACTTGGAGTTATTTATGAATATTGCAATTTGAATGCTACGTTATGTTTGTAATGATATTTATGCGTTATGTTTATAATAATATTTATGTATTCCACTGATTACAGTGAGCATTCGTTAAAGTTAACATAATACATATCCCTCCTTTTGAAAAACAACGTAATTTAATAAAGTTATTTTTATTATTAATAGTACTTAACTAAAAACAAGTAAGAAAACTCTAGTCGGAGGTGCCCGACTAGGAGATCCCCTGATCACCGACCGATTTGCATTGTTTAATACGCTATATAGAATGTATGTAAATCAAAAATAAATAAATAAACAAATCAACAACAAAGAAGAAGAAAAACAAACATCACCGCACCTGGACTCGAACCTGCATCTATTTATTACATATGTAAAGTTAGAGCACATCATCTCAACTAGCACAACCACCTCATGTTTATAAATTAACAAGTAAGAGTGCTCTAGTCGAGACTACTCGACTAGGGGATACCCTGAGCCCTGTGAAGAGCCAAATATCAAATCATTCTACGCTTTTGTTATGCATACATACAAACAACACATACACACATACATATGGACGCACGCATAAGCGCGCGCTCTGCCAACTGCGCAGTTGACGCAGCGACTGCGCTTGGGCTGCAATGTGGGCATTACTATGGAAACTTAATTGATTAATAACTTTTCTTAACGATAGACTAAGTGCATCAAACTTTCACAACTTATTTATGACATATATGTGTGTATGTGCCAAAGCACAAGTCTCTAGTATTTGATTTGCGCTTTTTACAAATAGGGGGCTATTGAGAGCGAATGGGGCGTGGCATCCAAAGCCTAAAGATAACGTTATCTCCGTATTCATTACACGCAACTACACAGCAAATTTGAAGTCTCTAGCTCAAATAATGTACAAACCAAGCCTTAAAACACATTAAAATTATCGATAAATGCTCATAAAATCGAAATGGAATGAGTTATCGGAAAAATTTTATAAACTTGTACAGCGTATGGTATTATCGAGTATTCATGAAAAATTTCAAGTTTCTACGTTGCGTACTTAAAAATATCTCAGCGTTCACACGGACGGACGGACGGACAGACGGACCATCGGACAGACGGACAGGGCTATATCGACTAGTGTTGTCGCGCTGATTAAGAATATATATACTTTATGGGGTGTGGCACGCCTCCTTCTGCCTGTTACATACATTTTCACAAAACCATTATACCCTGATTTCCCATTTTCAATGGGCTCAGGGTATAAAAATAAAAAAATTAAAAATTTACGCTGTTGTCACTGAGTTTCGAACTCGGGACCTTTCGTTTAAGCGCTTTGCGTTTACCCACTACGCCACACCAGTATTGCTTTGCTTGTAGGTAAAACGCAAAGTAGTACTACAAGGCGATATGTGACAAATACAAAACTAAAGAAGCAGATCAATCGCAATTGTAATTCTTTGAATATGCCGAAATGCGCGCATATGAACGTATGAGTATGTGTATATACAAAAACGGTGGTCTGTTTGAATGTATGCGTGTAAAGGGCGATATATGACAAATACAAAACTACAGAAGCGGCTGAAAATGCACAGAAGCGACTGTGCACATGCATAAGCAGACGCGCTTGCACGCTTCAATGTATGTGTATGTGTAAATGTTTTTTTCTGCGCGTCGCTGCTTGCCACGTGCGTGTGATAATTGGCCAACCGTTTTGTTTAATAAATCGGGACTGACTTAACGAAATTTGATGAAACTTTCAGCATATGATTTTATTGAATTTTTTACATTTTATAAAAATGATAATTTATTAACATGGTTATATTTGCAACAGACTCTCCATGATAGGCGAAGGGTGAGGAAGGGAGGGGTTTATTAATAAAAAGAGCTGGTATCCAAAAAATAAAAAAAAAAGAAATTGCATAAAATTCACATTAATCTATATGCAAAATTTAAGGGGTCTAGCTCTAAAAGTGTGGGAGATATAATTTTATAACCTATTTTCGATCAGGTTTAAAATCGATAACAAAGCAACAAAACTAGATATCGTTTTTTGGTAACAAATCTTTTTTTATTTACTTTTTATATACCGGATACCGGCTCTTTTTACAAATTACCCCCTCCCCCCCTGCCATCAACACCCATTGAGAGTCTGTTCCAAATATAACCATGTGAATAAATTCGCATTTTTGTAAAATTTAAAAAATTCAATAGAATCATATGCCGAAAGTTTCATCAAATTCCGTTAAGTAAGTCCCGAGTTATTAAACAAAACGTTTAGACAATTATCACACGCACGTGGCAAGCAGCGACGCGCAGAAAAAAACATTTACACATACACATACATTGAAGCGTGCAAGCGCGTCTGCTTATGCATGTGCACAGCCGCTTATGTGCATTTTCAGCCGCTTCTGTACTTTTGTATTTGTCATATATCGCCCTTTACACGCATATATTCAAACAGACCACCGTTTTTGTATATACACATACACATACATTCATATGCGCGCATTTCAGCATATTCTAAGAATCACAATTGCGATTGATCTGCTTCTTTAGTTTTGTATTTGTCTATTGTATTGTACTACTTTGCGTTTTGCCAACAAGCAACGCAATACTGGTGTGGCGTAGTGGGTAGACGCAAAGCGCGTGAACGAAAGGTCTTGAGTTCGAAACTCGGTGACGACAGCGTAACTTTTTTAATTTTTTTTTTAAATCTTTAAACATGAGGTGGTCGTGCTAGTTGAGATGACGAGCTTTAACGTTACATGTGTAGTAAATAGATGCAGGCTCGAGTCCAGGTGCGGTGATGTTTGTTTACCTTTTTTTTTTTTTTTGATAATTTGTTTATTTATTTAATTATTTATTTATTTTTGATTTATATACATTCTAGTTGAATAAAATTTCCAAATTATAATTTAATTTTGGAAAATTTAATATTATATGCAAGCTATATAGCGTATTAAACAATGCAAATCGGACGGGGCTCAGGGTATCTCCTAGTCGGGCACCTCCGACTAGAGTTTCTTTAGTAGAACGCTATCTCCTATCTTTAATTCGAAATTTAAGGTTTTGTTATTATAGTAGATTTTTTGTTTTTGCCTATTCGCTTTTATCATTAACTTCTTATATGCTTGTTCTAGTCTAAATTTTGATTCTGTAGCATAGTCTTCTACATTATAAAGTGGTTTAATGGTATCTATGCTATTAAATTGTTTTGGCAAGTTCGAGGTTTTACCGACTACCAGCTCATATTGACAATAGTCACGTTCCATAGAAGCCATACGTCCCAATCTGTCTTACCAACTTATTATACTCGTTTCCCAAAGGGAAAAAGAGTATATTGGTTTTGTGAAATGTCCGTCTGTCTGTCTGTCCGTCTGTCCGTATGAATGCAATATTTTTCTACGCTATTGAAGCTAGAGACTTGAAATTTGGAACATATACTCGTGTATACCCTCGAATTATAAAATGTCAAGATTTTCCGGATACGCCCACTAGGGGCGTGGCAAATCGGAAAATGGTTGCGCCCATAGTTAATAGAAATCATAGAAATCATATTAGTTGAAGAGCTAGAGAGTTGAAATTTGGAATGTATACTTGCGTTGACCACCCAAGTTCAAAAAGATATGGCGGATATATCTACGCCCATTGGGGGCGTGGCAAATCGGGAAAACTGTAACTTCTACAGTTTTAAAGCTAGAATGCTGAAATTTGGCACGTATCTTAACGCTTCGATTCTATAAAGATTGATAAAATAAAAATTTTATGTCCACGCCCACTGGGGGCGTGGCAAATCGGATCTGAATATAGAGTGATTTTACAAATTCAGCTATATTTTGAGCACTATTGATGCTAGAGACTTGAAATTTGATATATATACTCGGATAAGCAAGCCAAGATCAAAAAGATATGGCGGACATACCTTCGCCTTCAGGGGGCGTGGCAAATCGGAAAAAGCTTATAGCTCCTACAGTTTTAGAGCTAGATGATTCCAAATTGGATGTTTGTGTTACTGGGGGCCCCCTCTATTGATTCCCCAAAAATAAATCTTACGCCCCTTTGGGGGCGTGGTATATGGAAAAAATACCCTGTAACTTTCACATTTTTGGAGTGTAAGCATCCAAACTTTGCAGTTACGTTACCCTAGACTCCTTCTAGGAACTTGCCAAATATGATATGTCTACGCCTACTGGGGGCTTGGCAAATTGGCAACAAAATTTGTAACGCCCAGCTGCAAAATTCATATGCCTATGCCACCTATATAAATAAGCTTAATAAGAATTGCTAAGACGACAAACGGCATTTCTGAGAAATATATGTAATTCGATTTAATGTTGAAGTTCTGCAAATAATTTATCTTCTAAAATTATCATTTTTCGTATAGCCTAGGTCAGTTATGTTATTTTCTTTTTGTCTGTGTGACCCTGACAAAAAATGTAAATATCAAATACCGATATTTGTGTAATCGACTTAGTCCGAACAAAATTATTTACACACAAAAAAATTGACGATAGGTCCCATCAGGTATGTATGTATGTAGGCACGAACAGCTGCGCAACTATTTTCATGCCGTCGCCGCCGCGTCTCGAACGCGGACCCTTTTGCTTACACGCTTTTCATCTACCTGCTGCGCCACATCAGTTTTGCATTGTCTGTTGGCAAATCCGAAACTACTTCACTACAAGGGCGACTTTTGACAAATACAAAACTATAGAAGCTGCTGTTAATGCAAACATAATATAAACATAAATCAATTGCAATTATGATTCTTAGAAAATGCTAAAATGCGCGCATATGAACGTATGTATTTATTTATATGTGTACATACAAAAACGGTGGTCGGTTGAATGTATGCGTATAAAGGGCGATATTTGACAAATACAAAACTAAAGAAGCGGCTGAAAATGCAAGCACAACTCAATAACAATTTTGGTTGAAGAATATGCTAGAATGAATGGCGCTGAATTTATTTGTGACCATGCATAAGCAAACGCGCTTGCACGTTTCAATGTATGTACATATGTGTAAATGTAAATATATTTTGCTGTCGCTGCCTAACGCGTGCGTGTCATAATTGGCCAAACGTTTTGTTTAATAGATTGCGACTGACTTAACGGAACTTGATGAAACTTTCAGCATATGATTCTATTGAATTTTTTACATTTTATAAAAATGCTAATTCATTCACATAGTTATATTTGCAAAAATTGAAATTGCATAAAATTCACATGAATCTACATAAATGCAAAATTTGAGATAAATTATTGAATTTAAAATACCAGATGCCCCTGTGGGAAACGAGTATCACGCCTTAGGTCTCGCCCTAAGGCAACGTTCTTACTTGTTGATTTTAATATTTTATTGCCCATTAATTTTAAAGATTCTATTGAGATGATATCAAAGATCTTTTCGCTCGGTGCTACTTTAAGTTGGCTAATTTTAAGTATACTGTTTCAAGCCTTTGAAAGAATTGACCTAAGTCAAACGTTTCAATAATATATGTCGGCGCGTGCAGTTCGTGCTGTTTACTGTGTGTGTAAGTTTATGAGTATTCAGTGTTGGGTATTTCACCACAAGCATAATTCCAACACATTAGTAATATTGCATCTGCTTCTAATTGTGTTGTGATTGGTCACTTACATCCTGTCGCTTAGCGGGGCAACGGCGTTGTGTCGCTGTCGCCGAGCGTGGTTCGATGGTAGGCACAAAAGAATAAGTGTGCGACGCAAGTCAGTTCTATGCTAGACTTCGGCCACCGAAGCTCGCTGCGCGATTAGAAAATGGAAGATTTTAATAACGGGTTTATATCAGAAGTGGGATCGGGCTCGGCACCTAACAACGAAGCTGAGCCGTGGAAAGCACTAATAGAGTTGCAAAATAGAAACTTAACAGAACTCGTATAAGCATTTCAGGCAACGATTTTCTAAAATAAAAAACAAATAAAAACGCCACGCTAAAAACCTTTGGATTCGAACACTATCATGCTCATGGTGGTGGAGCAAACAGTTTTGGAGGATCCTCGCTGCTTATCCGCTCAACTCTGGCACACACACCATCGATTCAATTCTCCAACGCCACACTTCAACTCTCTGCCATAAGCCTTCCCACATCAATTGGCGAAATTGAACTCGCATCGATATACTGCCCGCCAAACGCAGATCTTCGCGTGCAAGACATCGCACAGCTCATCAGCCAAAAAAAACAAAAAACCCTAATTGGAGGCGACTGGAATGGTTGGCATCCATTTTGGGGTAGCAGCAGAGCGAACCAACGTGGTGAGGTAATACATATTTGACGCAATTCAAAGTGCACAATACTCCATCTTGGCCACGGGAGCCCCCACACGCTACCCAATAAACGGACACTATCCCTCTGTAATCGATTTTGGAATCGGTGCCAGACTCTTGAGCATAGAAGAATGTCTCGATCTGTCCTCGGATCATCTTCCGCTGATAGTTACTGTCCACGCTCACCCACAACCTTTTCCGATCAGACAACGCCTTCTCTCCGCAGGGTCGGATCTAGCAATCAATCTTCAAGCTCACTCTACACTCCTCACTGCACCCGGAAATAGAACTCCACACTGCAGAAGACATAGAGTAAATAGAATGCAAGATGCCATAACAGAGGCAGCGCTGCTAGCTGCACCGGCTGCTCATAACCAGAACTATTCGCACTACAGCATTCCACTCACCCCGCATTTTCAAAATCTGCTCGAATACAAACGATGGACAAGGAGCCGTTGGATCAGAACACGCGCAGCCAGCGACAAAAGCAGATACAACGAAGCCACCAGACAGCTCAAAGTTGCCCTGGCCCAGATGCAATGTACGCGCATTAGAGAGGCTCTTGAACGAGCAGATACTCCAGCTGGGGCAGAATTTCAGCTATGGCGGTACACGCGAAACATCAAAAGGCAGTCCTTACGTCGTCACCCCATCCTGAGCGCTACGGGTGAGTGGCTCACCGGAGATGAAGCGCAGGCCGAAGCCTTTGCTGATCACCTCTATGAGCAATTCTCGCCGCTGCTAACAACCGAGATATCTGACCTTGAGAGCATCAGAAGAACTGCGAACTCTCCTATCCCAGAAGGTATCCCCATCGAAGCATGCACAAAGGCAGAGGTTGTCAAGCTGATGAAAGCTGTAAAAGCTAAAAAGGCGCCGAGACACGACCGAATCGATGGCAAAGTTCTCAGGGCACTGCCTGAATCATCTATAGGCTACTTCGTAGTACTATGCAACGCCATCCTTAGAATTCAGCACTTTCCGTCCTGCTGGAAACGAGCTGAGATAATCATGATCCCGAAACCTGGAAAACCCGAAAAGGAAATTGCTTCTTACAGACCCATCAGCTTACTACCGGTACTCTCCAAAATATTCGAAAGAATACTGCTGCGAAGAGTGCTTAACGAGCTGAGTCAAAGAAAGACCATACCAGAGCATCAATTTGGCTTCAGGAGACAGCACGGTACGCCAGAGCAAGTGAATCGAGTTGTTAACCATATTCTTAGCGCGGTTGAAAACAAGGAGTACTGTTCTGCAGTGTTTCTCGATGTTAAGCAGGCCTTCGATCGGGTGTGGCATCTGGGTCTCCTTAACAAGATTAGGAAAGCCCTACCTGTCTCCCACTTCAAGCTACTACGCAGTAAGAGGCATATATACAACGCAATAGTGGCACCTGTCTTCACCTATGCAATGCCTTTATGGGGGTCTGCTGCAAGAACTCACATCAACAAAGTTCAAACCACACAAAACAAAGCACTAAGGACATGGACCGGAGCCGAATGGTACGTCAGAAACGAAACGCTGCACACCGACCTCAAGATGCCGACAATTGCTGAACTCATTGACCGACACAGCACTAGGTACGCGGATAGAATATCCGCCCACCCAAACCAGCTTACAGCCAATTTAGCTACCAACACCATCAACAGAAGACTGAAAAGAGCACACCCCTTGGACCTGAGAAGTGACCTAAATTAAAGTAATTTTTTTAGCAATAAAGGCATTAAGCCACTTTAATAGCTAAGGTACCCTTATAAATGCGCTATAGAGTCCACGATAAAAGCTGCAATAAAACTATATTTAAAAAAAAAAAAAAAAAAAAAATAAATAAATAAAAACGCGGTTGTTTTGCCAAAATCCAATGCAGACCTTGTTGGCGCCGATGTGTCGGCATGATGCTCTACGGCAAACATTATTTTGGCAGAAAATGATATAAAAGGTAGTGCCCTTGTGACGCTGTTTAGTGCAACTGTGCGAAGTTGTTGAGCCTAGAGAAGAGATGCTTTATCAAGGAATGACATTTGCTATAACGTTTGACTCTGGCGCGGAGTGTTCATTAATCAAACAACAGATAATTGCTAAGCTAGCTGGTAAAAGATTAAATAATGTTGTGAGGTTAGAGGGCATTGGCAATGGCAGCGTTTGCAGCACATTGCAAATACCAACGTAAATATTATTATTATTATTATTTATTTATTAGATAATATAAAAAAATATAAATCTAAAAATTATTAAACGTGCTAGCTACGAGGGCCATCGACGTGAATGTTGGAAGTTAAATTGGATGAAAAGTATTACAAAGATTTATAAACTTAACAATTAAATTAATATTTACAGCTGTAGGTTCGGTAAGTAGTGTGGTAGGAGGTGTGTTGCCGAAGAGTCTTATCCTCTCCCGTTGGTAGGTTGGGCATTGGTCAAGTATATGGTCTACCGTTGTTGCTGTTGTTGTTACAGCTGCAAAGAGGAGGCGCAGAGCCCGTAAGTAGGTGACCGTGTGAAAATTGTGTGTGTCCAATACGCAGACGAACAAAAGTTGACCACTCCTGTTTTCGGGTATTGGGGGGATATTTTCTGCCAAGTCCAGTAGCGTTGTACGTTTTGTAGCGATGGTGGAAGTTATTCCAGTCGCATAAAGTTATCTTGGCGTGCCGAATAAGTTGTAAGCGGATGTCAGTCTCAGCTAATGGAATATGCATGATGGTTGGGGATTGTGCAACTAAATTAGCTGCTGTATCCGCGTTTTCATTGCCAGGGATTCCTTGGTGACTGGGTACCCAAATAAGCACAACATTGTTTGCGATGCATAAGCTGCGGATGTCACTGATAACATCGTTATAGCAGTTGAGATTTTGTACTGCAGTTAGTGTGGACAAGCTGTCTGTGCAGATAATAAATTTGCCTTTGTTTTTCTGAGCGAAATGACAAGCTTTTAAAACAGCAAAAGCCTCTGCCGTGAAGATGGAGTAGTAATTTGGAAGTAGGCCGTGGGCTATGGTAACATTTTGATTACCACTGCAAAGGATGTGTAGTCTCCAGATTTCGAAGCGTCTGAGAACAGCCAGGTCCGGTTTCGGTATTTATCTCTTTCCTGTCGATAAAGTTGCTTGAAAGTATCGCTGCTGGTGTTCTTCTTTTTATGAGCGTGGATGTCGAGATTGATATTAACATCTTCCAGTAGCCAAGGGGGCTTGCATGGTGGTTTCTTGGGATGACATGGTATGAGGATATTTGACTTGCGTAGGATAGCTGCACATCTTCTTATAGTGGACATTGTTTTGTAATTTTTTTTTTGGCTGCAATAGCGCTCTTGAAGCATTTTAGTAGTAGAAAATTTGGCGTGGTGCAGAGTTTGGCTAAGAGTTTTGTTGTAGATACCACCAACCTATCTTTGATAGAGGGCAGTCCAGCTTCCGCAAGGATACATTTGATCGGTGAGGTTGGATACGCATTAATGCTACGCCGGACGGCTGTGTGGTATGGAGGCATAATTTTTTTGAGGGTGGAGTCGGAGCAACAACCGTAGATTGGCAGACCATAATCCAATTTGGAGAGGATAAGAGCTTTTGTTATGTATGTTAGCGTGTTTATATGAATATTTGAAAATTTAGAACTTAAAAATTTAATAATATTTATTCTAGATTCTAAGTTGGATCTTAATTCTAGGCAGTGCTGCACAAAATTAAAGTTCTTATCAAATACAATTCCAAGTATTTTTAGGCTATTAACTAACTCTATGTTATTATTATTAAAGGATATTTGTCCAATGGAACAATTACTCTTTCTGCAAATATGCAGTAATTTGCATTTTTCTATTGAGAGGGTGGCACCCGATAAGTCTCCCCACGTTTTAATATCATTAAGGACTCGGCTAAGAGCGTTATTGGCGGCAACAGTGTCTTTTATCTTCGCTATATGCAAGCTATATAGCGTATTAAACAATGCAAATCGGACGGGGCTCAGGGTATCTCCAAGTCGGGCACCTCCGACTAGAGTTTCTTTAGTAGAACGCTATCTCCTATCTTTAATTCGAAATTTAAGGTTTTGTTATTATAGTAGATTTTTTGTTTTTGCCTATTCGCTTTTATCATTAACTTCTTATATGCTTGTTCTAGTCTAAATTTTGATTCTGTAGCATAGTCTTCTACATTATAAAGTGGTTTAATGGTATCTATGCTATTAAATTGTTTTGGCAAGTTCGAGGTTTTACCGACCGACTACCAGCTCATATTGACAATAGTCACGTTCCATAGAAGCCATACGTCCCAATCTGTCTTATCAACTTATTATACTCGTTTCCCAAAGGGAAAAAGAGTATATTGGTTTTGTGAAATGTCCGTCTGTCTGTCTGTCCGTCTGTCCGTATGAATGCAATATTTTTCTACGCTATTGAAGCTAGAGACTTGAAATTTGGAACATATACTCGTGTATACCCTCGAATTATAAAGTGTCAAGATTTTCCGGATACGCCCACTAGGGGCGTGGCAAATCGGAAAATGGTTGCGCCCATAGTTAATAGAAATCATAGAAATCATATTAGTTGAAGAGCTAGAGAGTTGAAATTTGGAATGTATACTTGCGTTGACCACCCAAGTTCAAAAAGATATGGCGGATATATATATATATAGATATATATATAGAATGCTGAAATTTGGCACGTATCTTAACGCTTCGATTCTATAAAGATTGATAAAAAAAAAATTTTATGTCCACGCCCACTGGGGGCGTGGCAAATCGGATCTGAATATAGAGTGATTTTACAAATTCAGCTATATTTTGAGCACTATTGATGCTAGAGACTTGAAATTTGATATATATACTCGGATAAGCAAGCCAAGATCAAAAAGATATGGCGGACATACCTTCGCCTTCAGGGGGCGTGGCAAATCGGAAAAAGCTTATAGCTCCTACAGTTTTAGAGCTAGATGATTCCAAATTGGATGTTTGTGTTACTGGGGGCCCCCTCTATTGATTCCCCAAAAATAAATCTTACGCGCCTTTGGGGGCGTGGTATATGGAAAAAAATACCCTGTAACTTTCACATTTTTGGAGTGTAAGCATCCAAACTTTGCAGTTACGTTACCCTAGACTCCTTCTAGGAACTTGCCAAATATGATATGTCTACGCCTACTGGGGGCTTGGCAAATTGGCAACAAAATTTGTAACGCCCAGCTGCAAAATTCATATGCCTGTGCCACCTATATAAATAAGCTTAATAAGAATTGCTAAGACGACAAACGGCATTTCTGAGAAATATATGTAATTCGATTTAATGTTGAAGTTCTGCAAATAATTTATCTTCTAAAATTATCATTTTTCGTATAGCCTAGGTCAGTTATGTTATTTTCTTTTTGTCTGTGTGACCCTGACAAAAAATGTAAATATCAAATACCGATATTTGTGTAATCGACTTAGTCCGAACAAAATTATTTACACACAAAAAAATTGACGATAGGTCCCATCAGGTATGTATGTATGTAGGCACGAACAGCTGCGCAACTATTTTCATGCCGTCGCCGCCGCGTCTCGAACGCGGACCCTTTTGCTTACACGCTTTTCATCTACCTGCTGCGCCACATCAGTTTTGCATTGTCTGTTGGCAAATCCGAAACTACTTCACTACAAGGGCGACTTTTGACAAATACAAAACTATAGAAGCTGCTGTTAATGCAAACATAATATAAACATAAATCAATTGCAATTGTGATTCTTAGAAAATGCTAAAATGCGCGCATATGAACGTATGTATTTATTTATATGTGTACATACAAAAACGGTGGTCGGTTGAATGTATGCGTATAAAGGGCGATATTTGACAAATACAAAACTAAAGAAGCGGCTGAAAATGCAAGCACAACTCAATAACAATTTTGGTTGAAGAATATGCTAGAATGAATGGCGCTGAATTTATTTGTGACCATGCATAAGCAAACGCGCTTGCACGTTTCAATGTATGTACATATGTGTAAATGTAAATATATTTTGCTGTCGCTGCCTAACGCGTGCGTGTCATAATTGGCCAAACGTTTTGTTTAATAGATTGCGACTGACTTAACGGAACTTGATGAAACTTTCAGCATATGATTCTATTGAATTTTTTACATTTTATAAAAATGCTAATTCATTCACATAGTTATATTTGCAAAAATTGAAATTGCATAAAATTCACATGAATCTACATAAATGCAAAATTTGAGATAAATTATTGAATTTAAAATACCAGATGCCCC